>OW028586.1:5851200-6098700 GCA_932294295.1 Alitta virens
GCACGCCTTCTGTACAGGGTTGGCTGGCATTTTCTTTACTGGCCCGGCAAAATCTAGAAAATGCCGGCATTTTCCCAACCCTGCTTCTGTATCTATTTGAAATCCACCCAAATGTCCCTCGTTCAGTCATTGTATAATTTAGTATGAAATAAGTCAAATAAAATTAAATAAATATATATATATATATTATAGTATACTGCTCAACAATGATCATAGCTTTAGAAACAGTTTACATGATAATAAGACATTAAATATAATATTCCTTCTTGTCACAATTTTCAACAAAAAATATGGGTTACTTTTGTATGCTGTTCCCATTCTCCAAAAGTGTCAGTGGTTTGTGAAGGTCGAAACAAGTAGACTGGAAGGTCGTTTTCTGCTTCGTCATTTGAATCTTGTTCATCTACGCTATCTTCATCTTCTTCTTCTGAGAAAAAAGTGGTTATATACCTCAAGTTTCTTCTAAATTAAAGGCCAAAAATACACGGCCACTCAATCAGCAATTAAGGTGGAATGCTATCAAATCATTTCTATTGTTAAAAAGGTTTAAAATCTTGAGGTGAAAGTAATGATCGACTAAGATTTAAATCAAATCATCATGGAAAATAAGGGGTCACCATGATTGTTTTTGCAGTACATGCAATAATGGTCTATATCTGAAACTGCCACCATCAATAAAGATTTGGAAGATAATTATGACATCCAGGGGTGGATCCAAAACATTCTGAGAAAAAAGTGCAGTATAGCGGACCCAAATTTATGACCAAATTTAGCTAGCCTCGTTGCCAGGCTTATGATGTAAAATGCTTGAAATCAATGTATGACATCACAAACAAACGATGGCGGATTTCATTTCATGGCAAGACATTGTTTATTTTTATTATTTTCTCAGGGGCTGCTGCCCCCAAACCCCCCCCCCCCCCCTACAATACACAAACATTTTTGTTATTGTGTGCCAGCACAAAAATAGTGATATTTTTTAATATTTCATGGACGCCATTTATGGGCATAAATTTGGGTCCGCTATACTGCACTAAACCCCATTCTGACAGAGAAAGATTGTAGATTTGGAACATGTCTTGTGTTCTTATCAGTCACAATGTTTTGGATCTGCCCCAGGCCATTATTATCACCCGCAACTTAATAGACAGCTGCAACTTCATTGATGGTAATTGCAGAGCCATCCATAGATCACTTTACGGCTCTAGGCATTTATTGTCTATACATCGCCATTCGGGTAAAAACACCTGGTGATTTGACCGCAACAAAGAGCAGGTGAGGATTTCTTGTCCTAATATCAATAAGGACTATTACACATGAATGAAAATCATCTTAACAATAATTACTGCACATACACATACCTAATGGTAAAATATCTTCCACACTGACTGTTTCTGCGTTGTTGTAGGAGTCAAACATAACTTTAAATTTCTGATCCTCCATAACTTCTACCACAGTCGCTTTGTACCATATACCATCTTCTTCATAACGTGCAAGACACCGACTCTCAAGTTTAAGTTCGCTGGAATGGAAAAGTTGTACAAAGTTTGAAATGTGGGTATACCAGGGTTTTCAGGTGCTACAGGCTGATTTTTCATTTTATCTTATTTTCAATAAACCACATGCCAAAACATTTGAATCTATCTATCAGCTTTATACTGTTAATTCTAGTAAAGCTAATAAATTGATTGGCATATTTCAGCCTCCAATTTTCATTTGCACAATCCCCACTAGACGAGAACTCCAGAAAACCCAATCACATAGATCTTTGTGCCTCGTCTAATAGGTCTTTCTTTTCAATACAATATATATATTTGTACCACTCATTAGTGATATTAAGCATTAGGTATGCCATTGTACAAATCCTCATGTACAACAGTTAGCCAGCCACGCTGCATTGGTAGCCAGCCAAAAGTGGGCGGGGCCTGAAGTAGCGTCTCCAGAGTCACGCTAGAAATCATGAATTCAGCGAGTGCAGGCAATTCTATATACATATCTTTATGTCTCACATGTAACCATATATACTTGTACATTTTATTTAATAACTTCGTCAGTTTTTGTTACATTTTTAAGATTTAAAGCTTTCCTGAAAGCTGAGATGATCATCTTACTCATAACTGCCGTTAATCAATTGGACGAATGGAAGACGGGGTGCTACCTCACATGTAACCATTGCATAATTGTATAATATACTATAGTCCCAGTAGACCAAGTACAAAAAATCCCTGTGATCCCAATGAGACATTAATATAGATCTACCATCACAATTGTTTAATTGACAGGTATGCAGACAATTTTCACGGTTTTCAATTCTTTATGAATAAACCATTAGCCACTTAATTTCATGATACAATACCATGCCATTACGAACACATTTGTACACAGAAGTGTTAATACCTGTGATCTAGCTCCACATATTCTTGTAACTCTTCTACTAGGACCTGATACCCATGAGAATACCTGAAAAATAAAGTGTTGAAAAATCTTGATAATTCACTTATTTGATGCACAAATCACGGTTTAATTCCTGAAAGAAGCTGCACAAAATTTGCAAAATCTAAAACAAAAATTTTCTGTTACTGTAATTACTTTAGATGACCTTACTATAAAGCTGATAAAGTTATCAAATTACATTGCCAAACTGAAACTTGTGCAACAAAGTTCCGACTTATACGAACATTTATAATAATAAAAACTGATTGTAATGATGCAGCAGCTGCAGCTTTACGCTGAATCAGTAAGCATTTTAAATTGGTTTTAGTTGTACAGAAATTTGGCTGTATTTGACAGAAGTATAGTTCACAGCAGTTGTAAAATTTCCATTATTGTACACTCGGAGGTCGAGATTCGCCCGGCCATCGAAATTCACTACTCTAAAGAAGCTATCACAAATTCTTCTAAGATGCCTGTCGAAGTGTCAGAACATTGTCAATGATGTGAACAGTTAGTTTAGGAACAAATAAGAAAATTGCAATGCGTGTGATTGTGTTTGTTGAGGTGGCTAATTTTGATAGTCTGGCGAATCTTGATGATAGATAGATATGGAAAGTTCTTGCAACAATCGAGGGTTGATTGATGAGGTGAGAGAGAGAGGAGGAGTCCATCCATGTTACACATTTACCCCATGGGTGGGATCTTTTACTTGCCTCAGCATAGACACTACCGAGTGTACTAAATAAATGTTATGATCTTTGAGTGAATACCTGCATTCTTCTTCAGAGAATTTGCATTTGCTGTCCAAGAAATACTGACAGGGACGCATGGATTTCTGTGTAGGATTACAAAATAACACCCTCACCTGCAAATAAAAGAGATCAAATCAGATCTAATAATTTGACCTGCAAAAGAAAAACAAATTAATTTGGCCAAACATTTAGGCCTAAAATATATATCAGCAGATCAGAATAAAGGTCAGTATAAACAAACACTTGAAGGGTTGCGGCTCTATTATTAGGGTAAAAAAATTATAATTTTATTACATAGATCAAGGGCATAATGTCAACTCTAAGACTTCAGCCTTTTTTGCACCACAAAAAAATGTTGGTGAAATAAACATTTTGATTTGATTTGATAATTAACCAGCTTGTGCATGTAAACAGTTTCCTGAATACATATAAATTGCCTATATGACAGAAAGCTGTAATTCAATATTTTTGGTACATGTACTACCAAAAATCCTGAGAATAGTCTCAGAATATTTAAACCTTTGTTGTATGCAGCTATTGAAAATCATGTTACACTAGGTTTGAATAGTATAAAATAAAGAAATGTTCAACACACTAATAAAAGAAAAAATTAACTATCGTATTACCATTGGATCAGAATTTTCTACCATAGGTTCAATGCCAATAATTATTGCATTGTGATACTGAGAACCACCCCATTCCGACTTGAAAGGAGCTCGGCATTTGGTTCCAGAAATTTCTGAAAGTTCTGCGTTTTCATCATTTTCTATTTCACGAATAGATCCTGGAGATTCTGTGTAGTCATCCTCAGCATCATTTGATTCATCAGCTACTGCCGCCTGGAAATACCATACAAAAAATATATATTTCGGAAGATTCCATGATTAAAGATGGTAACTCTGGGCTTCTTCCATTCAAAAAAGAGTGTTGGGTGGGAGGGGGCTGCAGGCAAAATGTTCAGACTTCCTCCTATCCCCCAACATTTGTTAAATGTGCTTTAGTTAAATTATAAAAAAAAATACCAGACGAACCATCCCCACCATTTGCTGCCTAGAACCCGCACTTCTTCTAGAAAAAAACCTTTGCCTCCCTCCCCCCCCCCCCCCCACTTTTAAATGGAACAGCCCTGATAGGGACAAATAAATGTACATTTTTTACACAGGTTAATTCATAATCTACAATCATCTCAATCACTCAAATACATACATCTTATTATTTATAGTCAGAAAATTAGCATGCAATTACAATCAACATTTCAGTGAACAGATTAAGTATCTTTTTAATGTAACATTTTTGTTTTAGCCAGAGCAATAACTTAGCCCACCTGCCAAGCAGCAAATTCGGCATCCATGTCATTTTCTGCATTAGATGTTGAAGCTGTCTCGTTAACATGACTAAAACTCGAAGATGGATCACTTTGCTTTAACTGCGCTAGTAACAGGCTTTTCTTGAGTGATAACAAACTATCTGAAATGTATCAACGTAACATGATTCAAGCATTTTTTAGCATTCCATTCATAATTAAACATTTTGCTATTAATAAACAAAGTAGTCTAGCGATTTTTTTTTTTTTTTTTTTGTTTCACCTTTCCTTAAGTGTTCTACATGGGTTTATGTGAACCAAATTTTACTTTCAAGTTTAAAGTTTTATTGCACTACTGATTGACCAGTGATGTAGATTTATCCTTCCATTACAAAAAGACTAAGATAGCATTCTGGCTAAGTGCATGGAATTGCCCAGGAAAGCTAATGGACATTCTCATCATCCATTACTGTATCCATACGTTTGCTGAGCAATACATGCTGAGGGTTTGCTGCATATGCAGTGCTATGTTTCAAAATAGAAGAAATGTTTGAGAACTTATTCCTTGGTGAGAAATTGGTTTGTTATCCTTTTTAAGACCTGTTGGCTCTATTGCGATTTGCATGGAAACTTCCAAGTGGGTGAGTGCAAGGCTTAAACTCAAGATTTGGAAGTGAAACTGATTTTAGGGCACCCTACTACAACATATCATCTTAAAAGAGAAATGGGTGTGGGGTCCTTATCAATCTCATAACTCTTCAATGGCTTTCATGCAAGATGACATAATAAAAGTTCAGATTTCCAGCTAGGATTTCAATGGGCATGGTGCAGGGCATGGTGCAGAAGATTATTAGGGCACCAAAATAGACTCAATTAGGGTGCTGAGCTAGTTGAAGAGCAAAAAAAAAAAATTTTCAGGCATGGCGTTTACGAAATCAAATGGCCTAGCTGGAACAGTAGCCAAAGGAGGAAAATATAATTTCTCATTATTTAAGCCACTTTCTGATCAGTACAATATTTCTTTCTTACATAGCTAATGACAAAAGGGACTATGATGTCAAAAGGTACATATCGCACTGAATTGTCTTACTCAATGGATGTAATTGTACACTGTGTCATACATATATGTCTGTATGGGTTCAAGGCAAGGAAATGTAGCAAATAACCTTTTTAAGCTTAATTTTGATGCTTATTGCAGAATATTCCATAATAATGGGGAAATTATAAAAAATGTGAGGTACTATCAATATTGACGATTTACTGTGCACAATATTTCATGCTAATAATACCTGAGCTGTGGAGCTTTGAAATATATGAATTTTTCATATCATCCGATATTTTTATATTTATTATGCTTTATTGGAACCCCCAAAGTCACAACTACACTATTTTAAAATAGTCTAGACGCATGTCATGCATGTAGGGGCAGGTTTGACATGAATGTGCATTGCCGGTTAAGGCCTGGATAATGCCTAAATTCCGATTTATTACCTCCGCCAAGGAGGTTATGTTTTCGGTCTAGTTTATTTATTATTTATTTATGTTTTTATTTATTTGTTTTCTTAGCAGGTTAATTATCTCAAAAGTTTTTGATGGATTTGGATGTATTTGTTGGGTAGATGGATAATGCCAAACCCTAGAGCTGATTAAATTTTGGAATACCGTTCCAGGATATACAGTAAATGATACTGGGCTAATCACTTAGACATTTCTATTATTTCCCAACACTGTAGTAGATCGATTTACAGGTATATAATGATGTTTATTCCATTTTGATGTTCAAACACCTCTAGTTAATGGAGGGTATGGATCACACTATGGATCTGGAACCCAGACCAAGGATTTGATCCTGGTCACATTCTGGATGCTGGATCCAGAAAACTTTTTCACATGATATTGCCATAATGAAAGGACAGATTATGGTCAAATAATGTATACAAACAGATGATACCTTTATGAGACCTTTATGTAAAAGTGTTTTGAAAAGGTATTATCTGTTCCCATAAATTATTTGACAAGAATCTCTCTTTCGCTATGGCAAAATCATAGCCCAGTAACATTGGCTATATGTACTGGAACAGTATTCCAGATCCAGAATCCGGGATATGATCCGGATCACTACCAAATTTTAATCAGTTCTAGGGTTCGGAATTATACACCTGGTAACCAGATCCATCTGTGACTTTTTGAGATATCCCACTAAAAAAGAAGTAAATAAATGCATAACATTTTTTAAAAAAGGCCGAAAACATAACCTTCTTGGCGGAGGTAATACAAATAATAATAAAAGAGACTGAAAACAAACTCCTTGGACGGAGGTATTTATATGAAAAACAGAAATATCAAATTCATGATATTTCACACTTGAAGTCATTACCTTCAGTTAATGAAATTAAGGATTTGAGATCATCTTGTAATTTCGTTAGCTCTTCTCTCGTCGCATTGTCCTCTGTTGATGCTAATGCCACGATAATCTGGTCGAGCTGAAAAGATTCATTCCAATAAAGTTTTATTTTACTATTCAACTTGAACTTCAAGTCAAACCAAAAACAACAACTTTTCAGTGCACTTACATCATTAAAAAAATATAGAATAGCCCTAAATTAATTGGACTATAATTATTCTCATTTAATAATCTTTCTCAACATAAGAAGACTGTGCATTTTGAAATTTTAACACATGCATGATCAATATAATTATTATAAAAATCGTACTGCATTATTGCATACAGCAAATAACAACTACATATATTTGGCATACTTATATTCATATAGTGATATGGAAAGAAAGACAAATACATAGCTTAGGCGTTCAGCAAATTATTTGAAAGTCATTGAAATCAAAAATCCTGTAATTAGTTGCACAATAAAGTAATTGCTTTTTTTTTTTAATATATAGGTATATAAATTGTAATATTTCAATCGTCGCTGTTTTAGTGTTTATTTCATATTTCACTGTGAAGTTTTGTTAAGTCATATGCTATTTAATAAACCAACATTTAACCAATCTGATATGAGTATAAAGTCACCTAATTTCTATCTATAAGCTTCATATACCTGAGATTTGTAGAGCAGCAAAGAATCTGTCAAGCCCTGTTCATCCATTTTCATTGAGACCGTTGCAACGACTCGACTTTTTTTAGGCCCGTGTTTTGCGCGTTTAAACAGAATACTGGATATATCGCCCGGGTCTAAGGAACGTAAACTGGTCGTTGTTTGAGTGTTTTAAGTAAACAAAATGTTCAAAAGTGTGAAAAAGAAACAAGCCCTGAGGAAAAGAAGACAGTCAGACAGTGAAGAAGAGCATGATCAAGAACACAGTGATGTTGGGTAAACAATTTACTATCCCTGAGTATCCGCCTATATTTAGATGGCGTATCTATCCTCTGTAGCCTATATTATGATTATGAGTTTGCATTAAAATGTAAACGAGATGACCTGTCAACGAGTTGGTTGTTGTGTGTCAATGACTTTCCTGGCGGACCAGTTGACTCATAAGAGCGGGCGAATACAGGTAAATTGGCCAACACGCAAATTCGTCGACATACCAAGTCGTTGACACATTAGAAGGCCTGGTACAAATTCGTTGACAAACCAACTGGTATAAATTTGGGAGACACAAAGTCGTTGATAACCTTTTGACAAAAACCAACTCGTTGACAGGTCATTACCATCTCGTTGACATTTTAATGCAAACTCGTTGACAGCTAATCTTCCCAGTGACGATTTCGTCGACAAACCAGACCAGCAGACTCTGGGGATATGCGGCCGCACTCTCGCAGGCACCTTGGCCGTTGGAAGTTCTGCTGCTGATGGCCCTAGCCAGTCCCCTCAAGACGGACTTGCCCTGTTAATAAAGCTTTCACAGTGGTACAATTGCTACAAATACATTTGTTTGAATGAGATCTATAAAGGGATACCCATAACATTTCTGTACTCCCAAGTATTTACGGAGATAATAGCATAAAACCACGAAAGAGGGGGGCAAGGGGAGACCGACGGCTGGGAAACACCTTGTCGCTGGGCTGGTCGGCGAGTTGGTATAGCCACAATTTTTTGTCAAGGAGATGGTCAGGCCTAGGGCGTTGATTGTCAACAAATTTGCTGTCCTCATGTCAATGGTTTGGTTGTCGAAATTGGCTGTCAATGATTTTGCATGTTGACGAAATGGGACTCAATACCATAGCGGACAAGTTTACCTGACTGACGGACCAGTTATACAGGCGGGCAAATTGGTCAGAAGACCAGTCCTCAGACGGACCACTTGACTAGACCCGGTAAAGTCTCTTTGGGAGCATTTGTTTGGATAGACCGGTATGACAAGGTTCAATTTGTTTGACTCTGTTCATGTGCCCATGCAATAGACCAGGCTACACCTACTTGGCAGTGCAACATCGCATCAAATGTCCAAAAATGGCCTCGTGAACAAATTTAGTTAATTTTTGGCTGAAATTGTGCAGATCCATTTAGCAAAAAAGGTTGATGCGACAACTGCAGTGCTTATGCAGTTAGCAATGTAAAACTTTGAATCAAATGCACCCAATGAAATGATGTTTTATGTGGCCATTCTGGTGTATACACTGTGGCCATTCTTGTGTGTGGCCGTTATGACTTTTCCCCCTGGTGTTGATTGTGGCAGATATTGGGTGCATTTGTTTGGATATATCGGTTTGACGCGGTTTGCCTCAATTTGATTTGTTTGACTTGCTTCATGTGCTCACGCAATTGACCAGGCTGCATCTACTTGGCCTGCCGAAAATTGGCAGGGCCATGCGGTGCAACATGGCGTCAAATGTGTAAAATTGGCCTCATGAACAAATTCATCAGTAAATTTTTAGCTGAAATTGTGTAAATCCATTTAGAAAATAGGTTGATGCGACCACTGGAGCGCTCATGCAGTTATCAACATGAAACTTTTCGTTAGTAACTAATATAACCAGTTGGTATTCATCTTACAAGATCTTTGCAGCATTTGCTGGGTCACGTGACTGGCATGCTCTGTTCTACCACACTGGTTCGCCAAATCAAATGCACCCATTGTTACATCAGCAGAGTGTCATGGAAGTGGCTTTTTTTTTATGACAGTAATATTTATTTGTTTTATTGTTTTTTTCATTGGAAACTACTCAGGATCCTAACTTCCGTGTTTTTTTTTTTATTGCTTAGGGCAGCGATAGAGGAAATGAAAATTTTGCAAAGTTTGCGACAGAGAACTCACGGGGTCAGTGCTGAGTCTTTGGCAGCTGGAAAGGAAACTACAGAGAAGAAAAAAGAAGAGGTGAGGCTTTAAGTTACTAAAAACAGCAATTTAATCAACAGGTCTCTATTGAACAAGGAATAACCCTGCCCTTTAGATTGATCTATGTTTAATCTGCGCTTGACTAACAGTTTTAAATTTAATGTCAGTTTACTATATGGCTCGTAGCTAGTCAAGTAAGAGGATGTACAGCAACGATGCAAGACTTCATTTTTTACTTTTCTATTTTAGTGTGATACGTTTAAGATGAAAACTGGTGGTTTGGTTGAGATGAAGGGCTTGAAAAGGTAATATAAAGTAATTTTAAAGAACTTTGAACATCATTATTGTTATCAATGTTTTAGTAATTTTCACAAAAAAGCCACACTACATATAATTGTTAAATTACACCTACCAATATTTTTTTATAGAAAACAGATGGGACCCGATGAAATTGAACAGATTGGAACGAGTTTTGCTGCTGAGACAAATCGACGAGATGAAGATGCTGATATGTAAATTCAGCTTTTGTAATTTTTGTTTGTTGATATGCTATTCTGGATATCTTACTATTTGCCACTCATTCAGTGATATGGGATTATTTTGTTTCTTATATGAGAGAATCTTTTTTTACTCAGGTTGAAATATGTCGAAGAAGAATTAGCAAGGAGAAAGGGTCATCACATGGGAGATGAATTTGGAAAAGATGGCAGGTAACAATGTTATTTGTTGTTAAATTTCATTCTGTGTGCATATTTTTTGTTTTACAGTGGACCCTCGTTAATCCAAAACCTATGTTTCCGAGGCATTCATTTAGATTAACGCGGTATTCGGATAACCAAATTTAGCGCCCCTCCCCGGCGACTGTTTTCAGAACTAACGGCCATAGCGACCGCTGGTGTTAATTGTCTGTAAAATCAAGCCGACAAGCTGGCAAGCTATCTATCTATCTATTTGGATCTGTTTTTCTGTTTTTTTTTTCCAAATGCTTGTGTCTTATCCTCATTTTGTTCTTGTCATCTAAATAATACAACTTACGGCAATTGGTTTATCTTAATTGCCATTAAATTTTTCGAGGGTAATTGTACTGTCAAGCAATGGTTAACTGCTATTCAAACACATTGAAGACAAAGCAGTCACTGACTGACACCAATTGGGCAAACACACACCAACAATGATGGGGGTCAATTGCTCTTAGTACACCTACCGAACGTTCAGATTAATGAATTGCTTATGCATAGAAAAGAGGTACTTGGTGGCCAAAATAACCATTCGGATTCAGAAGCCGTGGGATTCGGTTTAACGAGTCCAATTAACATTTTGTAGATCTGGATAGCGCGGGATTCGGTTTAACAAATTTCGGATTAACGAGGGTCGACTGTAGTACAATTTCTGAGTGCTCAGAATTATTATTATTTTTGATTGCAATAACTTTATTGTTTTTTATTATTATTAACATCTTTACTCACGCTCAAAGCGTATATGTGAAAAATTGATCGATTACATTTTAATTAAGAAATACAGATGAATTCAATTATATCATATAACTAGTTGTGACTGTCCTATGTGACAAGTAAAGTTATATAATAATATAAGCAAATTCAAGTTTGGCTTTGTAGCACTGGAAAATTCTGATTGAAATGGAGTGTATTTACCTTAATTAATTGGAACTGAGACACATAACACTATCGCTTTTCTTCAGACAATCTAGAAAAGGAGAAGATGCGTTGTATGAATTGCCGGATTATTTGAAAATGGGAAATGGAAAAATGAAAAAGTCAGAAGACATGCTTTCCAATCAGATGTTGTCAGGAATTCCTGAAGTGGACCTTGGAATAGAGTATGTGATCATATTATAATTGATTAATTCTTAAAAATTTGATGATTTTTGTTAATTTTTTGCCATTAAGACTTAAAGATCATATTTGATCTCGTGATATTATGACTTTTAAAACTGGTAACATTTCTGTCAAGTAGATGGGTAACTCCATTGGAATGATACATGCATTTGTATTTTATTCATTAATCATTTTGTTAATCCATTATTTTCGTGACAGCTGTAATTTTGATTATTAAAATTTGTTGACATGTTTGACGTTTACTTGATATTTCTTATTTTTTGCTTGTTTGTCTCATTCAGAGTGAAAATTCGAAATATTGAATCCACTGAGGATGCCAAACAGAAATTGTTAGAAGAAAAAATGAAGAGACGAGATGAGGGAATCATAGATTTTATTCCAACAAACATGGCAGTGAATTTTGTGCAGCATAAACGATGTGAGTGTTTGGTAAAATATTTCATGAGCTTGTATTTTTGCAGTATATATTTTTGTATATTATATTTTGATATCTGTCATTTTCCTGCAGTTACTGTTGAGGACACTACCCCAGTAGCCAAGAAGGAAGAAGCTCCAAAACCTGCTCCTTTACGAGTAGGTGATGCTGAAAGACCATTCACGGGTAAGTGCCCAATGTCAATAAAAATGTTAATTTTTGTTTTGTTTTTGAACTTTAAACTATAAATAACATTCGATCCTTTATTGCCATTGTAGTAAAACTGCAGCCAATTAATACAATTATATTTAAACCTTAATTGTAGTCTGTTTGCAATTTGAGAAATTTGCCTAATAAGTGTAGAGTATTCACAGAGTAACAATGTTAATATTTTCATTGTTTTAGGTGATGTGGGATCCAGGAAAAAAACCAAAGGAGAGAATGCAACGGATGATTTCCATTATGAAAAATTTAAGAAACAAATGCGTCGTTATTGAAAACAAAGACTGTATTATATATTGCTGTGTTCACTGTTATCTGTGTAATGTCATTCATCATAAAAATTTATAGTTCATCCATTGCATCATGAAGTGTATACATATTATCAATACTATTGTGTAGTTAACCATAGAATGAATAAAATAGTAAATATTTTATAGATTTTGTTGTTATTAATCTTTGCAAGGCATGAACAGGTGGAGGCTCAGTGGCTCTCGACAGATGGCGCTTGTGTGATTGAAGCGCCATCTGGAGGAAAAAAAGAGCGTGGCAGTCTTCACCCAAAAAAACTTTAAATTTAGGAAACAGAAAGTGATATCTGGAGGAAAAATTATCTCTTTAGAAGTTACTTTTTTTTGTTGCATAGATACTAAGAGATTGCAATATTACGGATAATAGTATTTGTTCGAAACTATTTGCACAAACTCTGACCTGTTGTTTCGTAATTTGAACATGGCATGGTGCATGATGTCAAATGACTGAATGAGCTGAGGACAAAAGTGTGAAAATGTCTCTAATTCTAGCTACTCAAGCTTGGCAGAGGTGCGTTCACACTGGAGTTAGAGAATCCAAGAACAACACCAAAGCTCTGCTGGACAGAATACTTCGTGTTGACCATGCTGGAGAACTGGGAGCTAACAGAATCTACCAAGGACAAATGGCAGTATTGGGAAAAACATCAGTTGGGCCTCTCATTCAACACATGTGGGATGAAGAAAAACACCACTTGGCAACTTTTGAGAGGTTATTACCGAAATACAGAGTTAGACCGACAGCACTGATGCCCTTGTGGGATGTAGCGGGGTTTGTCCTCGGAGCTGGTACTGCATTACTCGGTAAAGAGGGTGCCATGGCTTGTACGGTTGCAGTGGAAGCTGTTATCGGTGAACATTATGACAGTCAGATTCGAGCGCTCATGGCAGATGGCAAAGACGCTCCAGAAAAACACCAGGAACTTTTGAAAATTATTAGTCAGTTTCGAGACGAAGAAATGCACCACCATGATACAGGACTAGAACACGATGCTGAAAAAGCACCCATGTATGAACTATTGAGTTCCGCTATAAAAGTCGGTTGTAAAGGGGCTATCTGGGTGTCGGAGAGAATTTAACCGAGGAAAAAGTTCCGAGTACCAGTATTACACATGTTCATTATTCAGAATGTGTTCTATGATTTTATTTATTTGAATGATATTGTACAATATGTCTGAATTGCTCAGGACCCAATTAAATGCATTTTGGTAACAGTAATATGATTGTCTCGCTGTTAACAATAAAACAAGTTTAATTTGGGTAATGTGTGTTATAGGGTAGTTTTCGATATAAATCGAAAAATACTTGATATCAATATCAAAAATCTTAAAAAATTCATATTTCGATTCATTGTTTTCCCTGTTGTGCATCATCCGTGCCTGTAGAAAACGGTAAAGGTTATGCTGCTTGACGTGTGTGCATACAACGCTGAGCATAGCGCCCTCTAGTGTATTGGTGTATTGTGTTAGTTATATTACTTGAAGTAAATCATGTAAATAGAACATATTCGCCATGATCAATCAGTGAATTATGAAAATACACAAAATTTGTGCAATATCGCATTATCGAAAGCTGAATAGTGATATCGATATTGAAATGTTTTTTTTTTTATATCAATGACAATACTTGTGTGTAATTTAATTTTTTTAAATGATTCAATAAGGACAGGGAACTAAATTATATCCTATTGAATCCGTGAGTTTCATCAAATCTTAATAACAAAAATATTGTTGGTCGATACAGCTAGATGACATAATTGCTTGTAAAATGCTTATTTATGGATAGCATGTGAATTTCATCAAAAGGTCTTCATGAACAATGGTGAATACAAAAAGACTCAAAAATGATATAATGAAGTGATAAGCCTTTATAATGATCTTAAGATTTTTCTTTGTTGTGTCTTGTTCCTTGGAAGTTTCTGGATCTCATTGGCCAGAGAGCATGTTATTACTTGGGGTGAAGACCCTGAACCCCAGTAGCTGACATGACATTGCTCAATTTACATTGTTACACATAGTGAAATATTGTTTCTACCAGTTAAGCCAGAATACCTGGTTGTGGCTGCTGCTCGGGTCATTTACACTATACTATAATTGATTATAAAAATGCCATACTTGCTCACTTGCTTCCTTCTCAATATTGAAAGTGTATCTTTGAATTGCCATGATTACAAAGTATTGAATAATATATATATATATATATATATATACTTACTAATGTGATGTTTGGGAGACATCAACCTTTCAGGGACATATTTTGACTTCCCATTAACTTGCCACTATTTAAATTTTTTTTAATATTTAAAATACCATATAATGTCTCTTTCATTCTGTTTTACGATTTATTTTCCTGAACTTTAAAATCTTGAAATTTAAAATATATACTGTCCCCGAAAGGTACAAGCCAAAACGGTACCTAATTAATTGACATTTTGGAGACATGTCCCTCAAACATGGTCTTGTCCACTAATCATTACATTTTTGGTAAAGATATATTTTTGACTCCTGAAGGTGCAACATATACGTATGTTCATATATATTTGTATAGACTTAAATTAACCTAACCTTTTAATATAGACCTTAGACCTAATGTTCAAGCATCAAAGGTAATCAAATTCAATAACACTTGTTTCCTTGAGCATTTTGTTGAGGCTCTGCTAAGGAGTGAAGAATACCAGGCATAGGCTAATTAACCCAACCCGATGATCAAAGTAATTAAATCGGGTACGTATAAGCATGCAATTGTGATTCTTGGAAACTCCCTAAAAAATGCTATAGGCCCTATCATGATGCAGACACTTCCTGGTATCAGACAAAAATGTTAGCATGAGTGGAGTCTGGATTTCCATAATCACAGGAAGTTCAGGAACCCCCGACAGTAGCGGAGACTTCCCTGTACACTCATACATGGGCATATATAACTCTGGTGGGGGGGGGGAGGATAACCCCTCTACTCATTTGCCTTGTTTAGGGCACATTCTGTCACCATATGAGAGGCCATGACAAATTCATGTCACTCGTTTTAGAAGCATTCCCTCACAAGAACAGGAGAGCTGGCATTGATGGATTTAGGCTAGCTTTCCATGTGAGAGTTTTGTCGCGATTAGTGTGTTCTGCTGTGCTGCAACTCTGCTTAATGGAAATGAACAATTCAATGATTTGATCTTCGTGACAAACGCCTGCTACAATTGCGCGGTTTGTCGCGCGTCAGATTGCATGGGGGGTATATGGAAAGCTACCCTTAAAGGGGAACTAACACCTTCAGCACTTTACCTCTCAGATGTTAGCTTTAGTCCATTGGAACACATCTATGTCTTTCATAACTTGTATATATCCACTGGTAAAGTAATATCATGCATTTATTAGCTGCATGTTGTGATCTACGGAGGCCGCCATTTTCGACTATCCCGGGTGTTTTGCTCTTGCCGTAAATACGTCACTGTTGTCCTATGAGAACCAAGTGCAATCCAACTGCTTGAGCAGTGTCAACAGGCTAAAGGTGTTAATTGCCATTGAAATAAGAGCATGTTTAACATTGTTCTGTATTTGTTTTGACCAAGTGTCAAGTAAATTGCCATTGAACAATTGACTATGCAATTAGGGCTTTTAAGAAATATCTTGTCTTTTTATTTTCACCCATACATGTAAATATATATAGATTTATTTATTTTCGTAACAGAACATAATAAAATGAGAGTAAAAAACAATAAAATCATATTAAAAGTATAAAATAGTAATAGTTGTGAGTAAGAAAATATCAATTTTACTTAGTGCAGAGGGTACACTAATAATTCATACACCTCATCAGCATTTAGTAGCCAAGGCACAACCACCTGAGTATCTCTTATATGTTGTAGCTCCTTTGTCTGAGTGCCTACTTGCATACTGTAATCTTCACAATTATCACAATATAATTTAATGCAGTCTTACAGCTGTAAGCCCTTTACATCAAATTTGTTGACATTACCACATTACTTTTAACAAGTTAGCACCAATTCTTGTATGTCTCTTACAAAGTCTGCAGAAAATACCTTTTTTGATAAATTTATTTATAACAACTTATCTATACATGTGTAATGTAAGCAGGGTTGTTTGCATCTACTTGCCAAGTGAGCAAATATACATAAATATGCCATACAAACAGTTCATTGCAATCAGGCTGTAGTATGTTGTTATTGAAATGGATTGCAATCTGTCAATATGCAGGATTGCATGGTACATAAGTGACGTCACCAGACATGGTGCCGTGTGCAATAATGGCGGCCCCCAGCGTTGTGGTGGATAGTGCAAACTTCACTTTTAATTGACACCAAATCATACTAAAATTGGACTTTAAGTTACTTGCATACACAATTAAGTAGGGTTGTGTCTCATTTGATGCAGTTTGAACTTTGAATCTATTTACTATATTATTACATTGCTAAATTAGATGATTGCATGTTTGAAAGTACACACTGCTATATTTATTATTTGATGGCACAATCTAACCAGAATGCAACAATTTCTTTGCCATCAACTTGGCAAGTGTCTGAGATTGATGTATGAATATTCAAACCTGAAAACCCTACTTGGTTGTGAAAATCAGCTGTTATTTGTCAAAGTCAGCCATGAATTCTTGGCTGGGGTGACTCCGGGCTCTTAAGATTCTGCACAAACAAGCTGGGCAATGCTTTACATAGCTTATCCTATTTGCGAAAGGTTGTCAGCAAATACTTTATGGTTGTTTTGAGATGTTATGCCAGAAATGCAGAAGAAACTTTTTGTTTCAATTAAATTTATTTTGCACCCGATGTTAATTAACTTTATACAATTACAATAATGATTATAACAAGTTTACAAAAATCATTAGGCACAACAGGAGCCAATAGTTAAAGAACTGAGACTGACCCCTGGCATATACACCCAAGGGTGTCAGCCAGCCTTAGTAAGCATGTTATATTGCACTAATGTATTTCTTTGCTGGATGAAATAAAGAAGTATTATATAAAAAAAAAACACTGTAGAATTAAAATAGCTTACTCTGTCAGAGACATTGTTTTCACATTATATTTTCAAATACATTATTAACAGTGCACAAATTAATGGGTTATTTATATAATCTTAGATGGAATAAAATACTTACATGGAACACTATGTTGTTGTTCGATTGCAGACATAGCAATTAGTAATCATACTTGCTGGGAGCATTTGTTGATGAAATACAGTTTCAATTTTGATATGAAAATAGGGAGAGGGGCTAAGCGATACTCTTTAATGTCATCAGGTAAATTATTCCATAAATGTGCAATTTTGTAATTTAAATTGTTTCCCAATTTTTGATTGCACTAAGTTATGTGAATATTAGTCCTTCAACGAGTGGCATGGTTGGGAGTTCCTTCATTAGTTTGGTAAAAAATTCTCAAAATAGTCTGGTGAATGATTATGTAAAGATTTGTAAAACAGTAAATAACACTGGAAATTATACAATTCACCTAAATTCTAATTTCTATATTTATAAAATAAAGGATCAGTATGTGAAATGATTTTCTTTTTTCCAATGATTCACATAGCACATTTCTGTTATAATTGCATCCTTCGTAATAAAGAATTAAAGGAATCACCCAAAGCCATGGACATGATCTCTTACGTTGCTCAACTGAGCGCGCATGCTTCAAGTTATTGTTAAAGCATGGAGTGTGCCTGGATTGAGTGGGTTAACAAAAGGCACAAAGTTATATACTTCAGTGTTCATAATGTCCTTAAAAGCAATCCAATAGTCATTGGTAGTGTGACAGTTTGTAAATACCTCATTCCAGTCAATGGTAACAAGGAATGCATTTATTACAGTATAATCTGCCTTCCTGAAGAAAGGTCCGAGTGTTTCAGTATTACTCGGAGTGTGATGATTTTTCAGGTTACACAATATGGAGACATGATCATTGTGTTAAAAAAGGGTTCACAGTGAATATAACTCAGCAGTAATCTAGTCAAGCATAATACAATGTCAACAGTGTGATTTTGACGGGTGGGAAAGTCCACACATTGCTCCGCTCCTAACTTGAAACACATTGTTAGAAATTCAAGGGAGGTCTGGGACCTTGCAATTAAATCTGTCCATGTATAAGATATCAGGTTAAATTAAAGTCATCGAATAATATGAACAGTTTTATATCTTTTAAACATTCAAAAATGGTGTTGAAAAGTTCTACAGATACTGAAAAATTTACAACTGGTGGTCTATAGGCTAAAAGATACCTCACAAAGTCACCATTATTACATTTGATATTGACACACAGACATTCACATCTATTCACAACAATTTTCATGACTAATTTGCAACGTAGGTTTGATTTGACAGAAAGTAGTTTGAGGTCTGTCATTTCTAAAAACTTGATATTCTGAGGAAAAAGCTGTTAGGTTAATATCATTTTTCAACCAAGTTTCACAAATCCCGATTATATCAGCGTTGTAAAAATTTAAAGTGTCAGATAGTTCTGATTGTTTGTTTGATATGCTTCCAGCATTAAAATACAAAAGTTTTGGGCATAGTAGGTCATAACTAACTGATTCCATTAATATAATTTTCTCTGGGAAATAACACAAATCAATTGAACGATAAGGTGTCAAATATACATTAAAATGCACTAAAAATACTTCTGCTTGGATGCACTTTGCTTCAGCCAATCACAGCCAAGGGCGGGAACTTTTTCAGCCAATAGAATTGCAGTATTCTGTCATAGCCACCTGGTGGAAATATACAGAACCTTCCGTGAAAATCCACTATTGTAACATTGGTGGTGCAGCATTCGATTAGGGTCGACCTGGCTGTTGTTCCGATGACTGTCAGGTAGGTTCTTCAGTTTTTATTGCATTCACAAGGATGTTGGTGTGTGATCATAATTGATATTTATTCATAGTTAATTGACTTTCGCACTTTAGCTTGTTGCTTCTTCTGCTCATTGAACAGCTTTGTGCGCACTTTCACATACGGGATGTTCCAACCAGCTTCTCGGATGAAATCTTCAACATCCCTCCTCCCTACAAAAACAAAGGAAATATAAAATTGAAAGAAAAGTATTTCAGTATACTTCTTGTTGAATTCTACATTTACAAGTTCTGAAACATGATTGGGTATTGCGAGTATTTATTATATATCTATTGCAATACTTGGTCAGCAATGCGATACTTGTATGATATGTATTGTGTGACCACCCTCACGATCCGATACCATAGCAATACTAACTCATAAGGATCGCAGTGTGAAATTATTCGTCATCATGAGACAAATTTTAAATAAACTCCAGCCTAAACATATTGGTAAAGATGGAAATGACAGGAATTAACTTATGGATTCAGGTGAAAAAATCAAAGGTTTATGCTGTAATGAGCATGTGCGTCACTGCGAGGATTGACGATTCCCGCCAGACAGGTTGAAAGAGGCTCAGGCAGTTCGTTTTGCATTGTAAACATGTGGCGAATTCGTAATTTGACAGCAACTTTGACACCTAGCTATTACTAAAGCAGCTGCCATATTTGAGTTGTCATTTGAATTGAGTAGCACTGACGTACATCAGTGATTGATTTATTGTTACAATAACTTATATTGCTCATTACTTCAAAACATTTAACTGACTGAAGTTTATCATTTATTTGCAGTAATTATTTAGTGTCTTCACACTTAAATTGTACATTGTACAACAATAATCATTCACCTGCATATCTATCCTACTGCTATAGCCCATAGCAAAGTACATTACCTGCTCCTAACTTGAGCACTGTTCAGTTAATTAATTTCCCCGCTTTCTTATAACCGTCACCAAGAATGGCAGAGATTAAATCATCTCAAGCAGAAGGTGTACACCCTCAAGAGAATACAGCAGTTACTGGCAGTTGAAAGCCTCTGGATGTGACTGAGCTGCTTTCACAAATAGCCATTTTTATAGAACAGCAGCGCTCTATCAACACCAAGCAACAGTCTATTAACAGTGAAAACAGTACTCGATTGGATAAGATGGGGGATTCGCTTGATCAGGTTGTTGAAGGCTTGGCTCAACTTTGTTTAGAAGTTCGGACACTCCAGATTGTTGATGACCAGAATGCAACCAGAACAGCTGATGTGCCAACAGCAAGTGCCAACAAGGGAGAACCGACAGACAGCACAGGAGGGGCCATCCCGAAGACAACCCACAAGCTCCGGGACAATACGGCAACTACGTCAACAGTACGACTATGGCATCAGAGGGTGGCACCAATATGCAAATTAGCCAATTAATGCATCTTTTGAGTCTCTCACAGACACATCAAACATGTTTGATTTTCCGTGAAAAAGGTGTGTCATCTGTGATTCGGCTTGCAATATACCTTATTCTCATAGCAGCCATTTGCCCACCTAACCTCATTTCAAGGTCTATTATTAATGATATTCATCAACGCACAAGATCTTTGACAACAAATTAATAGTCAACACAGATAAGACTCATACTATCCAGTATTTTCCAGAAATAAAAAACTATACTATACCAGAGACGCTAAACAGTCTGATGCTTAACACTACAGTTAAAAGATCCAAGTATGCAACATACTTAGGAATGAAACTTGATGACCAACTAAAATGGAACAACCACATCCAGTACCTAACAACCAGCCTCCTAAAAACCATCAAATATTTTAAAAAAATAAGAAAACACTGTTTTCCAAAAAATGAAAAAACTTTAAACTATACCATGCATATATCCACTCAAAAATAAATATGGTATACAACTTTATGGGTCCACCAGCAAGTGTTAACTTAAAAAATACAAGTACTACACAATAAATCAATAAAAATCCTGTTTGGAATAGACTTCTTAACCCCCACAAAACAGATCCTTCATGAAAAACAATGTTAAAGACCTTCATCTAATGGCTATAGCGCAATTTGTAAAAACAACAGCTCAAACTACTCCCACTAGTATTCAAATAATTATTTCATACCAAATAAAATAACCAGACAATTGACAAACAAACCAGACAATCAATACTACTGCACATCGAAAGAACACAGACAGTTCAAGCTGAAACAAAATTTCCATCAAAGGAAGTAATATTTGGAACACATTGATGACTGAATTATGGACTGACCTTAAAACACTATCACCACCAAGCTTCTCTAAAACCCTTGAGAGACATTACATTGCCAAGTATGACGCCAATGCCTAAAATCCAATTCTAACAAATAAATCATTCATATTATTACATGTATGTTCCTCGACACCTACCAATCTAGATTACTGGTCCCGGCCAGATAAGCCCTGGCTTAAATTGGGGCCTCACTTTATTGAATAATTTACAAACACGTGTGTGTGTGTGTGTGGGACAGTTACATCTGTGGTAGCTACATATTTCATCAAATCTGTCGCCTCAAAGTTCCACATACCTCTATCAAGACTTCTTACATGGGCATTCATGTGACCAACCCATGCTCCCTTGTGTCCCATCACTTGAAGACATATTTCACACTGAAACTTTCCTGTAAAGATAAACCAATAGAATGATCGTTTAGTGTAAATTTCATGATGATGCGTGAATCTGATTGGTCGCTTCATATAACTGGGCGGGGCCAAAATTCAAGCGGACATAACCGAGCGCTCTGATTGGCTAATGGAAATGTCTGATCATATGCAAATTAGCCGACCTCGTATGACGTCACTTCGTGATAGATCGGTCAGACACTGACCCAGAAAACAAGCAAAAAATTAATTATAATGAAGGGGAAGTATCTAGAAGCCAGCAGAGCCAAAAACCATGGCGCCCAGCGCACTCAACAGGGTGAACAAGATGCGCAAATATGGTGTGAAATCAGTGTTTAAAGGGACTGCCGCCGCCATTTTGACTGTTAAACAGTCGTTAGAGGATGCGGTCTTCACTTTGAAGTTGAGTTTAGTGATTTTATATGTCGAATACCACAGGAAACACTCCTGACACTTCTAGTATGCGAAAATGTCCACATCCAAATATCGATTTCTGACCAAATTTTTCGACCCGCGGAAGGCCTTAAGCCAGCTTTAAATAACCAGCTGATTGTCATTAGGCCTAAAGTTCATGTTGTATATCATGCTATATTCTTCTTTTTTTAATTGTAATCAATTTAGCAAATTAATCCAAATAACTCATGATACTTAGTCAATTGCAATCCAAATATTGCACTTAACCTTCCTAATTGCACCTGAACATGCATGAAATTTACCCCACCCACTATATTCATTCAATTGCAATCCATAGATTACAACCTTCCTAATTGCACCTTTACTTTCTTCATCCATTTTACCCCTCCATGCCATTTAAATGACCATTGCTGTTGTCCACTTCACTATGCTCGACCGGGGCCCACTTCCTTCATTAACATTCACTTCCGTGACTTAGCTACGCTCGATTTCGGCCTTCATCGCTCAATTTTGAGTGGGTTCTCTCAAATTCTCTGACTTAGAAGTTGCTGGAACTAGGTTGCCTGTCTACACATCAATTTTTCAGTACTATCGGATACAGTTGATGATCTGATGATTCTTACAGCATGTCCAAAAGCACACAGATAGGCCCAGTTTTTTTCTGATTCGATTATGTTGAGATGTCGTTTTACTGTCAATTTACCTCCTGCCAACATGGTTTTGCATATATTGATACAGCTCACCCCTGCTATGATGGCCACTCTACCCTGTTATTACAATCACTGCTGCCCAACCAATCGTATTTATTGATCTCCGATCAATTAATAAATAATTCATTTAGTAATATATCTTAACTTGAAACTCCAGTCTTTTAGGGACATGTCCCCCAAAGGTCGTAAATAAACAATGTCGGTTGCTACTCTGTGCAATGTGACAAATAACATCGGCTGTATTTTGCTGCAATTTTACCACACTCGAATCATGAGGCTTTCATTCATTTCCTGGTTCATAACTATGTTGCAGAGAGCAAAATAATTACCACACTAACCATGAGAATTCTCATAGTCTTCAAAGTCTGGCACACACAGGGACTCGTCACAGTGTTGTTCATCAAGCTGGGGAGTAGCTGGCACGCCACCATCACCATTCACACTCCCTTCAACAAGAAATAGTGAAAATTTCAATTAGTGATTTCACATCACACTGAGAATCAAATAGTAATCTAATAGGGCCTGTAAGTCACGCGTGATTTGCTACATTTCCTGTCTCAAAACAATGAATGACGTCACAAATGAGACAATTGCACTCAATAACCTTTACTGTGACATCATCAATTGTTTGGAGACAGGCATGCACCAAATCTCATGTGACTTACAGGCCCTATAAAGTCCTGCTCATTGAGTGATGAAATACAGGCAAAACTGGATGCCATAACAAATACAAGAAATGCAATTTTAAAAAATATTGACAAGACATTGTCTTAAGAATGCTACCTTTCGGCTCAGTGAAGGAGCTGCGGGCAAGCTGTAAGAGCTGTTCTTCAGATGAGTGCACTGAAGCAAGTGGAGGGTCATCTTCAAGCAGCAGCCAGTCAGCTCGGTCTTTTTGAAGAATCTTAATGTGATCAGTGAGCTCTTCCTAAAGAAAAGTAGACATCTCAAATTACAATAGGTTTATTAGCTCTCAATGTTTCAACAAAGACATATATTATATTCAGATAGTGAGCTTTTTTTTTGTTGGCGAATTTCTGATTGTTAACATGTTCAGTGGGCTTCGAAACCAAAACACTCAAGCAAATTTGAATGCATTGGTTTGATTTCCTGCCACCATTACTGTTTAAATGTCGTGGGGTGCTTTCTTTACTTTATGTTAGCTTCAGAAATCAAAATTCCCACCTTATGATCATCTCGAGATGCCTGAGTAGGCTCCGATGAGAGTCCCAGATCTTGTACCTCTTCACCACACTGCACAGGTTCACACTCTCCCACTTTCTGTTTCTAAAAAGAATAAAAGAAAAAGCTTCTATCAACATATCAGTACAAGTGCAGCTTATTACACATGGTTGGGGGTATAGGTACATAAGTGACAACCATAAAATTACATTTCTTTCATTTTTCCCTTCCTTGTTACGGTCTCTCCCTTTCTCCTCAGCTTTTCTAATGCATCAATGGCATAACACAAAACCCTATATGTATTAATTGACATACACATACATAATACAGTTAACACTCAACTGCAATAACCCACAGAATGTCAACTGTTCAAGTCGTGGCTGTTGCTTTCGACAGAAAATTTGAACAAGGTACATCATGGGTAGTTACTTTACAACTACGTCATTTGATTGAATCAAAGGCAATGTGGGACTCAGAAAAAAAGTGCAGTGAATGGCATAACTTTAATGAATGATTCCTGCACTTTAAATTGGAGATAATTGAATTAAAATTAACATAATATGCAAAAAGTATGAGTTAAAGGCCAATGAACAGGCTAGAATAAGGTGACTTGACTTTCTACACAGCGTTTAGTAAGTTTTATTTTTCTGGCTCAGTGTAGGCTATGTGTTGTTGAGTGCAATAAATACAAAACATGTTGAATATAATTTTACTAACCAATGCCTGAGGAACATGAACTTCTATTTCAAACGCCTGTGGCAGATTTATTTCTGTGTTCTGTGGCACTGTAATAATTGTTACTTCCTCACTCAAGCTGGACTTCTCTTTCTCAAACATCTCATCAGTGTGGGACTTCTTGCAATACCAGTCATCCAAAGCTGATGGCTCCTCAGCAGGGGACTTCTTGCCATCTGCACCATCCACACCATCCAATGCAACGACTCCTTTTAACAAAAAATGCAACAGGAAGATCAACTCCCAGCAGTCAGAAAGCTAAGTACATCAGACACACCTCTGATCTGATTATTAGAAAAATATATCATCATTCATTCAGATAAGTTCTTCAGCCATGATGCTACACAGCATAGGAGCTCTGCAGGTATATGAAATATAGCAGTGAGATTGCAGGACATCATTGTGCCTCTGCTTGTAATTTTCTTGTAAGGGTTGGTTGCAAAAGGTTGTTTAAACCAAATCACATGCATCTTGTCATTCATTTACTATGAAATATCAATAATTCAATTGTCTGTTGCAGCATTACACATGTACTTTTGTGTTCCCGCCCCTCATGCTTTTGCATTATCATATTAAGGCTGTAAGGGGAATATGAGGTAAATGTGACCAGGTGAATCAGAGTTTGGGCTTAGACAAGGTTACGATGATCGTTTTGGCAACAACTTCGTGCCAGAGTACGTCACTTACTAACGTAAGGCCGTACAACTACACGTTTTGCAATTCTTATAATACCTTGAGCTGCCATACCATCATCTCACCGTGGCCTAGTGGTTAAGGTGTACGTCTGCGAATTTTGAGGTCGTGGGTTCGAACCCCAGCTATGGCATGGAGGAGTTGGGTAGATCCTCCTTAAACCACTGCCTCACCCCACCCAGGTGTAATGGGTACTTGGCATATATGGCAACCTCAGTGATGGTACTAGAATGAGCTCTTAAGCTCCTGTGGTTAACCCCGTGTTCAAGGCTGAATACTCCCCAGGGAGTTGAGAAAGACTCTAGATTGGCCAGCCAAAGGTGAAAATTTAAAGTCGACTGAGCAGGTATGGTACTTGGAAGCAGACTGTAAACCCTAATTTATATTACATTTACTTACACAATTTAGAATATAATTTCATCAAACAGATCTATATGTATTTTTTGTTTTTTCATTTATTCGCACAATGGGGGTCAGATTGATGGCTGCTCAACATTTGTTTACAATTTGTGATATGAAATTTCATGTGAGATTACGCCACTGCACCATGCAATGCCACACAATGTCACACATTGCTCATTTTGTTAAATTTTGTGTTGGTTAGCTCTGGTATCCCCCAATGCTGCTTCATGCCACACAAAATATATAGCTGAATGGTGTATAGTATTTTACCTGGCTGGGTAGGACAGGTGGGTAGGCTATCTACCTGCCTATACATATGTTCTGTCACATTATGCTATGCAAGGCCGTGCAATGCAAAGCACTGTTCTCATTCTGTGGCTCAACTGCATGCGATTTTCAACATGCTGAAAAGCTGCATGCCAAACCTTGCAACAATATATGAGATTATATAGATAAATAGAGCCTAAGTAGATACTTATGGGCACAGAAGGCTGTTTGAATCTTTGTGTGTGTACACGGAACTGCATAGGTTTAATGCAAAAATAATGGATAACTTTAAAGGCCAATAACTTCACTCATGGGTCAGATATAACAAATCTGGTACAAATATCCAACTGTGCACACCCTAAAACTACTTCGCCACACAAAAAAGCACCCTACAGCCCAGCGTTACTGAGTTTATAGATTTTGAGTGTTTGTGTCACAACATCATATGAAAGCCATTTTGCTAAAATCACACACAATAACATGTGACCCAATCAATCAGATAACTGATTGGCTTCACCAATCACTAAAAACCTTGAAAAGTAGGTCAAGGTCATTCATGAGTTATCTTGTACAAAAGGTTCGGGATGGACGGGACATCGGTCACCTAACATTAGGAGCCTGAGCCTCAGCCATTGTTGGATGAAGGTAAATTTCTTTCAATATATATATTTTAGTTGTGGTGTTAATTTTGAGATTAAAGGATGTAAGATGTGCTTAATATGTAATTTTATTTTAAGTTCTCATAATGCCTCAGCATGAAGGGGGTTGACCTTTTGTTTTGACTAGAATAAGCACATGGGATGTGCGTTGATAGGCCAGCGAGGAGATGCAGGCTCTATAAATGTAGAAAACATCATAACCCCTGAAATCAGGTGATCCAAGTTTCGGCGGCATTTTGATAAAAAAAATTTGGATCAAATGAATGCTTAATACCTATAGAATATGAATTGGGGGTGTCCTGAAGATGACATGGCTTTAAATTCAAAAATGAGAAAATTCGAGCATGAGAATAACATGGCGTCTGCCAGTCTTTTCTGGGAAAACTCTGCATGCCAGCAAAACCACGTGGGTTTAGAGTTTAATGCGTGACTGCGTCGAAGTATTGATAGCCTAATTACTTACAATCAAACCATCTAGATTATACCAGACAGCAAGTAATAACTGAGTAATGACACTAGCAGTCATTTTAAGTCTTAAAACACTAAATTTCATAATTTGGTCAAACTAAGGCGCACTGCCCCTTTAAGGTGAAAAAAACATATATATAGGCCCATAAACATGAAGCGAGGAAACAAAGGCTATTATTACAGTGCTTATATGTGATATAGAGTGGTTTTTCACATGGGCAGAAGCACATAAAAGAGAGCTTTCCATTAGTACCATACCGTACAAAACACATGTACGTAGATTCAAATTAAGAAAGTTACGGACGAAAAACTAATGGAAGTCAGGCTTTCAGCATGTCACTGTATTTGCTGTGCTAGAGCGCTGAAAATGAATCCAAAATCTAGCAAATGAAAATTGCTAGTTGCTGGGGTTCTACTGGACCAAATTAAACAAAACTTGAATCAAATGAACGCTTAAGACCTACAGTTTATGAATCAATGGTGTCCAGTAAGACATGTGGCCAACCTCCATCGCGGCAATTGAAAGATCATTCATATGAATGTGATGGGGTTACAATCAAAATGTCAACAAGTCAAAATGTCAACAGCCATTGCATTCCTCACACATGCGGCCGGCGTGATATCGATCGATTTTGTCATTTATAAACGGGTTTTACAATGTTCTGGTGTATTGCAATGTGTTTTACACATTATTTCTTCCATGTCAGCTTTTGAATGTATGTATGTGCATGTTAGCCATTCTGGCCGTTGGCCAAGGGCATCTGCGGTGCCTGCCAACCCCCTACAAAGCTGCTAAAACAGATTAAATTTACCACTCGGATAACTTACCTGATACTTCTTCTACGAAAACTCTCTGGAAGCATGTTTGGTCAAGGCCAACTTCTGAAAACCAATCTGCCTTTTCTCTCTGGTTCTGGCGTTTTTCTCTCGTAATCTGCAATGAAAATTAAAAAACATTTTCATGCCACCTTACCACTTTTGTATTAAACCTGCAAGCAGGCTTCAAGCTTCAATCTTGAATTGCTTAGGTAAATTTAGCTACTAACTTCAGCTCAGTTGTAATTTTGTCACTTAAAGAGCATTGCCCCATATCTCAAGATGAAATATATGTCTCACCTAAGAACCTCATAAATTTGATTTCAGAATGGTCTTAATATTGGGTGTGATATATATATATCACAACTGCAAAATAGTATGAATCACAGTCCCCTAATTATGTAGTAATAACCACGATGAACATGCTGCAAAGGTGGTGGCTAATGGCAGCAGCTTAGACGTCTATTTTGTAATTTGCAGGACTTATGATGTAAGTGCCTGAATCCTAAGTCATCATTCTGATAACTGCTGAATTTTTGGCCCACAATATATATAGTAAATTTTATTGCTCACCTGGGAGATGACCGGAGCCAAACTGGCTTGGAGCTACAACAGACGAAACATCGTAGTTATACAAAAAGAAAGAAAATGTGAATAACATAATTGTACGCCATCGATTATTTGTATTAATATGAACTTTATATAAATATATATATATATATAAAAACTTCATATCAAAGTTCAGCTAAGTTTAACACATACCATGCGTTTACCTCGAGTGAGTATCCTTCATTGTTTTCTAATCACTAGAAAAGAAAAAAAAAACCAATTGACAATGATTATTGAACTTGTAACTAGGTAATCTCGCTTAAAATTACAGCAGTTTGGTCACTGTAATTTTTGAAAGAAGAAATATGGTCAGAATTCTGAAATCAATTTTATCGGTCAGAAATCTTTCGCATCTCCATTGTTAAAAAAAAGAGTACCGTTTAGCATAACGAAATACTACATATCACTGACAATCATTTATTATAGTCGCTGTCAGGTTATTTGGAGACTTTCGTTTTGTTTAATTTTTTTTTGATAAATATTATCAGTTTAAAATCTTTTTGATAAATATTATCAGTTTAAAATCTTTTAACTACATTGTCATAATGAACTATGTTGCTTTTGTATGTATCTTTTGAATATAATAAAGATATACTGTATATTTCTCATTTTATAGCCCTTTAAACAGGCTTCTTCAGAACATCCGACTGAAAGCTCTATTAGATGAGCTACTTCCAGTATTAAAATTCAAAAATTGAAAATTTGGTTTGACCACCCTATTGTGATTCACGTTTTCATCCATTAATTTTCGAGTTACAAAGTTGTGTCATAGAAAATAAGAAACTTTAGGTGTTGTTTTACCTAAATCCCGAATTTCAACAAAATACATTCATAAATAAAGTAGCGCCGAATTTTGAAAGTTAAGGCAATTTCGCGACACAGATTTTTATTGCAGTAGCGCGACGCTGTTTTTAGCTTCAAACAAACGTCCGTAACTCGAGATTGATTTGTCCTACGCAAAAACCGATTGCATATCTAAAATCTAGACGTCATAATTGACTACTAAACCAATTTTCAGAATTTTAGTTGTAAAATTATAGGCTAGAGCGACCTGCAAAGTCGGCCTATTTTTATCAAAATACACGCTACACAGAAGTGGATACGTCGCGGTTTGAGTGGTAATTGTCAGTTAGGCCTAAACCTTCACACAAGTTCAAAGACACAAGTTCTTTCATATTCAGGCAAATGCAACCCTTACCATTAGGTACTATTGCTCCAATAGATGAAAAACTTGGCACTCACCTTGCAAGAATGCCTCTTCCCACCATTTTGTCTCCTCAGAAGTTTTTAACCAATCAGAGCAGCTTATAGACCACAGCCAATCAGAGCCGTTGAAACAATTTAAAGCCCTCAGCTTTGGTTGACAAGAAATTTTATGGACATGAAAATATCATTTTCTGTATTTTTCATTCAAAATTTCTGAAATTTATATGCATGAAAGAAATACTGCTTAATTAGCTATACCCAAAATTTTAAATAGAATATATATGATTAATGATGAAACATAGGCCGTGAAAGCCATGTCCCTGAAAGATGACATCAGTTCAAAAAGGTCAAAAATTTAAATGCTGATCTCAGAAAACTGAGTCAAAGTACTCATTAAATTTTTGCTGAAATCACATCCTAAGGCTGATATGTTGTTATGCTGTCCCTTAAAAGCAACATATTGTGTCTCAGGGAGTCAGAGCATGGCAAAACCTGTTGGGGGACATACCCATGTCCCCCAAACATCACCTGTGTCCCCCAAAGGTTGGTCGAGTGTCTCCCATAGGTTCAATAAAGATAAATATATATATATATATATATATATATATATATATATATATATAGACGAAACTCCAAGGGTAGCGTGAATATCAATTTATTAAATCCTCAATGTAAACATGTATTTTCTGAAAATGCTGGGGTTAATTACAAACAAATAATTTTTTTGATCAGAGTCACATAAATCTTTGGTCAGTTTTAGGAGTATTTTACAGAGGCCTCTGGGAGTCTCTGAGTCAGTCACTTAAATTTTAGTTAAATTTAACTTCTATAACCAATCTCTGTAGCTTGGGTGGCTTCTCTTCACAGTGTTATTAGCTGTGGGCAGAGATTTTGTTATTACATCGATCTCGCGAGATGACGTCGCCTACCCACAAAAACGTACGATCTGTGATACCACAACTTACATGGTGTCTTCCGCTACATCCCGTGGTTTAGCGCTACATATTCCCCTTTTACATGCTGCTATTGCTTTCTAGCATGTTTCGTGGCTCCATTATCCTACGCACAGCCACTTTCTACACCCAGTTTGCCCTCCACCTTGTCCCAGCTCTCGCCATTGCCCGAGACGTCCGTATGACGTCATCACAGGAATCCCCGTAACGGTGGAAGCCCAGTCAGCAAGGTTGCCGTTTTTCCACAAGCTGCCTTATTGACCACTTCAAGGCTCCCACCTCTCCAGATAAGTCATTCAAACGCTACATTTCTGTGTTATTGACTCATTCCAACTTAGTTTTGTCCGATACAACTCGTTTCCTCACTTGCTTGTCCATTCTAGTTCCCATTTGGGGAACCCGTGCGAATCAAGGACGTAGCGCACAATGCAGCCCGCTGGTGGAGCGATTGCAGCGCCCCTGGTGGGCGTTGACATAATTACCCGGCGAAAGTGGCGGGAAATGTTGCGGTTTCGATCCTATTCGGGATCTAAGTCTTCTGCAGCTATGGGCAGAGCTCCGCACATCCCATGTGCATTCTAGTTAATTCTGAATTTATTCAGAATCCAAGTTGACTTGCAATGAGATGTTGGTAAAAATCAATATTTTTACGGATGCGTCTGTAAATTTTCAGTAGATAATATCAAAATAGGTTTATTTTGATAGTCTGTTCACTAATCTAGAGTGGCTCAACAGTTCTTGGAGTAATAGGTTACAGTATTAATTGTTGCAATGATGTCTTATTCAGAGCCTCTGGGTTGCTAAGGAGGCCATGTCATTTACGGAGGCCCATATGGGTGGGTTGTGCCGATTCGCATCAATGTATAAGTTTGACTTGACAGACCAAACTCTGACGCTCGATTTCACTAGTTAGCACAGAAATATCTTGTTTTGGTCAGTCACTCGTGCGGTCTGGACATCTTAACCAGATGAATGACTAAGATCGTCTGTGTCCTGCTGCTTCTAGTCAGTCCTGAGCAGGAGTTCGGTCAGGCGGTACTATTTGCTTCATCAGGGCAAGCATTTCTTGGTGTTGCTGTTGGGGTTTGTGCTGCATTGCCCTCAGCTCCTCACGCAGCATTGCTGTGAGGTGACTATTGTCTTTGGCCAGCGTTTTCAGATACCTTGATGTTTCTACTTCCGTTCGTCATTCGGGCAATTGACCTGGGAGGTTTCCAGTCATCTTGGTGGGGGTTACACCTGGCGGAATAGATGCTTTGGGTCGGTTCGAAGCTAGTGGTGTAGATAGCCTGATAGGAGTGCCCAGTAGTGGGGAAATCATCTTCTGTGGCGTTGAAATGGTGATTGGGAGTCTGGGGACTGGAGATTCCGAAAAGGTTACTGTTGTAGGGACATACAGAATTTCATCCATGCATGGTGTTCCCTCGAGATGACTAGGTCGGTACTGTTCTACACTTTCGTGATCTTCTTTGTACTTTGTGTTTTCCTTTTCCTTGGTGTATTTCCTTTCTTCTCACCTCTTTTTTCTTTTTCTTGGCCTCCCTTTCATCATCTTTTTTTTTTAGCTTGTTGGTCCACATCAATCTCCTCACGTGTTCTTTTCGTAGCCTCTGGAGTGGACATTCTCATCATTATCTGTAATCAATGTTAACGTTCAGGAACAAAAAATTAGATATATAATCTACATATGATATATAAATAAAAAAGAAAACTACATAGAGCAGTTCTTTTTTTGTCAAAGATTGCACAGAGAATCTTTTAGGCATACTGGAACATTTCATACAGCAAAAGGTTAGAAGTACCGACTCTAGCTCTGATATCAAGGGTGGGGGCCTAGCTCAGAGGTAGCGCTCTGGGCTTCCAACAGCTGGGTCCCGGGTTCGACTCACGTAGCTTAAGTTGGAAGGCTGTTTCATCCTTCATCTCATTGCCATGGTCCCTGCCTGTCCTAATTAGCCCAACAGGTGCAGAAATACAGGACGTAAAGCCCTAATCACCCATCCCACCTCTGATATCAAGAAATCCTTACTTGCATTGCAGATTGCAGTTGGGTCTTAATTTGCTGATGGAAAATGTCTCCAGTAGTATTCCATCTGCCAGTAATACACTGGATGTTGAGGCCACAAGAATGGTGGCTGAGGAGTACACTTTCTGGTGCAAAGGTTTTCGCCCCCCAATAATAGGTACCTTCGTACCACGACATACCTACGTACCATAACACACGTCCGGCGCTGATGAGGCGTTAAACAATAACTCACACACACATACCATAACATACCTTCACACCACGACATACCTTTGTGGTACGACACGTATGATCACTGTCAGGCATCTTGATGTAAACTAGGGTGTTTCATATTGTGTGGATGCCTAAATGTGTGTGCCCCTATCTCTGAATGTAGTTTACCTGGAATAATGTTTAATACCACTGTCGATGGGTGATGTTATAAGCTATTGGCTGTAAGGAATGATATATTTCTGCAGGCTTTAGTTAGGTTACAATTTGGAGTTGAAAACGACTCAGAATTCGGTTTTTCTAACCTATTTAGTCACATTTTGCGACATTTTCAAGGCAATATTGTACCCAAACTAACGGCTGTAGAAATATGATATTGCCACAACTAATAAGAAAAAGATAGTGCCTGTCTAATAGGTTTATTACATCCTGAGATAAGAGTGCCTAAACATCGACTCCCAGACTGCATGAGAGGGGACTTGGGAGGCCGGCCCGCCCACCTCGCCGATTGTTTCTTGTCTTTGAAGCCCTCGAAGGTCGTGGGCCTCCACGCGGCGAGGGTGGGAACACTTGGGTGAAGTCCTCTATCCCCAGTGGCTAAAACAGGACAGTGCGCATTGCACAAGCTGCTCCAGCTATCCAACGCAGACACTTATTGATTTTTTGCATGCTTCTGGTTTCTACTACCAACTATAGATAATCAATCTTACCCTAGAGAGCCTCTACATAGCCCACTCAGGTGCTGATGAGGCGTTAAACAATAACACTACCTACCTACCTTGTCTTTGAAACTGGGGGCGGGGGCCTAGCTCAGAGGTAGCGCTCTGGGCTTCCAACTGCTGGGTCCCGGTTCGATTTCCGGTCGAGCCTAAGTTGGCTGGCTGTTTCATCCTTCGTCTCATTGCCATGGTCTCTGCCTGTCCTAATTAGCCCAACTGGTGTAGAAATACAGGACGTAAAGCCCTAATCACCCACCCACCCCTTGTCTTTGAAACCATTAATACTGCATCTACTGCATTGTTCTTTGCAGGGGTAGATGTATCTATGATAGGTTAATTGGCTTAAAACCGCCAGGCAGGTTAGCAGTTTTGTGGGGCGAAAATTGGCTCTTTCTTGGGGCGAAAGGTTGTACTTTTGTGGGGCAAAAGTGGGACTTTCTTGGGGCGAAAATTGGAACTGTCGTTTTGCAAAGGATACAGTCTCCCCAGGAAACCACGAGACCGCAAAGTGTACTCCTCGCCACCATACACAAGTGCCTATTATCAATGTAGGTCTAGACATCCAACACAGTCCTGTTGTACCTATCGAGCTATCCCATACCTAGTACAGATGTGCATGGCGTTATACTGGTAGTTAATTGCTGGTCATCCTTTTATAGACCTGTAGTGAGTGCTTATATTTTAACCATCAGTGTCATTGGAAGCATACCTCAGCAGTGAGAGAAGAAAATGAGGATTCAATAAAGAAAGCTTACCAACTGCCTCAGGTTAAACTCATTGAATCCGATGTTGCACAATAGATGACTCAGCCACGTAGAGAAGACTATGCAGGCTTTAGGGTGAAAATTGTGTAGAACATTTCTCGGCCACCACCAAATTATGGCTATGCAAATTATGCTTAGACCTCCAAATGAAATGGTTGGAGCAATGTGTCCAGGTGTATTCATTGGACACATGGCATTATGATCCTTTATCTTGTATTTCAAGGACATGCTGTGTTTGGTACAAATACAGTTGGCAAAGGTAATGATGACATGGTTGGTCAGGGTTCACGCATGGCAGGAGTAGCAACAGCAGTGGCAGTCAAAGTGATCGATGAAAACAACATACTAGGTACTACAACATACATTTTTTAAGGCCTTAACTGGACCGTAGAAAGAAGACCTTCAGTTTGCTGGTGGCCGTGGTGTAATGAGCTTGCCTCTGGCTGGTGGTGTGAGTTACACCATTGATTCAGCAATTGCCAGTGCTGTTGCTGCAGTACACCAGTAGTAGCAGCTGACATAACAATGATGATGCATGCAACCAGTCCTGCTAGGTCTACAAATGCCATATTTGTTGATGCAATTAATGACATGGAGACTGTCACTTCTTTCTCTAATCGTGGTTCGTGTGTGGATATTCTGGTTCCAGGAGTAATACCCTTTCGGCAGATAATGTTTGTGGCTCTTTGTTTAGCACGTCAGTCTGGGACTTCACTAGCCAGTGGGTATGTAGCAGGTGCAAGTGGCTAGCTATTTGACTGAAACCCCAACTGAGGCAGATATTTCAAAATGTCGAAAAAGCAGAGGTAATTTATTTGTATAATTATCTAGATTGATTGCATAGTCAAGTCAGGTAACTGAAATACTAGCTAGTAGGCGTGAGACAGTTTGGGGAGCCGGAAATTTCTTGTAATAACAGCATAAACAAGGTAATTTTTGAATGGAGTTTGCATTACTAGATTGAAGCTGGCCCTCACTTTTTAGGCCCTCACTCGGAATGTAAATAAACAAACATTTTGTAAACAAAGGAAACACTAATGAACGGAAAGCAAATTCAAATCAGCGTTCTAGCACATTTATATCAAACTGCGCATTTATATCAAACTGTGCTGAAGCAGTACTTTACATAAGTAATTAATGCTCTTAGTAGTAGTGTCTTACACATACTAGTCAGATTGCATAGAAAGGAAGCCTAGCAAGGCTATAATGTATTGCAGTGTGTATAAATAGTCAAGTGAAATATTGAAACTATTTTCATTCTCACATTTAGAAATATAATAAGTAATTTCAAATTTTTATACATGTACAGTGTCATGCGTCATGAATGCATCAAATTAGTTTACACTACATCTAAACTAAACACCCTATCAAATTTAATACTTCAGTACATCAAGCTTTCTCTAGTTACTGTCCAGATGTTTTCAAAATTAAATAGACTAGCACCCCACATGGATTTGAAGTCCACAATTTGCGTATTTCAAACTTTCAATGACCGTCAGTCCATCCTGGCTAAACCTAAACCTTCCAGTTTGGCAGCCCTCACTGCATTAAAAATATAAAATTTCCATAAACATTAACCATCTCCATTTTTGTTCAGGTTTTTGGTACAGATAGATACTCCATTGTTTCATACATGGATTTGAATGCCTGAATATATATGTTTCAGTGAATGGCACCAAAATTGTACTTTTTTACATGCTTCTGGTTTCTACTGCCAAATATAGATAATCTTAACCCAGAGAGCCTCTACATAACCCACTCAGGTGCTGATGAGGCGTTAAACAATAACACACACACACACCAAAATTGTACAGGATAATGAGGCTGCTTATCAAGTTAAATAACATGGTTTTATCTCGGAAGTCCATTTTTACAATCCAAACCTGCCTCTTTCTTAGAAATAGAAACTACTTTCAAACTTCTGATAAATAATATTTTTTTATCAAATATGGAACACCAAATTGAAACTGGGAAATTGCTAAAATTTTTCATAATGATAAGAATGCTTTCACGATGACATGGAGGAAATAAATGTCCAAATACTCTATACTCTTTGATCCTATCAACCTGGGGGTTTAAACTGTACTTCTGGCTACAGTGACGACAATTGCATGTATTTCAGTGTGATGGGTGTACACTCCACTGGGAGTTGCGAAATGCATAGTTAGTTATTCAGTTTAAATGACGGGCTCCAACAGTACTACAATCGAGTAGGCACAACATTTCTGCAATGACGTCTCTTCTTATCTTGTAGTAAGCATGTCAATCAGTTCTTTACCATTGCTAACTACATAAAGAGATGCTGAATTGATAAAGAAACATACAAGCACCAACAAAACCATGTTAACAATAAACTTTATTCAAGGATAACGACATCGTTCATACAACATAAGGTTAGGAGTTCCAACTGTGCCTCTGAGGTCAACATATCCTTCACTTGCATTACGGATCAGCTGGGTCTTGACTTCTGCTGGTGTTGCTGATGGGTAATATGATAAGTAGTTAGCCACTGCACCTGCTACAAAAGCACTCGATCTTGAAGTACCATAGTCGAATTCAGTACAGACGAAGCACGGAACTGTAGATACAATACCAGATCCAGGTGCAAGGATATCTACACAGGAACCCCAGTTAGACCAACCAGCAAGGTTGTCTCCCGAGGTAGTTGCTCCAACTGTGATTGCACTTGTTGCTCGAGCGGGACTGACGGTACAAGCATCAGCATTTTCGTTTCCTGCTGCCACCACCACTGGTATATTTGCTGACGTAGCTCCGCTAACTGCAGAGTCTATAGCGTCACTTGGATCTCCAGCCATAGACATGCTGATAACACCTCGACCACCTGTCGATTCAAGGTTTTCAATGACCCAGTTGATACCTTCTACAACTGATGATGTTGTGCCTATACCACTACCATTTAGGACTTTGACTCCTACTGCTGTAGCACCTCGTGCAACACCACAGACATCACCCACTGCAACACCAGCGCATTGAGTTCCATGAAGATATCCAGCCTCATCATCACCTCCAATTGTGTTCACGCCAAATTCAGCTCGACCCACATAGAAACTGTGATTAGTAAAGATGCCAGTATCAAGGATGTAAATCCTGACTCCAAGTCCATCTCCTGGTTGGTAGGTGTAATATGAATTAAAAAAGTCACTTGGAGGAGATCGCACCCCAATTCTGCTCAAGCCCCAGTTCCAGGAACTCGATACTTGGGTGCCACAAAACCACACATTGGACGGTTGGACGCCATGTTGTTGAGCTTTCATGTGTGCTGCATTCGCCTCAATGACTTTAACATCAGGAAGCTGGTAAGCTTGTCTCATTGTATCTTCATTGTCAACTTTCAAATGCAAGATGGGTGAACTCAATGCTGTAAATGTTTTTATGATGGTAAAATCATTTGAGACCTTGTGTAGTTTATCAACTAAATCTTCTACATACTTTACTCTGTCCAGATCAGTGTCAACTTCATTTATTACCACAAGGTATTCACCTGCTATGCGACTAGAGGCATGCAAGTTACGAATCTGTGGTGTCTCAGGCACTGCTGATCCCAGACACAGCACAACGAACAAGCCCAATGCCCGATTGAACATCATCAAAACAGTATAAATGCAGTTATAGAATGTGTGCATGACAATATATAGCAAACTGCTTTGTGCATATCACTTGCCATATCAAAAAAAATTAACAGTGACGCTTGAGACAATCTGGTGAGATCTCATGGAGTTAAAAATTCATTTTAATCTTAATTGACTGACACGTGCTTTCGATCACGAGCCTCTTACTGTTTAATAAAATTGGCAGCAGGGGTTAAAATTCTTGGAAAAAACTAAATAATTCATGTGTGTCACGTTTTTGGAAGGCATTAGTTAAATGGCTTTCTCAAAGAAAAATTTTACTGTGTGTATGTTCTTTGTGTCTTTGTTATGTGGGATTTCAACAGGTTTCTCCAGTAGCTATCAAGAGATTAATATTTTCTGGAAAGCTAAGTATGTCTGTAAAGAAAATAAATAGATAAAAATGAAAATTATATGACCAAACATGTAGCGGTGATGTCTGGCTATTAAAGTCAAAAGGAATTTTCCAAAATGTATGTTATGGTCTGTTTTTTGTTTGCTTTTGTTTTCTATAATTATGTGGGATATTAACCGATTTTCTCTAGGCAGTCCAGGTATTATGAAATTGTATTTTCTGGAAAGTCATATTTGCAAAAAACAATTGATTAAAAGAGAGATAAGACTAATGTATTGTGCTATATAAAGACAAATACCAGATCAGTTGCTGTAACTGACATGATGTGATCTCCCAAAATGAAGACGTTCGTCTAAGGTGTTATGAAATTCCTGTGTTTGGGATAAGCATTGCAAATCCAAAATTTACATGCAGTGGGGTGCATGGATGAAGATTAACTATTACTGCTATATGAAGTTGATGTCAATGTTGAAGAATTTGCGAAGAAACTGCAAGGAATCTCACATGAAATCAAAATCATTAAGAAGTTGCTTGCTTTGAAGCCACCAATTTTTCATGTGCAAGTTCAAAGTGAAGAAGTGATAAGAAAAGCCTATCATTTGTCAGAAGTGAAACTCATTGAAGCAAATGTAGCAGATAAGATGGCCCAACAATGTCTGACAGATTACTCCCTTGCAAAGCATGGCCCCTGCCTGTCCTAATTACCCCATTAGCCCTAATCCACCACCCTTGCAAAGTATTGGAGTATGACTAGACTTTCATCTAGAGACACGCCACAATATGACTATTTTTATCCTTATGAAAATGGAGGTCCTGGTGTTCGAGTGTGTGTTTTAGATACTGGAATCCACTTGACTCAGCTTAAACGTGAAGGATGAGCAGTCTTTGGTACATGGTTGGACATGGTACAGCCTGTGCAGGAGCAGCAATTGGAGGTAGCTCAGTTGGTATATCTAGAGGTGCAATAGCAGTATCAGTGAAGGTGCTTAATGATGAAAACATTGGTACTACTTCATCAGTTATTGAAGGTATCAACTGGGCGATAGATGATCTTCAGTTTGCAGGTGGTCAAGGCATGATAAGCATATCACTGGCAAGTGGCTAGTGAAACAATAGACTCGGGTAGTAGCAAATATACCAGTGGTAGTAGCTGCTGGAAATTATAATGATGATGCATGTAATTACAGTCCCGCTCGATCAAGTAGTGTCATTACAGTTGGAGCTACCAATCTTGATGAGGAACTTGCTTCTTTCTCAAACTGGGGCGTCTGTGTAGACATCCTTGCACCTGGAGAAGGTATTGCATCGGCAAGCCATATGTGTGATGCATGTACGGAAGGTAGGTCAGGCACTTCAGTATCCTGTGGCTACGTTGCAGGCTCAGTTGCCAGATACCTTGGTCAAAATCCCACAGCAACAGCAACAGAAGTAAAAACCGACCTACAACGAGATGCAAGCTATGGCTACATTGACCTCAGAGGCAAGGACATCACAACACCCAACCTCTTGCTGTTTCAAAGATGCTTTGATTAAGAATTGTAGTTACATGTAGATCAGCTTGAAATGTATTAAATAAATCAGAAAATGACAAGATAAAGAAAAACAAATCATATTTTGAGAGCACAGCTTCAATCAATGTACATAAACATGTGATCCCTAGGATAAATCTAAGCCAGCCAATGTAAACATCTATATTGGCCTTGCTGTATTGAAAAAGGCAGCACACTAATTTTACATGATTAAATGTCATGCCATTGTCATGAGCATATCCACGATAAATCAGTAATTCACTACTGTAGTAGGGTGCAGCACTAAGTCGAAGTGAACCGAGTGAATTGGAATCCAGCACCCAATACCAGTTCTCTGCAGTTTTTCAGAAAGAACATCCAATGAGTGACAAACACAAAAATTGAAATTTAACGATTAAATCATTAACAATAAAGAAAATACAGTGAGCAAAACGGCAATCTAAAATTACAATTAAGATTTATTTAGACATTAACATGTAGCAACAATGCAGAAAAGGAAAGATTCATTTTGTGCACGTCAGCTCATCATTGGTAATGTTATCATAACTAATCTTGTAATCTTCTCATTTATTGTAGATATGTCAGATTAATTCAGGCTATGGTTAAAACTGTCTCATTGCCATGGTCCCTACCTGTCCTAATTAGCCCATCAGGTGCAGAAATACAGGACGTTAACCCTAATCCACCACCACCATGGTTAAAACTGACCATGTAAAGCCAAGAGATCTGTCTGTGATGCAAATATTCACATCGGACTACACAACAAACTATGACTAATGCAAAACTATCACTACGTTTTCTGCACATGGCCACAATGTTAAAGTACTACACAATCAAATGGTGACTTAATACACCATGTCCAAACAACATTGCATGTTCCTTGGGGCCTCCCATCATTTTATTCACTCGTGGATGGTCATGTGACTGATCTGAGCCAGGCATAAGGCTGATAAAGGCCATCAGATATGATTGAAAGCTGCTTTTACAAGTGATGGTTTTTCTTGCACATGTTAGGGCAGGGGCCTAGCTCAGAGGTAGCGCTCTGGGCTTCCAACCGCTGGGTCCCGGGTTCAATTCACGGTCGAGCCTAAGTTGGACGGCTGTTTCATCCTTCGTCTCATTGCCATGGTCTCTGCCTGTCCTAATTAGCCCAACTGGTGCAGAAATACAGGACGTAAAGCCCTAATCACACACACACACTTCTTGCACATGTTGATGAGACACGTAACAATAAATTGAGACATTGCACTTGATGATATTCCTGTAGATCTACACTGTTATTCAATCAGATCTGGGCTTTAACATTTGTACTCTTTAAAACATTGGCTTTATGCGCCAAGCTTTCTGTTGTGTTTTTTCATAATCTGTGAGACCATAACAGATTGTATCCAGATATTCCAAATTTGTATTTTCTGAAAATTTGCTTAAAAAAAAAGACGCACCTAGAAAGCTACAACCAGTTAAAGACTGTTCCCTGTAATCTTAGATTTGATAATAGATTCTCCACTAATCAAAACAAGTATTTTTATCAAGTTGTGGGATCAGCACAGATTTTCTTCACACGTCAGTACATTTCCAGAAATGGTGAGACAATAAATTATGATAGAAATAACAAAGCTATGCCCTATATAAAGGCTTCTATCATATTCTTGTGGTATTGTAACTGCTGTTGTTAGGCAAGCTGCAATGATGGTTGCTCTTGCATTTTCTGTTTCACTCCTGTGTCTGGGACATGTGCTGTCATCTACACCAAGGATTCAAAACTTAGATGCACCTGGTCGCATTGATGGCGAATACCTTGTCGTGCTGAAAGAAACTGAATTGAGAGTTGACAGAGCAATGTATATTGACAAGTTTGTGGCTGAACTCAAAGGCATCTTACCAGAAATTGAAGTCATCAAGAAGTTCTCAGCTTTGAAGTCACCAATATTGCATGTGAAAGTTGATAATGAAGAGATTATGAGACAAGCTTATCAGTTACCATACATACAACTCATTGAAGCTAATGTGGCACAGAAGATGGCCCAGCAATGTTCCACACAAATCACAGGCGAAACATTCTGGGGTTTGAGTAGAATTTCATCTCGACAAGCACCAGCCGATTATCCTTTTGCATAATTTTATTACCATCTAAATGGAGGTGCCCAAATTGCAATATACATTCTGGACACTGGTCTAAATCCCCACATGGACTCTAGAGCTTATCGTGGTGTAAATACAATTGGAGGAGATGATGAGGATGTGGTCGGTCATGGTACACACTGTGCAGGCATAGTGATAGCAAGTAGCTGTGGTGTCTCCAGAGTTGGACGGGTCTATGCTGTGAAAGTCCTAAATGATTTTAATGTTGGTACCACAACATCAGTTATCGAAGGTATCAACTGGGCAGTGGAACATGAACAAACTGTTTATGGACGGGGTTTTATAAGCATGTCTCTGGCTGGTGGCCCAAGTGAATCCGTAGACTCCGCAGTTGCAAGTGCAGTTGCAGACAATATACCAGTTGTTGTTGCAGCTGGAAATCATAATGACAATGCATGTAACTACAGTCCTGCTCGGTCAAGTGGTGCAATTACAGTTGGCGCAGTCGACAACTCAGACTCACTTGCTTCATTTTCTAACTGGGGTGTATGCGTAGACATTCTGGCTCCTGGAGTTGACATTCTATCAACTGATAACAATTGCAATACATGCCTGATCAGTAGGTCTGGCACATCTATGGCCACTTCATTTGTGGCAGGAGCAATTAGCAATTACCTGACTGAAAATCGTCTTGCCACACCCGCAGAAGTTAAGACCCATCTCATAAGGAATGCCAGCAATAGATACATAAACCTCAGAGGAATGGAAAGCACACCGAACCTATTGTTGTACGAGCACTGTTGACTTTAATAAAAAAAAAAAGTATAATATTTCTATTTTTAGGTCATTTATCATTAGGTGTATTCAAATAAACATCACTGTGGATATTTGAGAATAAAGACTACAAAGTTATGTGAACTATTGTTGTCATATTTTATGTATGTATGATGTATTTTTAGTTAAACTGTGCTATAAATTAAGGGTATGACGGTATACCCACTTCTTCCTCCACAGTCAATTTAACTTGTCTGCCCAGACAAATATTTAGGGGCAGGGGCTTAGCTTAGTGGTAGCACGCTGGGCTTCCAACCACTGGGTCCCGGGTTCCATTCCCGGTCGAGCCTAAGTTAGATGACTATTTGCTCCTTCGTCCTAATTAGCCAAACTGGTGCAGAAATACAGGATTTAAAGCCCTATTCCACCACCTATTAAGATTTTTACAATAGTTCTTTCATACAGTTTAAGTTTGATTTAAGGCCCTCGAAGGTCCTGGGCCTCCACGTGGCGAGGGTGGAAACACTTGGGGTGAAGTCCTCTATCCCCAGTGGCTAAAACAGGACAGTGCGCATTGCACAAGCTGCTTCAGCTATCCAACGCAGACAATTATTGATTTTTTACATGCCTCTGGTTTCTACTACCAACTAAAGATAATCAATCTTACCCTAGAGAGCCTCTACATAGCCCACTCAGGTGCTGATGAGGCGTTAAACAATAACACTAACTAACTAACTAAGTTTGATTTATGAGACCAGAGTCTCTGGCTCCTTTGATTCCCAACTATTTATATTATATTCATTAATTATGTGTATTGTTTAATTGTACCAGTTGGTATGACTCTTCATGTGGAGAAATTCTTGAATTTTGAGGCATTTATTAATCTTCTCCAGTACTTGATCATATTTATCTTTTGTCTAACCATAGAGGAAACCTGCCTGTCTCTGCAGACATAGCTAAGGTTGGGGTTTATGTTTTCTTACACCTAACAAACCTTTAAGATATCTAATTTGTACCTTCTCTATGTCATTGTGTTGTTTACCCATACACATAACATGCTATTGTATTCAAGGATTGGTAGAATATAACTGTCAAACATCTTGATAGCAAGTTGGTGTATACAGAGCAATATATACATAAAAATTATCATAAAGTTCAGAGGGGCAGACATCCAAAGATGTTTATGCCATAGGATTAAAATATGAAAAATAAGATGATAAATGATAATAGTAACAACAGCAATAATAAGTATGATAATAATAATAATAGTTTCACTTGTGCTACCAATGCAGTTCATGTTTTCCTTACTCACTGTGCACATTTTTACCTTTTCCTTACATTTTTCTACCCCATCTTCGAGAAAATGATATATTTGAACAACTCTGACAGTGTGCCACTCTGAAAACAAAAGATTTTTCTTAGTTGACCTTAACCTTGGATATGAAAATTTCACTAATGTATTTGACCTCACAAACATAACTCTGCTTTTATTACTGTATTTCACAAAAATTAAGTTATGGTTTGCAAACTGAAACTTATCCAGGGCATATCATTTCTCATATCTTGAATTCAACTTTTCAGAAAAATAATATCTGTCTGGATCTAAAAGGTGTTTTTTTTTAAAGATAAACAATACTGGTCAAATTATGGGATACTGGTGTCTGGGTGATATGCAAAAAGCCTAGTTATTACTCTTTGTGATAAAGTAATATTATTTTATTTTTTTTATTTATTTTTTTACCCAAATCAGTACAAAAATGTGTTCATGTATGTGAAGTGTCTCATGACAACTGAGTGTTGGAGGTTCCTTATGATTTTTCCCATCCGCTGGTATTGATTTTGACCAAGGTATCTAGTGACTGAGCCTGCAACGTAGCCACAGTATACTGAAGTACCTGACCTATTTCCAAGACATCTATCACACATGTGGCTTGCTGATCCTATACCTTCTCCAGGAGCAAGGATATACACACTCCAATCTGACTTGGGAAAATAAAGCGAAGGTTTTATCTATAGTAGTAGCTCCAATTGTAATGGCGCTGCTTGACCAAGATGGACTGTAGTTACATACATCATCATTTCCAGCTGCTACTACTGCTATATGAAGTAGTACCAATGTTTTCATCATTGAGTACCCTGACTAATAGTATGTCATACCTTTTGACAAAGCAGTGTCTAACAACTAATGCCTGTGGCACATCTATAGTTGGTGCCGTGAGTTCTCTAATGTCTTACACAATTAGTGCATAGATGTTGGTAATCAATATAATTATATAATCATTAATAATTGGATAAATAGACGAATGTCCTTGCTGCTGAGACAGGAATTGTTGGGTCATTGTCAGTCACGTGACCTAGGGCTGAGAGGTGTGCTATTTTAAAAAACCTGTTGCTGCATGATGACCCAGACAAATGAGATTATTTTCATTACAACCTTTGTATTGTGCCAAAGACTGCGCATTGTTCAAATGCAAGCGGGTTCTAGTATCTTAGATGTACACTTTAACACCAGCACCCCATTTTCTTGGGCATGGAATTGGGAAAATAAGTGCTGGCTGAGAAAAAAGTCTATTCAAACTCCAGTTACTACATAAGTATCCCTTTGGGTTCTAAGGTCGTGCCAACCGCTGAGGTTATAAGATCAAAGGATCCCTGCAGGTGCCTGTGGCTATTAAGAGCCCTCAGGCGATATCAGGGTAAAATGTAATGAAGTGTAAATATGTTGAAAGATTAGTGTTAACGAATAACTGGTTCAACTGGTAAATTGTTTAATATATCATATTACACAGTGATTGTGCATGTGTTCATTATTAGCTATGTTATAAAAAGTTAAGGGTGTTCAGTGCATTAAAAAGCTACCCAATCACACTGTCATCACAGTCAATTATGAAGAGCCAAATTACTTTTAAAAAAACTGGAAAGCTTACAGCCCAGTGTATTTGTTTATTAACTGTATGAAAAGCTACACAAAACTAATAGGAATGACATTTCTCTTTTCCAATATATTTATAATTCTTTGTTTATGGTCAAGCACACATACAGTGTTCTATATTATCCAGTTATGTTGAGTTAGCAGTATCACTAAGTGCAAAGCTCATAGGCATACCATTTGTGCTTTATAGTGTATTTAAAATTCTTTGTTTATGAGTAGGCATACATGCAGTATGACTTGGCAGCAAAACAAAAACACACAGGCACAGTGGGTGCCATATTATCCAGTGACTAATTCAGTACAATGAAAGCTGAGCTATCGTCAAACACCTGGGCGGGGGCCTAGCTCAGAGGTAGCGCTCTGGGCTTCCAACCGCTGGGTCCCGGGTTCAATTCCCGGTCGAGCCTAAGTTGGATGGCTGTTTCATCCTTCGTCTCATTGCCATGGTCTCTGCCTGTCCTAATTAGCCCAACTGGTGCAGAAATACAGGACGTAAAGCCCTAATCTCACCACCACCATCGTCAAACACCTTGGGGCTACCCAGAGCACTGGCCATTATGAATTGGCCACCTGGTGGTCAGCCCTCATTGTTCTGTGTTCATTGTCTTAGTTTAGTAATGCTATACTAAAAACTTTCAGTTACAGTGTTAAATTATCTTAGAAGCAAGATCAGGATCAACATTAACAAAAAACTTATTGAAATCATTAGCAATTTTTAATTGATCAGTAATTGTGTTTCCATTTATTTTTATTTGCTCTGAAATGTTCTTTATTGGAGTCTTTCTATTTATTATTTATTTTATTGTGACCCATGTATTTTTTATATAATTTTGGAACTTTTTGAAGCGGTTGTGATAGTAATTAATTTTGGCTGCATGAATAGTTTTTTTCAAAATGTTATTGTATGTTTTTAAATCGTAGTTAGACGAGTCAAGTGGTACTTTCAGTAGTTTATCCCGAAAAGAGATCGATTTAATTATCCCATTTGTGATCCATTTACTATTCTTATGTTTATTTTTATGAAATTTTACCAATTTAGTGGGCATATATTTTTCCATTGCTTCATTTAGAACATTTTTCAGTATTTCATAGATGATGTTTGGATCGGTGTTTAAATTTGGGTTTATGTTGTTCATTATTTCAGCATTCTGCAAGAAATCTTTTATTTTGGTGATATTTTTATTACTATGTTTTGTAACTCTGACATACTTAGTGGGTGGTTTCATTATTTTAAGATAATCCAGACAGACAAAATAAGGTTGGTGATCTGATAATTGGCAAGTAAGTATTCCGAAATTATCAATAAGAGAACCACGGTTTCTAGAAAAACGAGTGGGAAGAATAATGTTTATAATTAATTCAAAGTATTCATTTCTTATATTTCTATCATTAATTTGCAATAATTCAATGTTAAAGTCACCAGCTCACCCCATACTGTTTCATTAAATTCATACATGAAATTTCTATAATTTTCAATAAGTTCGCTTGGAGGACAGTATATGTTTCCTAGTGTTAAAGCTTTATTCCAAGATAATTTTATTTGAATAAATTGACATTCTTAAGAGCTACTTTGACTTGGGTTTACATTTATCAGTTCATAAATTATATTACAGCTTAAATAAATGGCAGGGCTGATTAATCAGAGTATAACCTTCAATCTGCAGGTGTGAATCAAAGCGGCCACCAGATTCCTGGTCGAGCCTAAGTTGGATGGCTGTTTCCTCCTTCGTCTCATTGCCAAGGTCCCTGCCTGTCCTAATTAGCCCAAATGGTGCAGAAATACAGGACGTAAAGCCCTAATCACCCACCCACCCCACAGCGGCCACCAGCTAGCCATGTCTCCTGAACACAAATAGCATCAAATTTGCATTGCTTGTCTCTTTTCTTTTAATAGCTGTGACACGGTTTCTTTGAATTCTATAAAGGGAAAGGTAATAGTTAAAATGAACGCGCGGATGAAGAAATGATACCAGGGGAGCTTGCTAAGTAGATTACTAAGATGTTCATGCATTTCATCATATGCTGTATTTGCACCTGTTGTCCTCATTCATTACTGTTTGTTCAAAGTCATTTTCATCTATCTTCCTTAGAACATTTTCATAATATATTTTTGGGGGCGGGGGCCTAGCTCAGAGGTAGCGCTCTGGGCTTCCAACCGCTGGGTCCCGGGTTCCTTTTTCTGGTCGAGCCTAAGTTGGATGGCTGTTTCATCCTGCATCTCATTGCCATGGTCTCTGCCTGTCCTAATTAGCCCAACTGGTCCAGAAGTACAGGATGTAAAGCCCTAATCACCCACCCACCCATAATCTATTTTTGAAAACTTTCTCACTGATATCTTCTTGGTTTTTGGAATAGGTTTATGCAATCTTAGTACTTCACCTATCATATTATAAAAGTCACTGATCCCTGTTGATTTTGAAACTAACATGACATCAATTAATGAACAGAAGTGGGTCAGTGAGCTCAGCAGATTTAACTTCAAGATTCATTATCGTCCAGGGAAAGCTAATGGAAATGCAGATGCACTTAGCCGAAGACCACACATGGAGAATGTTGAAGATACCAGTGATATGGAGGAAGAAGCTGTTGCAGCATTGTTTGGACTGACTTCCATCCCTGTAGAACTCAAAGGTACACCCAGCTATGGAATATTTGCTAATCAAATGGCTAATGCTATTTTCACTGAAGATGTCCCAGTATTTCCAACGATGACCAAGGTGAGATTAGCCGAACTACAAGAAGAAGACCCCATTCTCAGCCAAGGTATCCACTATGTGGAGAACAAAGTAAAACCAACACGAAAAGGGAAAAGAGAACCAAAAGATTTTCAGACTATTCTCAGGAACTTTGAGAAGCTAGAACTCATCAGGGGAGTGCTGCATCGTAGGATCAAGGATCCAAGGACCAATGAAGTAATCCTCCAGGTTGTATTACCTAGCTCTCTGAAGCAGCAAGTGTTACAAGGTCTGCACGACTCTACAGGTCATGAAGGGATGGACAGAACAGAAACCCTGGTTCGTCAGCGTTGTTATTGGCCAAGGCTACAAGAAGTCTTGGGTGAGCAACTGTAAGAGATGCACACTAGCCAAGCCACCAAGTCGACAAATACGGACTCCGATGCAAGGACTGTCCTGTCTGCTAGTCGACCACTAGAAGTAGTAGCAGTTGATTTCACACTCTTGGAACCTGCTAGTAATGGAATGGAAAACATACTAGTCATCACAGATGTCTTCACGAAGTTTGCAGTAGCAATACCAACTCGCAACCAGACTGCAGCAACGACCGCTAAGACACTTGTGAAAGAATGGTTTCTAAGATATGGAATCCCAGACAGAATACATTCAGACCAAGGTCGAAACTTTGAGGCTAAGCTTGTCAAATGTCTCTTCAAGTTGTACTCAATCCAATCGTCGCACACCACAAGATATTACCCCAAGGGCAACGGAATGTGTGAGAGATTTAATAAGACACAATCTTCTCTGTACATTAGTGCCGGACCAGAAGAGGCAGTGGCCAGAGTATCTGCAGACAGTAGTAGCCTACTACAACGCTACTCCACATGCAGTGATAGATTATGCCCCCGTATTACCTGATGTTAGGCAGGAATGTGAAACTTCCAACAGACTTCTTGTTAGGAACAATGGAAGATGAGTCAGAGGACTGGGTAAAGGACCATGCAAGTCAACTTGAGTTCGCACACAGGCAGGCAAATGAGAACCTCCAATTAGACCGAGATAAGAGGATAGCTTACCATGACAAAAAGGCCAAGGACTGGACAATTGAGAGAGGAACTAGAGTCAACACTATTGATAGGAAAAAGTATGAAGAGACAAAATAGGAGACCACTATGGAACAGAAATTTACCTAGCTATAGACCGGGTGCACAACATATATGCCATTAAGAGAGCAGATGGAAAAGGATCTATCTTGCATGTCAACCGCAAGGAACTACGAATGGTGCCATACTGTTGCCATACTGATACAGAGAAGGTACCTTCAAGTCCAAAAGAAAAACAACAAGGAAAATGCATAGGATGAAGCCTTCTGGTTATTTTTTAACCTCAGAAGATAGTGATGAGGAACATTGGCTGGACCTAAGTGCAGTACCACTCAGACGCTCCACACATCTTGGCAGAGGAACCAATCCTGACCCCCACAACCTACCAATTCCATGAGTCTCACTTGATTTATTAATTAGATTGGTAAATGGAATATTTTATGTTTTAATCTGAGTTTTTATTATATATAAAAAACATAAAAATAAGTTATTTCAATGTGGTATTATTGGTGGAGATAATGACTCTGTATACAGGTGCTGTGTGAAAAAATATACTGCAAATATTTGTTTTCAAATGCATTTATAAATTGATTTATTAATTTTAAAAATGCCAAGTTACTTGGTAACTTTCGTGCTAAATCAAAAATCAATGTCAAGCTGTTTTGTCATCAAAGGGTCGAAGTGTGCCCAACATCGAACCATTAATGGCAACACCAGGCCAACATTGGTTGATTGGCTATCTTGTTATTACAAATAAATCAAAGTTATGGCTAATTCAGACAAAATTGGTGGCAGGCATGCAAATATTATATTAGGTATGAATTTTTATGCAACGTCAAACTGCATTTGGTTGCGTGCTGCATCTTTCTAGCATTCCAAAAGTCTTAAATCAAATGAGTGTGGAAGTACAAACTGTCCAAATACAAGCTCTGCAAATGGCAGTACACATTTAAAGGATCAAATTTCAATTTTATGTAGATGTTAGTCACAAGTTTTGCATTCAAAGCACCAGAAAAGCTGAACCAAAGAATGTTACACCAGATAATTTTCTGAAAATCTGCATGAAACTTTTCCCTGTGATTAAGATGTCATAATACGAAACATGCCAAACTTTATCTTTTTGTTTGTTTAGCGATGCATGAACAAAACTTATTCCCCCCCCCCCCAAAAAAAAAAATTACTGGACTTATGCATACCACAAAACATTATCAGATCAGATCTCCGTTTCAAATATTCAGCAAGATCTGTTAGCCATATTGAAGAACATGCACAAAAGCAGTCTTTTCTTCCTTTTATTAAAAACAAACAGCCGGATGGCACAACCTTTAATCAAGTTTCCTATCCCAAACCTCCGCACAGTCGACAAGTGATGGCAGATTAGCATTTGACTCTTTCAATCATAGCTGCTCACTCCTTCTTGAAAATGGGTCTCACAGGATGTGAGAGATCAGAGCCCTCTAGCTAATATGGTATTGAGGCTTGATTAAAGCCCCCTCTGGGGATAATTAATTAAATTACTATTTACAATATTAAGATACTCATCTATCACATATCTCCCTATTTATTTTTTATGTTGTATTCAACATTTAAACAATATATCAATCAGTAGATAAATCAATTGAAATTTTTACCTTATATATGTAATACTATTTGCATTAATTGTATTTTGGACATGCAAAATTGGCCTTTATGTATTGCTGAATAGTCATACACAACCAAATTCTATCATGATTGACAAACCAGGCACAGTCCTACTTAGTCTTTTGATATGTTGAATAATTTGTGCAGAACAATTTTTAGGCAAATTGAATTGATAACTTCACATCTGTATGAAATTGCATTTTAAGCATTATGTATTGCTGTCAGACTAACATGTTGAGACATTCACTGATTCAGCTTTTTTAAAGCAATATGATGAGTGTAATATTGAAATTCAGTTTATTTATGCCGCATAATGTAAAAAAAAATTATTTTCATTCTTACTAATGCAATTGAAAGCTCTCATACACGGCTGTGGGAAGTTAAACTATGAGTTAATTGAGAAATTTTCGAATTTTAAGTGTTTTACATTCCTTTTAGAGAAGTGAATTCTAAAGAAAATAAAACATTGTTGACCATTCTGAGTCTCTGCATTATGAGCATTTGTATACCATATCTTTGATCTTGTATATTTTTACATACATTTATATACGTTCCTTTTAATTACTTATGTGTTGGATCATTTGCTATGGATAATGCTGTATGATTTATATATATAGATATAACAAGATTGAACTTCACATTGAAAACTGTACATTATTATGTTGCTTTTGTATTGTAACAAATCTTTATCGTAGCTGGAACCTAGTTTTATTTACTACTTTTCTATTATTCTTTAATTGTTATTGTATGTCATTTACTTTGTATTTTCTGTTTACATTATAACACATATGTCATGAATGACATGAAGCTGTCGAATAAAAGATATATAACAAAGCCAGAGCCTTCGTACCTGTGAAAAATTACAATTATCATTACATATTTGAAAAATTTATGTGTCAGATCTTTTATGATGTAAAGAAAAATGCAATTAAAGGGAAACATACTTTGTATATCGAAAATGTATATGTAGAAACGTGCAATCTGGGCTCTTGTGCCTGCACCCAAAGAAATGATGCCTGACATACCACATTGCTATGCGTGTTTGAGATGCTTTGGTAATTTTAACAAAGGTTACCAGCTTTTATTGTGGTTTTAAGTGCTCATACTTTCTTTTTGGGCAAATATCGATATCAATGCTGCTTGCGATTGATGTCAATTTAATATATCATTTATATGATGAAAATGTTTCTGATGTTAAATATGCCATAAATACAAGTGTCCACTTCAAGTCCGTTCAGTGATAGAAGCAGGGTATCCACTCCAAGTCCGTTCAGTGATAGAAGCAGGGTGTCCACTCCAAGTCCGTTCAGTGATAGAAGCAGGGTGTCCACTCCAAGTCCGTTCAGTGATAGAAGCAGGGTGTCCACTCCAAGTCAATTCAGTGACCTTCCCATGGTGTCTTTGTTGCAACCTTCTTAGAGGCTTTGGTTGGTACTGATACTGTTTAAAGCCTTGCAATGGCCAGATAACAAATTACTCAATTGATATCAAACAGCAATGGAATAGTGCAGAGGACTACATTTGGTAAACTAACCAGAACATTAAAAAGGACATGGATTATTGTAATCTAATATGGCTTCTCTATTACATTAAACTATTTCTCTTGGTCGCAGCTCACTTTATTAAATTTCAAAAAGCAACAACTGCAGTTTCGTGCTTCACATTTTGTGTAGATAATGGAATAAATAGTAAAAATTCAAAGCCATAATATCTCACTAAACCTTCACCCAATCGCCACCAAAAGGTTGGCTGCAATAGGTCAGTATAAATTATAGCCAGATCCGACCCACATTGCATGTCTAGACAGCATTAACCAATTCTGATACAGGTCTTATTTTTAAAGAGAGCTTTTCTTGTTAAAACTGAAGTCTATGAGTGTATAGTAGGGTGCATCAAATGCCCTTTTTATTCCAAATAATATTCTATGGTTGATTAAAATGTTCCATTTGATGAAGAAAATACCTCTGAGAAATTTTATAATGATAGGTTGATAGCTAGGGGTACCACATAACCCATCTTGGAAATAAAGGTAAAACGCCCTTTTTTATGACACTCTGTTATTGATGCATTGTTAAAATTGCTTTATTCAACATTAATACCAACTGTAAGAAATCTGACTAATACACGATAGTTATATGCCATATAATCCTATAAAACCAATTTATCAGATCCATTTCAAACAATAACTTGCACAAATTCCTTAAAATATGATTATAATTCGTCAATATTGCCAAATTGGTGTGTACAACAGCACTTGTAAATACGACAATCTCATGTTAATACACTGTTTACATAATATTGACTCACTTAAACATGTAATATCCATTTAGCAATTTCCTGTTTTGCTCTTTTTCTCTGATTTGGGTTTTGCTTGTAGCTAGTTTCTACTGTCTGAAGGATATTTTGATATCGGTCCTCATCTTTAGCTGACGAAAGATATTCACATCCTAATTTCACCACTCTTTCAGCCGTGTCATTTACAACTCTTAGCCGTTTTGCAACAGTGTGGCATACTACATAAGAAGGAGTTTATTCCCATTCTGTCACATCTTTGGCCAGGAAATCAGTCTGGGAATCTAACTTCAAAGCCTTGAAGAAAAACCAAGAATCTTCATTGACTAAATCAGGAAGCTTGGTACTTGGTGTAAAATTAACCAGTATAGGTTTTCCAAAATCCTTCCCAAATCTGTGAGCAAGCTTATCAGAATTGGTTTTGGAGGCCATCAATGCTTATGCTATTTCTGCTTTGTCAGATCGCTGTGTCGTAGAACTGAATAGTGCCAAGGGAACAAGTTCCCCACACAAGTACCATGTATGGAGTTTAAAATACTTAAGGGCAACCATCAAATCTTGTGATTTGTAATTCTCTAAATCAGCTATGAATCTGAGATCATTGGATGGGGCATTAACTTGAGATGGTGCCAAGAACCAGTAATGGCCATAGCTTGTTCATCCACCTGGCTTTGTGGGTTGCACCAGGCCTTTTAAGTGGAGCAACTAGTTTTCCTTGCAGGATAGACAGAATCAGTTCAAGTAACTCTCTGTAATCACCTCTTGGTAGGTAATCATCTTGATTTTCTGAATTGCATGAAAGTAGACTTTCAAACAATGAGATCAGTTCGTTCTTTAAAGTGTCATCTACATCATTTGCAACACTGCAATTCATAACACTTTCATCTGTATCTGTCATTTGATCAAAATTGCTTCGAAACAAATTAAATATTTTTGATTCTGGAGAAGTGTCCGTTTCAAGTTTTAAGGATTTGAAAACATGTGACAAAATAATTTCAGAAACATGATGACGACATGCAAGCCATAACAAAGGTCTTCCAAGGGCTGTTTGTAGAGAGATGCAAGCAGCGGAGAGGTGCCCTGCAAGAATATAACAACCAATTTTAGACATACCCACTCAAAAATATATACAATTATATACATTCTAGATTTATATTACTAAAGTGCAATGCTCTGTATTATATTCCTCATTACCTGTATTGGAGCTAGTTGTGTCAAACACCATTGCCACTGTCTCGTTGGCACATTGCCAATCTGTCAATAGATCAAGTATTTCTTGAGCAATAATCCTCCCTGTTTCACCTTTTCCAACTTCCTCAAGTTTAATCACACCTAATAGTTTTGTTTCATGTTCTCCTGAAATGCAATGTCAAATATTAGATACAGCAAATAACATGTATATTTTGAAAATAATTATTCTGAATTGTAAGCAAGATCATCATATCCAATTTACCAGACAACAGGATAGCATCCTCAGAAATCTCAAGGCATGCTTTTCTGTCAAATCTGTCTAAATTTGCATACAAGACAGACAATGTTTCTGTGTCACCACCTCCTGAAATAATATCATTGAACCTTTAGATTTCATTGTATTAATATTTAAGTATTAAAAACAACAGTACCCTATGTAGTGTAATATAAACTTACCAATTTCTATGATTTTAGACATCAACTGAGATGAAATCGATGATGAAATTTTACCCCCGCTTTAACAGTACGACAACATCTGGGTGACCAGCGAAGTAATGTGGCAAACTGATGGATTTGCCTGTTTTCTTGGTCCTGTGATGGGGACGTAACAACTCTCTATTTTCAATAAAAAAGTCTGGATCTTGTGTTGAGGTCCCTGGAAGGGGATCATCTAGTGATGCTAGTGATGCTGTTGGTACCAGATCCATTTCTATCATATCCACATTTACCGTCTCACGCCTAGATTTTCTGAGTTCTTCTTTTTCTCGCCGCCTCTGCATTTGTTCTTCTCGTGTCTCTCGGCGTTTTGCTTTTCCTTTAGACAAGACAACACTCCAGGACGCCTGTCTATCCATTTTCATCAAGGCGAGAAACAAACGGTCTTCTTCATTAGTGATATAATAGTTAGCTTCATAATGCCACGACTGGCAACTCTTCTTTAAAAATTTGTTGTGCTTTTGAAATTTTTCACTTTTTGATCTTCTATTTTGAGGAATCTTGCCAATATCTTTCGCATGAACGTTGATGTCCTTTATGTAGTTAATGCAATTTTGAGGCTCTTTCATGAATATATCAGCCTTGTGATAAAATGGTAATGCCGGGTCATAGACATACTGCAAAACTGATGATTGCTTCCCAACACAATCCAATTTAATGGAGGCATACATGCCCTTTAAAATATCTAAGTTTGTTGGTAAACGACTGCCTCTGAGACGCAAGCTGTCTTTTGTTATATGTTGGTCTGACAGCCATGGGACTAAGGTTTTGGATTTAGTCTCCATGGTACCAGGAGTCCTTGAGATAGTACAGACAGTGTTAGGCAGAACAGAGCCTAATCAACAAGAGAGCAGAAGTATCTTGTCCTGCCTACAACAACTGCATGCAAGAGCAGCAAGACATGTGTCTGATCAATGATGTTGGTCAAGTACTTGTTCAACCTTGTTCTGATTACTTCATTGATCCTTGGGAATAAAAAAAGTAGCCTGGAAAAATTTCTTTTTGATTGGTAACTCATATTCAAATTAAGTAAGTAGGGGAGAGTTGGTTGTCAACGAATGGGTGGTGGATGATTTTGAGTGTCTACGAAGTGACTCGATACCATTTTCACTTACTAAGCTTTGTAGGGATGTAGGCCATACTTCAACATGGATTTATTTACTTTCCAACAAACTTCAAATCAAAGCAAATTGGTATAGCATGGGGTTGACCTTGCTGACACACTGGAAATGTTCTACACAACCATATGGAATTGCTTGCTGTTTGTATTGCAAATATTTTTACAGATCATGCCTTCGATTTATTTAGAAAAAATAAAGGTAATAGCCGAAGGGCAAGAGGCCGAAGGGCAGAGGGGGTAGGCTGTATGATCAAGCTGGCAGGAGGTCATGTGACTCACGAATATTGTAGATTTAAGAAAAATGTCATTATTATTTAGTAACCCATTCCTTATATTATCAGAAGGGCCGGGGCCTAGCTCAGAGGTAGCGCTCTGGGCTTCCAACCGCTGGGTCCCGGGTTCGATTCCCAGTCGAGCCTAAGTTGGATGGCGGTTTCATCCTTCGTCTCATTGTCATGGTCTCTGCCTGTCCTAATTAGCCCAACTGCTGCAGAAATACAGGACGTAAAGCCCTAATCACACACACACACACATATTCAAATAAAGTCAACTCAACGGACAGTTATTGAGGTCAGATAACTAAACTTTTGCAATCTATCATTGACTAGTTCAGTCCTTAGAAATGGCTAGTATCAGAGAGGAACATATGAGCCTAGTGCAGGTTAGCTCAGTTTGTTAGACATCTGCCTTCTTATTGAGAGAAAATTGTTTAAAATAGTTTTGTGGGAATCTTGATTGGGCAAAATATTAGTTAATAAATGCCAGATTCTATTTCTGAAACATCTGTTTGAAATATTTGTTATAAGTTTGAAAAAAAGGACTACAAATTAGACTAAAAAAATTCACGATTTCTAAACACAGCTGCCTCCAAGCAATGGAAGAGAATACTTATTATTAAGTGGTATGACATATCTACTTGTAGTGAAGTGACTGCACTCATCTGAGATTAAACTTGACTGCACTCAGCTGTGATTAAACTATGTTCATGACAGCAAATCAAATTGTTCTTACTTGAGTATAGTACCAAGTTAGCTCAGTTGGTTGAGTGTATGCAATGTAAAGTTGTTGTTATGGTACCGGGGTTCGAGTCTACTCTGGACTTAAATTTTACTCATCAGGCATCTCCTTGATATGTAATGACATGATAACTCTTGCAAAATATAAGTTGATCTTCTGATTAATTTCATACCACTTATATAAATGACTGTCATTTAATGATTGATATTGCGCACAGCAAGACATCCCGAGAGTTCCATCAAAGTGATCCACAAACACACATAAATTACATGGCACTGTTGTATGATTGGCATTTGGCATCATTATATTAAGACAAGGCAACCTTTTTTCCCATGTGACTGGCTGGAGTAGTGGTTAGGGTGTTGGACTATTAGCGGTAGGTCAAATAAGTATTTAGGTTCAAACCCAGCCAGGGACTTCCAGCAACTGTGAATGAATGCAGTTCTTTGGATTTTGTCTTAGTTCATCTTTAGTTTTCAGTAAAATTAACTTAATTGCTCAGAGCTACAATCACCATGTTATAGCACAGACAAACCAAGATGTAAAAAAATATAGAGAATATTGACGGCTTTAAAAAAATTTATAGCAGCCGCAATATCTACTTATGCAAAAAGGTCCTTCATGGTTGCTGTAATTGTTACTAGTGCTTAGGAAACAAATAAGCCTACAAGCCCAAATAGTATGTCAATTTAGCCTGTCATAGGCATGCTGTTGCCACTGTAAGACCAAGTTTGCCTGGCTTAATACCATGCTAATTGGGTGATAACTTTTAAAAGTATTTAAAATAACATTTAAGGCATCTCTTCAAAATTCAATTTGGGCCTTTGAACAAATAAGTTTGATTTTGTATAGTATTTCCCCTGACTTGCAGAAATGAAAAATGTTCTCCATTACCGTGTAGTAATTCAGACCCTTAGTCTGGTGTATCATTAAGGAATTTAAACTTTTCACAATGGCCTTTTGTATGGCATACTATTTTTATTGATGGAACCTTTCCCCCCTTTTGGATGCCCTTGAAAGTCAGACCTTAAGTCTGTGTACAACTTTGATAATTCAGCCTTTTCTCAAGGTGTATTTATTGGAAGCATACAAAGAACTTTGGAAATATAGGAAATTAGAAATTAACAGATAAGAATATTTGCAATTTGGCCCATTCTGTGTTATTATAGGGGATGCAAGGGAAAAAACTGTCCCGATACAGGCTACAGCATTAGGTAATGTCATAATATTATTTTTTTTTCTGGTGTAGCACTCAATAATTTAGCCTGTATCTGGAAGCTAGGTTCTTTGAAAACACATGAAGCTAAGTTTGTATGGTTTAACCATGTAAATTAGCTATTATTTCCATTCAAGATGACGTGAATGCAAATACATCTAATACTCAAATGCAAAATCTTGCCTTGTCCTTGGTTTTGAAGTAATACGATTATTGTAAATTTTTTGTTTTCATGGTGACAATTTAGTTGACTAGTGTTGATTAAAAAATAGATATATCTATATGATGACATACACATTTAAATGTCATATTTTTTAATTGTTTGCTCATGACACTTTCTTTACATTAATCCACTAAACTCAGTTGTAGTCAAAACGTGCTACGTGTATATGTAATATCAAGTTTACATATGTGTTTTGCACCGTTGGAGATACATTTGGAAAGGGAGTATTGTAATTAGGCCCACTGATGTCCGTCCAGTGGGTGTAAAACACAATTAAAAGCCAAATTTGGTGAAGATCTGATCACCTAAAGGTGAAAGAGAAGTGATATTTGTTGTAAGTTTAAAAAAAAGACTGAAAATTAGTCTAAAACATTCTTAAATTTTTTGACACAGCTGCCTTCAAGCAATGGAAGAGAAATTCTTATTATTAAGTGGTATGACATATCTGCTTGTAGTGACGTGACTGCCCTCAGCTTAGATTAAACTTGACTGCACTCAGCTGAGATTAAACTTGACTGCACTCAGCTGAGATTAAACTTGACTGCACTCAGCTGAGATTAAACTTGACTGCACTCAGCTGAGATTAAACTTGACTGCACTCAGCTGAGATTAAACTTGACTGCACTCACCTGTGATTAAACTATGTTCATGCTGGAGTATAGTACCAAGTTAGCTCAGTTGGTTTAGTGTTTGCCATGTAAAGGGAATGTTCTGGTACCGGGGTTCGAGTCTTTTCTGGACTTAATTTTTACTCATGAGGCATCTTCTTGATATGTAATGACAAGATAACACTTGCAAAATATAAGTTGATTTTCTGTTTAATTTTCATACCACTTATATAGCTTGCATCTCGCAGGAGGTGGATTTTCACTTCTATTGGTGTTGCTGTGGGATTTTTACCAAGGTATCTGGCGACTGAGCCTGCATTGTAGCCACAGGATATTGAAGTGCCTGACCTACCTATAAGACATCCGTCACGTGTGGCTTGCTACAGGTATAGATTCTCCAGGTGCAAGGATGTCTACACAGAAACCCCAGTTTGAGAAAGAAGAAAGAAATTCAGAAACATTGGTAGCTCCAACTGTGATGGCACTGCTTGACTGAGCTGGGCTGTAGCTGTATGCATCATCATTATTATTTCCAGCTGCTACTACCACAGGTATATTTGCTGCAACTGCACTTGCCACTGCTGAGTCTAGGGTTTCACTTGCGCCACCTGCCAGTGACATGCTTATCACACTTCGACCACCAGCAAACTGGAGATCTTCCAGGGTCCAGTTGATACCATCAATAATTGATGAAATGGTGCCTATGTAGTTATCATTGAGCACTTTTACGGACACTGCTGTTGCTCCTCTCGATACACCAATATAAAATTCTCCTATTGCAACACTTGCACAGGCTGTACCATGTCCAACCATGTCATCATTACCACCTCCAATAGTATTTGTTCCAAAGACTGATCGTCAAATTTAGGGTGTAATGGCTTCAGCTTTGTGCAGTCATAATTCATGAGGACAATTCCATTTGGTGTCTACAGGATTTATTCATGTTTCATGTTAGACCATCTGACGCAATTATTCATGTTTCATGTTCATAGTACATCCAATTGTCTAGTTATCCGTAACACTGGAAAGCATGAAAACAAGGGTAAATACAAATTCTTTCCAGGTACATATATAATTACAACAAATGCAAATACCATTAATCAAAGTGAAATTAATTACCTTTTGCTGGCATACATAAGTCTTCATAAATCAAAATAGTTCTGTTCTGCACAATAACTTAAGCAGTAATGAATGCCCAGGAAGAGGATATGGCAAACACAGAAAACAGAAACAAAAACTGAGAAACTGTAAAACGGTGAATTGGTACAACAAACACAAATGTATGGAGAGTTACAAGCTGTGAATCATTAATTGTCGATGAGGCCACCAGATGGCCATAACACTCCCCTCATCATGAGATCCAAAGGATCCAAGTGATCAAAAAGTCAACAATCACAATTTTACATGTATGTGGTTTCACCACAAGGTCAATCATGTTCTACTTGTCACATTCTGTCTTCAAGTATATGCAGCAAACGGTCCAATCTGTGTTCGGCAAACAGACCATCTTCTTTAACTATTCGATGAGCATCCAATGGATAAAGCTAGTGCTGACATTCACAAATTCCATTATCTAAGACATACACTCGAACACCAGCACCTCTATTTCCATAAAAACGATCATAGCCATAATGCACTTTCCTAGGTGAAATTCTAGTCAGACTCCAATACTTTGCGTAAGTGTTATCTATCACACTTTGTGCTACATTTGCTTCAATTAATTTCTCTTCTGGCATTTGATAGGCTTGTCTCATCACCTCTTCACTTTGAACTTGAACATGGAAAATTGAAGGCTTCAATGCAAGGAACATTTGAATGACTTTAATTTTGTCGGAGATCCGCTGCAATTTCTTCACAAATTCTTCAGCATTGACATCCATGTCATGTAGCAGTACTAGGTACTCTTTATTGATGCGCCAATCTGTGTGCAAGTTCTGGATTTGACGAGATTCAGACAAAGCTGATCCCAGACACAGCGATGCCAAAACACTTTGGGTGAATGTGATCATTTTAAAATTTAACAATGTCAACCAAGTTTGGGGTTTAGTGCAGTATAGCGAACCCAAATTTATGCCCATATTAAGCGCCCATTAAAAGTCAAATTTTATCAAATATTTCACAAGTTTGAAGTTCTGGCACAATTAAAATAACATTTGGTGCAGATGAGCGGGGGTTTGAAGAAAAAGCAAAAATAAATGCTGTCTTTACCGTGAAGATGAAACCACCGTCATAACTACATTTGTTTGTGACGTCATACATAGATTTCATGCATTTTTACGTCATAGGCCTGGCAATGAGACTCGTTAAATATGGTCATAAATCTGGGTCCGCTTTACTGCACTTTTTCCCAAGTTTGGCACAAGGTATTATATACCACGCCACTTTGGTCATATCTCCCTTTTTACATGTTACTAGTAGAACTTTCCAGAAATACCAATCTCTTGATACCAGGAGAAAACCTGTTAAAATCCCACATAAGTACGTCACAACATCCCAAAGCCATGTAAACCAATGAATCAAGCTGGGATAATATTATCATACTTTATCTTTGCGAGTTAGGAAAGTCAGTGCTTTCATTTAGTTTTACAGATTCCAAGCCGTACAAGGCACAGTGGCACCATTATTAATGCCAGCCTGTGATGTGGGCAACATCCTACTTAAGGGGCATTCACACTGTCACGAATAAGACCTACGTATGACCACGAATGAAAAAATATTTTACTCTTGTTCATCCTCGTCCATACGTGATTCACTCACTGAGCATTTCAAGGATGCTCTTGCTAATCCGTAGAATGCACCAGGTAGCGCTTAATTACCATACTTTGAGAGGGCAAAAAATGTTAAAATTTTTTAAAGTTTGGCAGACGTTCTACAAGTGAATAGTTTATATTAGTTATGTAACTCGCTCGGGGGTCAGTCTGCGAGCGTTCTACGTACGTTCTATGTACGTTCCATGTACATTCCACGTACAATCCACGTACGTTCGTGGCCATCCTTGGCAATACGTAGCCACTGTCCATCCGTCTATACTCGGCATCCACTCACATCCACTCACATCCACTCATAGAACACTTGTAAAATGCTCGGCGGACGTCCGTCGCTCGCCAGTCTTCCGCGCTAACCGTAGCCCTATCCTTATTTTCTCTTAAACCCCTTGCAACTTGCACAAGCGATCTATGAGCGATCTATGAGTGCCTACAAGTGTCTGACGGATGCCTGAAGGATCTAGCGTTTGACAGACTTTTGGCGAGCGGTTGACGGACATCCGCTGAGCGATCTACGACTACCTCAATTACGCTTGTGGAATGAATTTATAAGTGATTGACAGATCCACAAGTAAGTGCGTATAGCCCATTTTTCTCGTTTGTCGTCATACGTAGGTCGTATCCGTTACAGTGTGAACACCCCTTTTTGCTGTGGACTGAATCCATCGCTAAGGTACGCAATTTCTTCCTTTTCCAAGGGACCAATTGGGGTCAATTTTTCTTGAAATACTGAATATCAATAAATTACTATGAATGTGTTTTATGTAGCAAAATAACCTTCAGCAGTAGTCATTGTTGTTTTTTAAATTTCTCACAACTCCTGATGACAATTTTATCACATAGTGAGATGATTGTGAGAGCTTGTGTCAGTCATTTAGATGATAAACATGAAATTTTATTGCCTGAGATCTGAGCAGGTTTCTCTCTTGCATCTAGTGATGTGGACTAGACTGCCTCGGACCGGTCCGGTCCATTGTTCGACCCCAGACCACTAAAAACCAGAGCGCTACAAAAATATTCCTGATTGATTGACGGTTTCTTTGTTTTACATAAATAAATATTGCAGTAATGTCCTGCCTGTCACAAAGTTCATATTCTCGCTCATATTTGTGAACTGAATGATTAAGGTTAGGGCCGCACATAAAGTCAGCTGAACAAGGTGTATTGTATTTTGAGACCCACTGACCTTCAACTTAGGATGCACCAGCACATTTAAACATGCCCTTGCATTGCACCTACAAATCGAATCCACCTGGTTCGCCAGAATGGCATCATTACAAGGAGCGGGTCTAAATTTTCATGGATAACTACAATATAACAGCTTGACAAACTCATAATTTTGGTTGTTCGAGCAAGAGATAACTTAAAAGAGAATCTTCCAGCTGAGTTTGGGGGGTCAGCACTGAATCTTCTGAAAACACTCCCATCCCATCTTTACCAATCATAGACAAGTGGTGTGGAATTGCACCTAGCTGCACTTACTTCTTAATCTTGCATTTTCGGCTCGAATTTTAAGCTGAAATTTCATTGCCTTAGAGGTAATTAAATAGTCTTAAAGTGGTTACAGTAATCGGCAATTGAGCAAAATGTCCCTCTCTCAACACACTTTCCCATATATGTATTCGGCCTCAATGGACGGGTTTTCATGGCTTAAGCTTGGGTTTTGTTGTCCATTGCTGCCGTTGTTACCCAACAAACTCAAATTTTCCCCATGGAGACTTGAGAATAAAAAATACAAAGTTATAAGAAATATTTTTGTCTTATTTTATGTATCTATACCCGGTCGAGGCTAAGTTGGATGGCTGTTTCATCCATCATCTCATTGCATGCTCCTGGCATGTCCTAATTAGCCCATCAGGTGCAGAAATACAGGACGTAAAGCCCTAATCACCCACCCACCCTTTATGTATCAGACAGACAGACAGAAAGCATTTATTTTGACCATAAACTTACAATTTACATAAACAAAAATAATCAAGGAAAACTGGTTATATTATGGTCATAGGAGACATTCAATAAGGCCAAAAGCCGCTGACGTGCTTGCCACCTATGAGCCATTTGGTGTTATAATATATGAGTATTGGCTACAAATGAAAGGAAAATAGTGGTAAGGATTGCAAGTGCTACACGCAGGACAATACCAAATTATTATCTATATATTCATTAGTTTGTTTTAATCACATGTTCGCTGATGGGCTACCTTGTACTGCATACATAACAGTTTGGATTAGTACAGTCTGTTTGATCTATGATGTCTTTTAGTCGCTTTATGTATCTATGATGTCTTTTAGTCGCTTTAAGCCCTCGAAGGTCCTGGGCCTCCACGCAGCGAGGGTGGAAACGCTTGGGGTGAAGTCCTCTATCCCCAGTGGCTAAATCAGGACAGTGCGCATTGCACAAGCTGCTCCAGGTATCCAACGCAGACACTTATTGATTTTTTGCATGCTTCTGGTTTCTACTACCAACTATGGATGATCAATCTTACCCTAGAGAGTCTCTACATAGCCCACTCACTACCTACCTAGTCGCTATAAAATAAGGTTCTGACAGTATCCCACCCCACTATCTGAACTTCTTTCTCCAGAATTCTACGTATCTTGTTAGAGCTTATCCGACAGTACAAGTTTTCCTGACAAGGTATAACTGTGCAATATTTTACCTGTTCTTTCAAATTTCTCTTTCTCAGTATTCTCCTGCAATCTTTAGAAACTGTTCAAGAATAAGAATATGAATATTTTTGATACTCGTATTAAGAATATATATGCTTGCTGAGAGTCACACATGAATCTCACTAATACATCTCACAAACCTCTACATCATCAAGATCACTACTTCTTTTACCAGGAAGTCTTTATGATGGGCGTTAATGTATTTTGCATAAATTAGTTTTAGTTCACAAGCTCATAATTTCAAGGACTTTTAAAACGCCATATTTTGCATTCAACTTCTCAGAAAATCCAGTTGCATGATAAGGAAATATCTGACTAGATCTAAATTTGAGATATACTGGTATCTGGGTGATAAAAAGTCTACTTTTTATCATCTGTGATGAGGTAATAAAGATTTTGTTTTTGCTTACACCACCAACTTCAGACTAATAAGATTAAAATCTCAGTGCAGAAATACAAAAATGTGTTCTTGCATGCTATAGATGCTAAGGTATCTGGTGTCTCATTACCCCATCAACAGACATTTTGTTGTACTATTGAAGATATATATCCACACCAGACAGGCTGCCAAGGTCTGTGATGTTTTGGATGTTCAGAAGACTTTCAACTGTTGCAGGATGGCAGGATAAAACTTTAAAAATCTAATAAAACTTTGTATGTTCGACAAACTGATAGATGTACTTATGCATGAAATAGCTAACTAACAAAACATGTGAAGTCACATGAACTCACTGAAACTATATATGAAGTAACATGTTGTGCAATATAAAAAATATAACAAAGTGGACGAATAAATAGAATTCCAAAATATATAGGCACATTAATTTTCAAAGAATGACAGCTTTATTATGAGACACACTGATTTATATTTAAGGACTAAATGGTAAGGCATTATTTATGGTATTATATAACTGTTAGAAATACTTTTTCTTTCAAAAGTCATTTCAGAACTTCAGTTCCTTGTCAGTTGAAACTAAGACAAAAAATCAGTAACAAAATAATTTATTTTGACATAATGGTTTCTATTCAGAGCACCTTTCATACAACAAAAGGTTTGGTGTTCCTTCTGTGCCTCTGAGGTCGATGTATCCAAGGCTTGCATCTCGCCGGAGGTGGGTTTTCACTTCTGCTGGTGTTGCTGTGGAATTTTGACCAATATATCTAGCAACTGAGCCTGCAATATAGCTACTGGATATTGAAGTGCCTTGCCTGCCAGTAAGACAATAAGAACAGGTGTGACTTGGAGATGCTATACCCTGGCCAGGTGCAAGGATGTCCACACACCAACCCCAGTTTGAGAAACTAGTTAGAATGTCACCCTGATTAGTCGCTCCCACTGTAATGACACTGCTTGACCGAGCTGGACTGTAGTTACATGCATCATCATCATCATCATTACCAGCAGCCACTACTACAGGTATATTTGCTGCAACAGCGCTTGCAACTGCTGAGTCTATGGATTCACTTGGACCACCAGCCAGAGATAAATTTATCACACCTCGACCACCAGCAAACTGAAGATCTTCTATTGCCCAGTTGATACCCTCAATAACTGACGAAATGGTGCCTATGTCATCGTCATTGATCACCTTTACTGACACTCCAGTTGCACCTCTAGCTACACCGACATCCTCTCCTCCCATTGCCACACCAGCACAACCTGTTCCATGTCCAACAATGTCCTCATTACCACCGCCAATTGTATTTGTACCGAAGATTGCACGGCCTCTAAATGAACCATGTGTTACGAATGTTCCTGTATCTAAGATGTAAATTCGAACACCAGCACCTCCATTTTCATAGCCGTAGAAGTTTTCATCATAATCTGGTGTTTCCCGAGATGAAATTCTAGTTAAACCCCAGTATGATGAAGATGTATCATCTATCACACATTGTTGGGACATCTTTTGTGCTACATTTGCTTCAATGAGTTTCACCTCTTGACATTCATAGGCCTTTCTCATCTCTTCTTCACTTTGTGCTTGCACGAGAAAAATTGGTGGCTTCAATGCGAGGAACTTCTTCATAATTTTGATTTCATGTGAGATTCCTTGCAGTTTCTCTACAAATTCTTCAACATTGACATCAATGTCGTGTAGCAATATGAGATACTCATCGCTGATGCGCCCATCTGCATGCAAATTTTGGATTTGATGTGATTCAGATTCAGACAATGCTGATCCCAGACACAGCAATACCATAACACCTTGTAAAGGTTCCTCCTCTTGGACTCTAGCAAGAGGCATACAACAGACCTCTCTGAACTGCAGAAGCAATCTCAGGCATCAAAGGACAAGTTCCAAGGCTTGTGCTGATCTGTCATGTAACCTTCAGTCAGTTCTCCATCCAGGCATTTTGTACAAGTTCCAAGTTTGATATGTGAAATAAGAACTCTGTAAGACAGTGGGTTTGCTTCCTCAGTGATGTTTCCTGGTAAGGTAAAAACTGATCTTTTTATTGCTGCAGAGCCTTATATTAACAATAGGGCTCTTCACTTCCCCACCCAGCATGCACTGGGTGGGGCTAATTTCAACCAATCATGAGTGCTAAAACAATGCACTGAATTTCATTAACCAATCCTAGAACAATACACAATTAGCTGCTGGACTGCTCTCCCTGGAGCAGTAGAGCATGAATCACATAAGTGGGGGGGTGGCTTCCCCCCCTTAACTGCAAGCACTGGTAAAATGCCACTTTAAGCTGGCAGGGATTAGGCCTGCAGAGACAAAGGGGCTCTCTGTGCCACTGCATTGTACCATGGCTATTTTTAGCCCAAGCTGACACTGGGACACAATGGCAGTGTCAGCAATTGGCAGGTAGCTTGGCTTGGGGTGCAGTAAAGAGCAATTAAGGAGGCAGCATTGCTCCAGGATCAAAGGCCTGCCTGGCCTTAGTGGGGAGGCAGCCTCAATGGGGAAATACAATGAGCTCAATGCAATGTGCAATCAAACTGGTATTCTGACATAACTATACACCACACTTGACAAGGCACAGCTGTAATAATCAATGTGTTTAACAATCAGCCTAGTAGCCTGACATAACTATACACTACATTTGACAAGGTACAACTGTAACAATCAATGTATTTAACCTTCAGCCTGGTAGTCATGCACCTGTAGCCTCATGCATGACTGACCCTACTAAACATGCCTGACTATTAAGAACAATGTAATTAATAACTAAGTGCAATCATCTTGCATGACTAAACTACATTAAACAATATATGACTACTGTGATCAATAACTAAGATAATTAAGTGCTGACAAAGTCTCTGTGACTGTAATTGTGAACCATTATAGATGTACATCTCATAGAAGTTATCTATTTCATATGAGTGAGTGATACAGGGCAGTGGACTTTACATCACTCCCCCCCTTTTTCCAGCTCATTGATGCTAGCCAGCAAGGAGCGAAGTAAAAAAAATGATGACATGATATTAATACAAGGAAAGGAAGAAGAAGGTGCACTTATGTGAAGATAGGCTGAAGGAAGCATTTTGTGGAGTGTATATGCATGATGTAACACTAGCTAGAACAATACAAAAATACATGTAATTTTGTTTACTATAAAGGGAGCGCATGACTAGGCTTGTTCGATTATAGTTTCATGTTGCGCTGTACTGCGCCCAATAGGCTGGCAACATGCGTTGACCCAGTAAATGATATTTTAATAATCTATATAGCTAATGGCTCCCCTACTGTATGTTATGCCCTATGTGGCCTTGGTTGTGACATGATGCAAAGGTGACCTGTTTGTCTATCCTTTGGCATGATGTGGTATAGTAATAATTGTTTGTGTTGTTTAATAACACGAGTGTTAACAGCCACACTTGTGGATTCTGATGCTCCAGGGACTTGTTAGCGATGGTGTCCAATGCCTGGCCGGGATTCGCTCCAGGGCCAGTGTCGATTGGTTGATCACGCCGGTGTAATCCGTTATGTGGATGATGCTTGTGTCTTCAGTGCTGCTGAAGGTGGTATTTCGCTTTGGAGTGGGTTTAGTCATGGTGAAAGGAACTGCGAGAGTTAGTCTGTGACAAGACTGGCATGTTATTGAGGATCATAATGGGGGGGGTTTGTGGTGTTGCAGCTAGTGCCTTTTAGGCACTCAGCTAGTGGCGGAAGTACTGGCCAAAGACCAGAGCTGGGGATTGTGGTTGGCTCAGGTGCGGTTGCGCTTGTCAGGGGAAGCACTTCTTGTGGAGACTGTCTAAATTGTATGATCTTGGATCTGAAGCGCCGCCACCTGATATAAAAAATGGTGATTGAGGCCCAGACTATAGAGATGATCACTATGTTAAAGATTGCTAGTGGTGATGGCATGAATTTATACTTGGTTACTGGGCTGGGGGTCAGAGGATGCAACAATAAAGCTACATCTACGTCCATCATTGGATGTGCATCGGCTGACTGCATTGCCGGCAGGGCGATGTGTAAAGCTTTAACAGTTACCATGGTTGTAAAGTTAAAGTGGGCTGTGACCCGCACTGCCGGAGGAACATAACGCCTAGCTAGATACAGTCTGTCGATGCACGTGACCGACCAGCCAGCACCACTAATGGTGCATGGTGCAAGACATGTTAAGTTGTATGTGCCGCGAGTCACGGTTTGATGTGTCTCGGTTTGACCTGGGCATCTTATGACTAACGTTTCTCCTTGTGAAGCTAGGGCATACTGGTTTACATCAATGGTGGCCAGTAATGGTTCACCAGCATAGTCGACCACATTAACCTGACATTTGTTTATAAGGGTTCTGCGGTTGGTCAGTAGACCACGTGCACAATGCATGAGAGTTACGCCATATTCGGGGCCAGTCTGACATACTGTTGGCCTGTGGCCCAAGCAATGCTTGGGTATAAATAGATTACCTGAGACTGTGTCCATAGCATAAATCTTCTTAACTTTCAGATTTACTGTATATGAAGTGTTTGAAATGGGCACTGGATGCGCTAAAATTTGATATAATAAATACGGTCTTGGCGCAATTAAGGGGATCTCAACTTTGTACAGAAGGCTGCCAGTGTCTTGCCACAGAGGTGTCACAGTAAGATATTGAAAATACCACTCCAAGGACGAGATTACCTGATGCTTTGCTGCAGCCTGTAGTAGAATCTCTTTCAGTTGTTCTTCTGACAGTAGATCTCTGGTTAGGTGGCCTAGTTCCAACTCTGCTCTCTGCCTGTGAAACAAGGTAACTTGGGTGACGTAGAGTTGTGTAGCAAGGTCGAGGACGTCTAAGTATCTGTCCAAGTCGGTCACAAGTTCAATGCGGCTTATCCTCTTCGCATGATCTTGCATGACTTTAGTGAGCTGGTTGATGGCAGAATTAATCTGGAGCACATGCAGCTCCAACTGGTGATGCTTCACGGCCAGCTGGCTAATATAAGACCTTGTCTGGTTTAATATTGTGGCCAAGTTGTTATGGGCATGAGCCATGTCATTCTGCTGGCTGCTCACTTCTGATAATGCGGCTTTGAATCTGTCTAGTTGCGATGATGTCGCCACACCGAAGAGAGCATTTAAAATTGATCCGCCTATGTCTAACAGGCCACGCTTCACTCTGTTGCGTGAGGTGCCTTCTGCCAATATCGATTGCAGTCTGTCTCTTCGTAGTTTCTTTGTGGCAAGATTGATATCTATGCCAGATGCTGACAGTGACTGTAGGGCTTTGAAGGTGTAGTTGAGTGAGGCGACCTGCTGGGCGAGGTCGGCGGGAAATGGGGGCGGATCCAGGGTGACATACACGTCCCATGATGCGATGATCTGATGTAGTGTTTCTCCTCCCCTGATGCTAACTCCATCTGGTAAGCGGGTGAGGGCTATTGCTGAGGCCGCAGTTGGGTGTCCCAGGTGACCTGCTAGTATGCAGCAGGCTAATATGAGGCCAGCATAGCGGCTACCTCGTGGAGGAGGTCGATTCAAGCCTTCTTTTGCTGTTCCGGCGTGGGCACTGCTGTGTCGGGGCATAGTGGTCGCTTTGAGGCACGTGGCAGGTATACCCTGTTGCGCTTCAACTGGGCAGGTGGGTCGGGCGTGTGTGGGCGCCGGGGGGCTGACCTGTGAAGACGCTTCAAGTCTGCTTGGCGTTCTGGGGCTGTACGCGTGCCAGCGGGGGCTCTGCTTGGTGCCTGTGCTTGTGGGAGCGGGGTTTCAGGTGCTGGTTGATGACGCTTTGCCGTGGTCACTTGGTCTGGCTCATGTGGGCGTCTTGGTGCAGTGCGATGTAGGCGTTTGGCGTCTCCAAGCTTCAGCGGTGCAGTTCTGGCAGTGGCAGTGGTCCTTGCGGGTGCTGTGGCGAGTGTCAACTGTGTTGCAGGAGCTCCCTGTGACTGCCTTTTGGTAGCTGTCTTGGGGCTGCACTGGGGTGTGACGCTGCTGTAGTCACTTGATTCGCTGAGAGGCCTTGTGCGTTTCACGGCCGCTTGTCTGGGGGCGGGCGGAGGCACCGGGGCGTGTAGTTGGGTTTTGTGTGTGATCTTTGGTGGTGGGTACATTTTCATGACGCCTGTGGTCTTTGTGCTGTGTCGTGAATTTCTGATGGGTCGGCAATTGACTTCGTCCCAGGCAATGTTGGGATCAACCACTTTCACTTTGTTGATGTTTAGTGTCTTTTGCTTGGCTGTTTGTTGGTGTGTAAGCCACACCACCTTGCCTCTTACACGCGTTATTGTCCATTGCGGGTCCCATTTGCTTGTTAGTGATAGGGGCTCCTGAGCCTTGATTACCACTGTGTCGCCCACTTTCACTATCCCCACGTTGGCCTGACGCTCGAGACGCTCTCTGTTGAGACGCCTTGATTGCTCTGTGGCCGCCATAGCCGCTCTTAGTGCATCAGCAAGGTGCTGCAGGCGGTCATCTGTGATGTTGTCGTTGCCAAGAATGCGATTTATGGGTATTCTGGCCCGTCTGCCGTGGTGTAAGAAGTACGGAGTGTGTCCTGTAGTGTCGGAGACTGAGTTGTTGTAGGCCAGGAGGGCTGGCCCAAGCTTGTCTTCCCAGTTGTCCCTGCTGTTGTTAATTAGGCGAGCCACAATTTGCTTAAGGGTTCCATTGAAGCGTTCACATTTGCCATTGGCCTGGGGGTTATAGCTTGTGGTGCGTCGATGATCAATTGCCAGCGCTGCTAGATACTCCCTGATGGCCATGGCGCCAAATTCCAGACCCTGGTCTGTTATGAGGACGTCTGGATAACCATGGCGGGGGAAGTATAGTCTGGTCAACTGTTTCCATACCTCATAACTCGTCTTGGAGGGAATTGGGAATGCCTCTCCCCAGCCGGTGCAGTGATCAATCACAGTCAAGATGTATTGGTTGCCTGCCGGTGATTTTACCAGTGGGCCAATGAGATCTGCAGCGATGATTTGTACTGGCGCTGTGGCAATTGGCATCTCGCCCATCGGCGCTCTCGGTGTCGCTTTGCTGTGAATGATGCATGTTGGGCATTTGGCGACAAAGGCTTTTACGTCTGCCTTCATTCTGGGCCATGCGAAGGCCTCCTGAAGTTTTCTCATGGTCTTCTGAACGGCCATGTGACCCACATCTGTATGTGCTCGCGAGATGACTGTTTCGCGTTGTCCCTGCGGGATTACCAGACGCGGGTGGTCAGCGGCATATTGGTATGGCTTCCTTGTCGAATACAATAGGCCATTGATGACATCATAGTCGCTGTCATCGTCGTGGTGCTCAGTCCATTCAGTCATTTCTCGCTGTTGTTGTGACAGCAATTGCAGGTCTAGTCCGTACGCATCTGGTGGGCTTTCGTCGTCTGGCATGTCTGGCAGGGCATCCCCTAATTGCCAGTAATCCGCGTCAAAGGTGGCTAATTCTTCAGACTGCTTAATGCGGGAGAGCATGTCTGCCCTTATGTTTAATTTGCCTTTGTGGTATTCCACTTTGCAATTGTATTCTGCCAATAGAATTGCCCATCTTTGTATTTTGGTATTGTTCATGTCTTTTGTAAATAGACAAGTCAGAGGCTTGTGGTCGGTAAATGTCCTATATTGCGCTCCCCACAAGTAGGGCCTTAATTGTTTAAGGGCGTATACTACCGCATAAGCCTCCTTCTCGATTGTTGCCCAGCGTCGCTGGGTGTCCGACAATTGCTTGGACAAATATACAATGGGGCGTTCCACCCCTTGGGCATCTTTTTGGCAGAGAATAGCACCAATTGCATAATCGCAGGCGTCTGTGTACAGCTGGTATGGCTGGTCAGTGCGGGGGTGTGCCATGACACTGTCACTGGTGAGGGCCTTCTTCAGCTGATCGAACGCGAGTTGATGACGTCCAGACCAATCAAAACGCACGTTTTTGCGAGTGAAGTTCACTAGCGGCTCAGCAATGCGTGCGTAGTCATGTATACAGGAGCGATAGTAGCCAGTCATGCCCAGAAAGCTGCGTGTCTCCGCTAGATTCTGTGGGGCTTGCATCCTGACGATGGCTGACACTTTGTCTGGGTCTGCTCGTAGACCCGCCTGGCTGACTACATACCCAAGCAGTTTCACTTGTTTCAGTCCAAACACACATTTAGTTGGGTTCAAGCGTAGATTGTACATGTCGAGACGCTCCAACATCATGTTGAGATGCGTGACATGCTGAGCTTCATCCTCGCTGTATACTACTATGTCGTCTATATAAAGCATGCATACGGTGCCAATCAAGCCCTTAAGGACGACTTCCATGGCTCTTTGAAACAGCTGGCTGGCGTTGCACAAGCCCATCGGTAATCTGGTCCATTCAAATAGTCCCCTGTGGCAGACGAAGGCTGTCTTTTCCTGGTCCTCGGGGTGCAGGGGCAGTTGATGAAAACCTGACTTCATGTCTAGTGTTGAAAAGACTGTGGCCCCTTGCAGTTGGTCGAAGATGTCCCTTATGAGTGGAATGGGGTATGCATCTTTCTTCGTGACCTTGTTGAGTTGGGTGTAGTCAACACAAAAGCGGGGACCTTCTGATGGGTCCTTTTTCTCCACCAGTACTACTGGAGATGCCCAAGGTGATGAGGAGGGAACTATGACGCCTTGCTCCAGTAAGTCATCCAACTTTTTGTCAAGGGCATCACGCTTGCTGAGGGGCAATCTGTAGGGCCTTCGTTTGATAGGTCTGCCCTCTGTCTCAATGCGGATTGCAATGTCAGGGTGACATCCAAGATGCTCTCCTTTTGCCGCGAATAAGTGCTCATTGTCTGCTATGCATTTGGCTATCGCAGAGTCCCCTATTATGGGCGGCCGGTCCCCCAAGGAATCAATGGCATGGTTTTCTCGGGCAGGTAGCAAGGGCAGGGAGGTGGCTTTCCAAGATAGCCTGCCTTCGTCATAGTTGATGCTGGCGTGCTGCTTGCGGAGTACGTCTCGGCCAAGGATGAGGGGGTGGGCGATCTGGTCCACTATGATCAGCCTGATTGTGCCAAATTTTGACTCATACAGTTCAGTGCTGCCTAAGACAGAAATGCCGTGGCCAGTGACTCCACAGAGTGGTATTGATTTTTCGAGAATGGGCATCCGCCCAGTTTTTGCACATAACAATTCAAATTCATAGCGCCGCAACACGCTTCGTGAGGCTCCAGTGTCTACTAGTCCCGGGATGATATATCCATAGAACTCTAACTCTACATACTTGAGCTCATCCGAGGGTGCGGCGCTTATTGGCCCCCCTGGGCCGGGCGCTGAGGACGCTGGGCCGCCTTGCGGCTGCGGCAGTGGCGCTGGACGTGGCCTATCTTGTCGCAGTAGCTGCATATGGGCGTCCCTTCCTCGGTGTAGGCGTATGAGGACTCATTGGCACTATGGCGAGGCGGCTGTGTCGCGATTGCTGTGCGTGTGCTGGGTTTCTCCGATGTCTTCGACTGTTGCAGTGTCGACATTAACTTGGTAAACTGCTGTGTCATGCCATTCATTTGACGTTGCAGCTGTGCCAAGTCCTTGGCTTTTGCCAATTCCTCGGTTGGGGCCGCGGCGCGGACAGGGGCGGGGGTTGCTGCTGATGGCGGGGCGACGGCGCCAATCTCCATTGGCTCCTCGTGCCGGAGCAAGATGCCATCATCCAGTGCCATGCGGATGCGATATTCATCTCCCTCGTAGTCCTCTACTAGTTTCATCGCCGCTTGATAATTCTCTGGGCGGCCATGTTTGAGGAGGCGCTCCACAATATGACGGTCCCTGAGCCCTCTTAAATAAGCTTTCAGGATTATCCTGATCTCAGCATCATTCCTTGATGGCTCTGCCTGTGGTAAAATGACGCGGGGTGGATACGCCAAATCAGCCGCTTCTCTAAAGCGCCTGCTGTATGATGCTGATGTCTCATATGCTCCTTGCTTGAGTTTATCCAGCTCGTGTCGTAGGCGGTCATCCTCATGGGTAGACAAGAATGCTTTTTCCATGTGGGCTCGCAGGGTGGGCCATGTGATAGCTTGGCGGTCGTCTTGCAGTGTCAAGTGATGCTCTAACTCGCGTCTGAGGGCTCCTCGTGACGATTGTGCTGCAATGTAGACCGATAATTCCGAGTAAGGGATCGTCAGGTCTACCTCTTGTAACCATTCTCGAACTGTCCCAGGGTTGGCTCCGTCACACGGGGAGATGCGCTTGGCAAGGTTGTCGGCGGCCAAGTGATCACTGGTTTTCTGTTGCCGTGTCTCCCTTTCATCATGCTCTCCTTTCGTGGCGAGTCGCTGTTGTTCACTTTGGAGTGTAAATTGTGTGATGAATTCTGCAAATTGTTGCGCACCAAGCGGGGCTGCCATTTTCGTGCTGGTGTGGTGTCAATTGTGCGATATACGGGGAGAATGTGACGTGTCAACCACAGGGTGTCAGTTAGGCATCACAAGTCATTTACTCCAGGTTCAGCATGTTGGTCCTGTGTAGACTTCCCATTTGGGGTGCAGGACTCATGAAGAGCTGTTCCTCAATCTCTTCAGTTAATGAAGATCACGTCAGGGTCACCAATGTAAAGGTTCCTCCTCTTGGACTCTAGCAAGAGGCATACAACAGACCTCTCTGAACTGCAGAAGCAATCTCAGGCATCAAAGGACAAGTTCCAAGGCTTGTGCTGATCTGTCATGTAACCTTCAGTCAGTTCTCCATCCAGGCATTTTGTACAAGTTCCAAGTTTGATATGTGAAATAAGAACTCTGTAAGACAGTGGGTTTGCTTCCTCAGTGATGTTTCCTGGTAAGGTAAAAACTGATCTTTTTATTGCTGCAGAGCCTTATATTAACAATAGGGCTCTTCACTTCCCCACCCAGCATGCACTGGGTGGGGCTAATTTCAACCAATCATGAGTGCTAAAACAATGCACTGAATTTCATTAACCAATCCTAGAACAATACACAATTAGCTGCTGGACTGCTCTCCCTGGAGCAGTAGAGCATGAATCACATAAGTGGGGGGGGTGGCTTCCCCCCCTTAACTGCAAGCACTGGTAAAATGCCACTTTAAGCTGGCAGGGATTAGGCCTGCAGAGACAAAGGGGCTCTCTGTGCCACTGCATTGTACCATGGCTATTTTTAGCCCAAGCTGACACTGGGACACAATGGCAGTGTCAGCAATTGGCAGGTAGCTTGGCTTGGGGTGCAGTAAAGAGCAATTAAGGAGGCAGCATTGCTCCAGGATCAAAGGCCTGCCTGGCCTTAGTGGGGAGGCAGCCTCAATGGGGAAATACAATGAGCTCAATGCAATGTGCAATCAAACTGGTATTCTGACATAACTATACACCACACTTGACAAGGCACAGCTGTAATAATCAATGTGTTTAACAATCAGCCTAGTAGCCTGACATAACTATACACTACATTTGACAAGGTACAACTGTAACAATCAATGTATTTAACCTTCAGCCTGGTAGTCATGCACCTGTAGCCTCATGCATGACTGACCCTACTAAACATGCCTGACTATTAAGAACAATGTAATTAATAACTAAGTGCAATCATCTTGCATGACTAAACTACATTAAACAATATATGACTACTGTGATCAATAACTAAGATAATTAAGTGCTGACAAAGTCTCTGTGACTGTAATTGTGAACCATTATAGATGTACATCTCATAGAAGTTATCTATTTCATATGAGTGAGTGATACAGGGCAGTGGACTTTACAACCTGAGATAAATGTCATCATTTTACCTCATACCAGTTGCAGAAACTGATCTGACAAATGTCTATATAACACAATACTTTTGCCTTATCTGTGTTTTAATCTGTTGTTTTCTATGAATGTAACTTTTCAGAAAATAAATTTATCAGACTGGTATGTAAACATAAAAGTTTATCTAACTTGAAAATCCTTTAAAACTGAGTTCAATCCTGGGCTTGGGCACCATCACCCTTCGTGAGCAACATCCCAGCTGGATGGAATTTGGTGAGGTATTAAATTGGCAGTCCCTCGTAATAAGTGTCTATGCTCAGGCAAGTAAAAGAACCCTATCATGGGGTAAATATGTAACAGTGGCTGACTCCTCTATGCTTTCAGATGATGAATACCTTGAGGTACTGAATGAAGCTGACACTCATGTTGACAGAGTTAAGTATGCAGAAGATGTTACTGCCAAACTACACAAAATCTCGGGTGAATTTGCAGTTATCAAAACTCTCACAGCATTGAGGTCGCCCATCCTGCTGGTAAAGGTTAACAATGAAGATACAATGAGAAAAGCTTACCAGCTGCCTGAAGTTAATGTTATTGAAGCAAATGCAGCACATATGAAGGCTCAGCAGTGTGGCATTCAGTGGTCAACTACCACATATTGGGGCTTAGGCAGAATAGCACAGCGATACCCTGACAGTGACACCTACCCCTACCAACCCATGGCTGGGGCTGGTATTCGGGTTTACATTCTCGATACAGGTATCTTCACCAATCACAGTTTCTACCTTGGCAGAGCAGAGTTTGGTATTAATACAATTGGAGGTGATGATCAGGACGGATATGGTCATGGCACTCATTGTGCTGGGATTGCAGTAGGGGATGTCTGTGGTGTGTCTAGAGGAGCAACTGCAGTGGGTGTAAAGGTCCTAAATGGTAGTGGTATAGGCACAACATCATCAGTTGTAGAAGGTATCAACTGGGTCATTGAAAACCTTGAATCAACAGGTGGTCAAGGTGTTATCAGCATGTCTATGGCTGGAGATCCAAGTGACGCTATAGACTCAGCAGTTGGTAGTGCTACTGCAGCAAATATACCAGTGGTGGTGGCAGCAGGAAACAATAATGCTGATGCTTGTACCGTCAGTCCCGCTCGAGCACCAAGTGCAATCACAGTTGGAGCAACTACCAGGGCAGACCAACTTTATGGTGGGTCTAACTGGGGTTCCTGTGTAGATATCCTTGCACCTGGAGTTCCTATTCTGTCAGCATCAACATGTCCTCTCTGTACTACATTGGACTATGGTACTTCAAGATCGAGTGCTTTTGTAGCAGGTGCAGTGGCTAACTACTTATCATATTACCCATCAGCAACACCAGCAGAAGTTAAGACCCAGCTGATCCGTAATGCAAGTGAAGGATATGTTGACCTCAGAGGCACAGTTGGAACTCCTAACCTTATGTTGTATGAACGATGTCGTTATCTTTGAATAAAGCTTATTGTTAACATGGCTTCCTTGGTGTTGGTATGTTTCCTTTATTATTAATTCAGCATCTCTTTACATAGTTAGCAATGGTAAAGAACTGATTGACACTTGATCACTGTAAAAGTTAAGAAGGGGTGTGTCATTGCAGAAATGTTGTGCCTACTTGATTGTAGTTTCCATTTCCAAGAAAGTGACATGTTTGGAATGTAAAATTTCAGATAATGAAATCAGAAAAAAATATCTGTCTGGACTTCTGAGATAAAGCCATATTATTTAACTTGATAAGCACCCTCATTATCCTGTACAATGCAAACTCCATTAAAAAATGCCCTTGTTCCAGTAAAATATGCACGCTGTTATTGAAAGAAATGGAAAGAAATGTCTGGCTCTTCACTGTCTCATACCTATTAGTGTAGAGATCTTGCCTCAGAGAGTGCATCCAGACAAATGAGCTCCCTACCACCAGGGGCAGCACCCGTGGCTTCTAATTGGTCAGCCTGGTCAGGTGACCAGTGGTCATGTGACCAGGGGGGCATAAATACCCCAGCCCACTGGGGTTCTGGGCCAGACCTGTCTAGAGTAACACAGCTACCTGTGTAAGATCCTCTGTTTGGCCCCAGACTTGCTAGAGTCATACAGCCTCCTGTATAATACTCTGTCTGAGCAGATCTATCTAGTCATTTACTAGAACTTATAGTCAGCCATCTGACAGCCCCAGCATACGACATGCTGTAGTAGAACTTAGCACTGTTGAAGTCAGACACCTGACTGCCCAAGCATAGGTCATGGGCACCACTGTACTGTTATATTTTATGTATGTTAATAAATGTATAAACTCAATGACTGAGTTGCTCCTCTATCATATCATAGCTAGAGTCTAGAACAACTTACTGTGGTCACCAGGCCTATTGCAGAGCCAGAACCACTACAGATTTGGGACCCTAGACTCTGATTATGATAGAAAATTTCTGGTTAAAAGAAGCAACCTTCTAACAATTGTACTTTTTCAGTACAATTCTGTGCTTTTCAGTGCAGAAAACCAGTAGAAAGATTTGTACTTTGTCAGTACTGCCTTGATTTTCAGAAGCCACCTTCTGATATATTGCACTTTGGCAGTGCAAATTTGTACTTAGTACAAGAAAAGCAGTACTGTACTTTTTAAGTACAAACAAATGCTAAGTCAGCACAAATAGTCAGTGACACCACATGGCTTATTCTGCCCAAAATTTGGGGAGCACCCCCTATATGACCTTGAGATCAAGAAGGCTCAAATGTGCTTAGAAACTCTAGATACTCTCTGAAAAGGACTCGAGCTCCTGCAAGATCTGTTCCTATGAGCCATGGGTCAAGATCTTCCTATGAAGGGATCAGGGAACTGGATGAAGATGAAAGACACCAGACATTTTGGACCTAGTTCATCAACTCCAGCTAGACTCCAGCCCAGCATAAATAGTTCTATACCAGCATCCTGGGCTCCTTTTTCAGTCAGACAGGACTCAGGGAGGCAGGACTCTGTTGCTAATTACTGGCACCCTGGATCTACATCAGATCTATTTGACCGGTGGCCGAATAGACTACCAGAGAGACCAACAAGAGAGCCCCAAGACTGGGATGTAAACCGACACCAGCTTATTAGACAGTCATTGACTGACTGCAGCCATTACCCCTCCACAGGGGTGAGACAAAGAGCCATGAGCCATATCTAGGTCATGATGGCCATGCACCTGTTGAAAGGCCATATCTAGGTCATGATGCCCATGCCTCTGCAGATAATAGGCCATATAGCTGCCTAATTTATGGTCCTTCTAATATACCCATTTCTGGAGGTCAAAAGGTCAGAAGGAGGCCCATAAAAGAAGTGTTGCCACCAACCTTTGATGGGAAGTCTAACTCATTTGCTGAGTTTGTAGAACACTTTACCAAGGTAGCTGACTATAATAGCTGGGATAGTGAAGAGAGGAAATTACATTTGTGGAATAATGTAGTGGGAAATGCGAAAATCCACTCCTGCAACTTTTGAAGATCTTTTGTATAAACTGCTGTCAGTTTTTAATAATGAGAGATCTTTGGAGACTTACAGAGATCAATTAGCCGTGATCAAAAGCGATCAATCCATGGATCTTGAGACCTTTGGTCATTACCTGTATGATCTTGTGAGAAAAGCCCATCCTCTGGCTGTACCTGATGAGCAGTAAAGGATAGCCAGAGATCGCTTCCTGGAGACAGCTGGATCCCACAATATGTTTGTGTGACTGAAAGCTAACAAGCCTAGAACTGTGCAGGGCGCCATTGACCTGGCTATACAGTTTCAGCAGGCTATACTGCAGTTAACTGCACCAAGAAACCAAAAGGGGATGCTGTACAAAGTGAACTATCACTTACCAACTTGTTAATATCGCAAGATCCCATGCCCACAGCCCCACTGTTATCTGGAAGGGAGGATGAATGTTGGCCCGGTGGAGGTAATGTGATCCACAGTTATTGTAGATTTAAGAAAAATGTCATTCTCGAAAGGCGAGGCAAACTTCATGATGAGCGTCATCAATTCACAACTCTATGATAATCTAATGTATTGGAGGCTATAAACATTTAGGTTAATAATCTTCTTGTATAGTGGAGTTCATAAGAATTCTATGAGTGTTTTCAGCTCGAAAATAGACCAAATATTAAGGGAGATATGAATAGGAGAAGGCAGATAAGTAGGTTCAATCTTATGTAATGGAGTTACTACTGATTCCATACGTGTTTTCGGATAAAAAAAAGATAGAGGCAGAAGAAGGTGGCAAAAAGCAGTGATTGTGGATCCTGTGGGTTGTGTTGTCCTCCCGATTGCTCCCGCGCTATATAACTGCGCCACGCTAATTTTGCACTGCCATCCTATAAAACATGGCCTGCCACTGGGATGCCTCTGGCATTTTTATATTATCTTTTGATTGACCAGAAATTGCTATTGAACAACATGGTGGCTGAGATGAGTGGAAAAATTACCTACACAACCGTGTGAAAAGTCTGGCCATCTGAAGGCCACTAATACTTAAATACAATTTTCCAGAAAGACCTAAATGGATCATATTTTGACAATACAGAGCCTACATTGTGATTTATGTACTATTTGGGTGATAAATTGTGGACTGCCCATTAATCCGACGGCTCTATATTCCGACAGTTCATTGGTCTGACAGTTCATTGGTCCGACCATATTATGTTGTTTACTGGCAAAGGTCACAGTGGAGCTCGCATCACTCAAGTGACAGAAGGTGCACATTGACTCTAGGTTTTACCCTCAATAAAAAAAAAATCTATCTATCTAATGCATTATATATAGGCTTGCGGCTTTGGAGTAATACAAATTTTGTTAGATTTTTGTTTTGCGTGTTTACGATTTAATAGACTACTGTTGATTAAAAAAAAACCAATATGATAATTTCCACATTATTTACATGTCACGTTATGTAATTGTTTGCTCATGACACTTTCTTTACCTTTTTTTTGCCAGCTAAAAAAGTGTTATCTGGAGAAAAAAAACTTCTGCAATATTATTTGCATTTATTTTATTTTCTATCTATAGAGTTGCATGGCTAACACAATCCAGACTAGACATTCATGATGTCAAACCTTTTAGACAAAAGGTGAAAATATATATAATTTACTTACGTATATTTGGTTAATGACGGTCACCATATTTGAATCTCTCTCTCTACTTAACACCTAGCTTCCGCTTCCTCATCCTGGCACTGGCCCTCTCTTGTCCTATCAGAGGTGGGTAGGCCAAGCGGATTAGTATCCCTATATAGCTCTCTATGTTGTTAAACAATCTTGGCCTATGATTTCCTGAAAGAACTGTCACGACTCAGCAGAAATGAACGACAAACCCAAAATTTTACAATTAAACACTCTAATGGTTACTAAACAGTAATACACTCAACAGGAAGTAATATGTACAAATAATTCAATATTCTGCACTCACAGTCTATCAATGTCAAAATTGTCCTTATTTTGGCACAGTTATGTGTGGTGTCCCTCCTGGTGTGGTCCTGCTGTCGTTCCACAGTTGAGAAAGTCTCACGATAGTCCTGATGTTACGTTGATGTCTTCCCGTACTTGGACTAATGTCTCTTCACTCACAGTTTCACGGACGCTCTACTCTTATGATGATGAATTCCAACAAGGCAATACGATGGCACAAACTCCACACTAATGTATAGCAATAGGCTCTTGTGGTGACGTAAGTTCTCCAGGGCTTCTGATGAAATCTCCCTCCTCTTGCCTGTCACTCACCCCCTTTTATACTTGGCCACTAATCTGCATATTTCTAGAAAAGTCTAGAAAAGTGTAGAGTGTTCTAGAGCATTGCAGAATCTTCCAGAAACTGCTTCCACTAAGTTCCATTCAAAACCAGGTCAGCCAAATTAGGCCAGCTAAATATAGTTCATCTTGCACACCACACAATAGAACAGTTGATTAGATGATTCTGTGCTACCTTAAAGAACTAAAGGGAACAATGAGTATATTTTACAGCCTGTCACAGAACCTACCTGGACAATGTGAAATAATAAATTTATTGTATGGTAAAACAGTGCACCATTCGAACCTGAATAGTTTTTTGGTAGTGCTTTAGAAACGAAAAAGGCTATGCAGATGGAATAAGAAACTAGAAAACTGAAACTGCTGAACAGTTTCGAGGCTTCACGTGCATCCTGATTGCAGAAAGTATAATTTGATGATGAGAAATAAGTCAAAGAAGCACTGTTTGCAAGGCAATAGATTTGTTGCAGTGGTTGCACCAGCATGCTACCATTGAGCAAGGGCCATCGCCGAAGACTTCGCCGCATGTCGGCCGCGATAGCAAAACCGCCACAGCAACCACGACACCCCACAGAAATCCAGCCGACTTCCTAGCAAAGATACGCACGTTCAAAGTGGGCAGCTTCGGCCAGACCGCCAACCTTCCCCTCATTCCAGACGCCACTTTACACATGTTTTACTCATGATGAAGCTTTGGATCTGCCCCTGAATTTAGTGAAATGCAATTTATGACATGACATCCAATGATGCATTTCACCCCACCTGCTTGCCTGCTTGCTTGGTGCACACAATTGACCATCAAAAATGTATCCAATTTATCCAATATCTTGTCATTTTAACAGTATAAATGAGTATAGGAAAACATGCTATACACATATTTTATTTCAACTTATGCCGCAACCATAAGGTTCAGAGCATCATGCTATACCCTAATGTAAGGGCTTGGAATGTGCTTTCCAAAAATGTTTTCCCCATTAAAAAAGGTTGACTAAGACTGGAGTTATGAATATTTTTGTTTAAAGTGCTTTTCAAGGTCTGTGACCTTGACCGTTTGACCTTTTGACCCAAATTTTTGCATGAATTTTCTTATACTAATGGGTTGATACTCCTATGGGTTTGGGTCTAATCCCAGCATTCTGTCTAGGGAAAAAAAATTAAAACTTAAACTTTCAGCTAATATTTCGATCTTGAAAATTTCAGGGTCTACATTACCACGCAACATCTCATTTTTAAGAGGGGAAAATGAGCTTTCCAAATATCTCTATATCAGAACCGGAACTAAAGCCGATGGAAGTGCGGACACTGGTTTCGCTCAGCTAGATGAAAATGCCAAAGTAGTGACACTAATTCTGCCCTGTGCCCTTGACCGTTTGACCTTGAGACATCATGTTGCTCAGATTGTTTGTAGGGCATTAGGGCAACATCATATCCAAAGATCAGCCAAATCCAAACATATTTACTATCTTAAAAAAATTAAGAATTCAAAATATCAATTATTGTAGAATGTTAAATTTGACAACAGATTCTGAAAGCTCATATTTGAATTGTGGGGTGTCACCATAGCTTGGCATTTGGCTAGAGTGAATATTTCTCATTGAAAATGGACATTTTCATCATGTGTTTGCTGATGTTTCGGTTTTCCATATTTATGAATTTTTAAAAAATTGACAAATACAGTTGTGTCAAAATCGATTAAATTTCGTAATAACACACATAAATGTCCTTCAACCAAAATAATTCCTGACAAAAAACTTGATGTCTTGGTATTTTTGAGATTTTTTGAAAATATACTGCTTTTAGACTTCAGCGGTCAATTTGACCTTGAAAATGACCTCCAAGGTCAAATTTGAAAGTTGATTTGGGGTTTTGGGTACATTTTTGGGGTAGTTTACTATAGCATGTCATAAGCTAAAACCAATATTTCATGGTGAAATACCACATGTCACCCATTATTGGTGAATTTATAAAACTTAAAATTCCATATTTCACAAACCAGTGTGACAATTGCCAAAACACTCCTTTCAGCACGCGACATAACTATTGCGCAACTCCTGGCTCCATAACTGTAGCTCTATGGTTCTTGGTTTCCTCAAAACTGTGCGGGAGGATTTGGCACTAAAGCGGTGAATCGGATGACCTTAAACTTGACCTAATTTTAAAAATGTAGGTCAAATGGCTTTAGAGGTTTTATATGACATAAGATCCAAGAGCATTTGGCTGTAGCTTCATTGGTTGCTGAGATATGCCATTTCTAGTTTTTGAAATTTAAAGTTTAAATGGCTGTATATCCTTGAAATGCAGGTCAAGGTCACTCAAAGTCAGTCAAGGTCATGAGGTCACCTGCAAATTCATGAATTTTTTCTAAATTTTGCTCAAAAATTTTTCTGGGAAGAAAAAAAATAATAACTTTGACAAAAACAATATGCTTTACCTGGTAATAGGTGAAGCCTAATTAGTAGTAGGTCTGTTGTTGTCGCTGTTGGACAATCTTTGCGCCCAAGTTTGCCTGACTTTGACAACATTGGTCCTACACCACGATTTGCCATGCTGTTTTGGTGATAAAAAAAAAAAACGTATGTTGATGTCTTGTATATTACCCCAAGGCCTTCAAAGAAACATATTTGCAAATTTAAATTATTGAATTTTGCTGAAAATAATTTTGCTAGAAACAAATACCAATGTTCTGCACACAGCCATGTGAAAATTAAAGGCAATCTAATTTATGTTGCAAAAACGCCACTTAAATGGGATTGACAATTCACATCTTTGGTCTGATATAGGTATGCAAATTTGCTGCAAATTTGCAATATGTACCATGTTTTTTATTGAAAGGTCTGCAAATAAAAATATAGGCAATTCTGTTTAAGGCCTTGTCAAGATATTGAGGGGAAAAAGGTCGACATGAAATGTTTGGTCAATTTTTATCAGTAATACTTTGAAAGCAAATATATATTCCAGAATGACCCTACGCAAATGGGAGTTATTAGTTATGAACAATGCCGAAACATTCAAGATTGGTCAAGATTCTAATTGTATTTTAAGTGCAAAGACAAAATAGCCCATACATGGGAAGTTGGGAAATTTTTAGCCAAAATCCTGTTCCATAATAAATCTGCAAATGTTTTTTCTACTGTAAATAGAGATGCATATAGTGCCCTGTCAGTTTATTATTCTTGCAAGAAAAAAAGTGGCATTTCATGTGGTATAACAGTCTCATGACTGTTTCATTTCAAATATGGTGTTGAGTTTTTTTAAGGCTCCCTCAATTTCCAGAGCTTGCACAAACATAGAAATTTGCCTTTAAGATGTAATAATTTATCCACTAAGTTATTCATCCATTGTTATAACATATGCATTTCTGACTGCCTTAAGATGTATAGTAAACAAAGGCAAAAAAAGAAAATACATAAAATACTGACAATTAAGATGTATTTCAATGATAAAAAAAAAGTTATCGGGAGAAAGAAAAGTGTGCAATATTATTTGCATTATACATTATCCAATCACTAAAATTACAGAAAACTCCAAATTGTTAGCACGTCAATTATATCATCATTATCAAACAAAAATGGTTTTATTTAACATAGTTTGTGCATAGTCTGTCGGGTGGTAGTGGTCATTGTAATAAGTTGATTGTATCATAGTGCACATATTTCATTATATATTTAGACTTTTTGTTTGCCAAATAAATTGATACTGGATAATTCAATTGTTTGTTCTCTTGATTGGCAGATATGCAGCAGTTTAGCACAGCCATTGGAGAAGTGAGATTTTTTGGGTAACATTCAATAACTTTTTTTTTGGAGGCTAAGTTAGTGTTTGGAAATTTTCAAAACCTGCATGTATAAGTTTGGCATACAAATATATGTAATGTCACTAAGGTTTGATTTCCTGCAACCAATCAGGCAAATTGTATTTATTCTCATGTTTTATTGATTTGGTTTTCTCGGCAATACTTCAAAAAGGAAATAATTTGAATCATAGAAAGGGGTATGGATGGAATTTATCAATGTTTGCAGCTTAACATGACCGACACAATAGAGTTGCCCTCGAAGGTCCTGGGCCTCCACGCGGCGAGGGTGGAAACACTTGGTGTGAAGTCCTCTATCCCCAGTGGCTAAAACAGGACAGAGCGCATTGCACAAGCTGCTCCAGCTATCCAACGCAAACACTTATTGATTTTTTGCATGCATCAGGTTTCTACTACCAACTATGGATGATCAATCTTACCCTAGAGAGCCTCTACATAGCCCACTTAGGTGCTGATGAGGCGTTAACAATAACACTACCTACCTACTACTGACACAATAGAAGTTGCATTGCCCCTGATGGAATTATCAGGTCTGTGTGTCCATGAGCAAAAGCTATATAAATTAGATATGTTAATCTATAATGAAGCTAATGGTGGCTTGTATTATGCTATTAAATCTAGATACAAAAATCATGATTGCTGGGTGAAAATTTACAATCAGATGACTATCATTAGTTTGATTATGATACTTGCGTCAGACAAGGTGATCCCCTTTCCCCTGCATTAATTAAAGATTTAGCATTTGAGCTTGAATTTAGTGAAGTTTGGTGATGATATATTACATTTACTGATGTATGTATTTCAGAATGTATAATCTACTTAGGGAAAAAAATCCCATTTTTTTTATATCAATATATATATTTTTAATTTCGAGTTTTACAAACAGCCACAGTCATACCAGAACAGTGTTGAAATGGTTTTAAGATTTTAAAAGATTGTATAGTTTAAGAAGATTTTTGATACTTGTTGAGTACCAATAATGGACCACGATTCCTGGGGCATAGCATAAATTACACAGGTCCAATGTAGGTTTGTAATTTTTGCAATATTTCAGGCAACTACATGGCCAAATGTGCCACGTGCGTTTTCCATGCGTTTGGATAAATGCATGGAAAACACATTGCTTTTGCCTCATTATAATTAGCTAAAAACCATGCATTTTCCATGCGTTTATCCCAACGCATGGAAAACGCACTTGGCACATTTGGCCATGTAGTACTCCCATCTAATTTAATATATGCACTACATCCTAGAACAAATAAATATAGCAAGTGACCTCAAGACAATAATTGATGAATTCAGTCATTGAACCCAGATTATGCACACACATAGAAACTTGCTTGCAATGAGACATATTAGTTTTAATTACTCAATTATTTATTTACTCATACATTCATTCCAGAGCTTTCACAAACATAGAAATGTGCTTGTGAAATATAATTATTCATTGTCTTAGGCTACCTTAAGTTGTACAGTATACCATTTTACAAAAAAAAAGTAAAATTATAATAGTAAAAGATATTAGGAACGAAGCATGGTTGATTTATTACAATGGTTAGAAAAGCGTTATCTGGAGAGAAAATATTCTGAAATATTCTTTGCATTCATACATTATCCAATCACAAACGTCACGACAAATTCCTAATTGTAAGCACATCAACTACATCATCATTGTCAAACGCAGTATGCTATTTCCACTTTCTAGTGTTCTTTAATATGATCTATGCATGATGTCAAAGCTGCAGTGATTATTGCAATAAGTTAATTGCATCATAGTGCTCATATTACATATATCTCTTAGGATTTTGGTGCCTCATATTTTATTATTACTACTGAATAATTCAATTGTTTGTTCTCTTGATTGGCAAATATGCAGGATTAAATTTTTTGTAGTGTCTCTATCCGATTGATATTTTGCTGAAAGGCCTACAAACGAATGCCAATAAATGCGCAAATCCATTTGACAAGTCGGATCTTTTGGCTGGTATAACATCTAAGAAATTGTTTGGAAATTTGTAAAATGTACATGAATAAGGTGAAACCCCTTTTCCTTCATAATGTATTTATTAATGACTTAGAATTGAAGCTCAAGAAAATGTTTGGTGATGATATATTACATGTACTGATGTATGCAGATGATCTAATCATTCATGCAGAAAATGAAATTGCAAAGTATGGCAGACAAATGCCAAGAATGCTTTGCCCAATATCGTTTGTTTTTTCTATTTGCAAAATGCTATTATACTGTATATCATAAGACAGCCAGAAATACATATTGTTGAGAATTTGATGATGAGGTAGTGAATGAATTATTACATCCTACAAGCAAATTTATACGTTTGTGCGAGCTCTGGGATGACTGAATGAATAAATAAATGAGTAAATGAATGAATGAATATGTGTCAGTGTAAGCAAGTTTCTATGTGTGTGCATAATCTGGGTTCAATGACTGAATAATCAATTCTTGTCTCGACGTATAAAGCTCACTAGCTATATTTGTTTGCTCGAGGTTGTAGTGCATAATATTAATATTTAATTAGACATGAGCTAACTGCCTGTAAAAATTACAAACCTATTTTCAATCTAAGCTCCTGGAACTGTAGTCCATTACTGGTACTAAACATCAAACTAGTATCAAAAATTTTCCTAAATAATATAAATTTTAAAACTCTTCAATCTAAACATCCTGCTGCTAATACTGTGTCAGTTTGTGATATGTTCCAGACTTTCATAGGATAAAGAGAAATTATACTCTTCTCTTAAGATGATATAAATGATACACATACTATATATGATATATATACAATAAACTAGCAAAAAGAAAAAAATATTCCCCAGGGTTGGATTCGAACCCTAGTTCCCCCAGCCATTCAAAGCAGACTAATGCTTTTTACCACTTACTAACTGTTGCAGTTTATAAATAGCCCAATGTTTCTGGGAAATGACTGATGTTCTGAGTGTATGTAGGTCATGTGCTGCATCAACTGGAAGAACCTTGTTGTTTTACATGAAAATTTCATTGTTACAAGTTTAATTATGTCTATAATGTGAATTTATGCATTTTGAGTGTGGTGACCAAGCACTTTTTGCCAAAATTAACTGAAACTATGGTCATACAGCACACTTCCCCAAACAGAAGTAGGATTGCCCTATAAGGTCAATCCTAATATGGACATACACAAAAAGTGGTGACAAAACTTCACCAGGCATGTCCTCAAAATTTTAAATCTGATTTTAGTACTAGGTATGCCATAGAGATCTGGTACAAAAAGGGAAATATTTTGCCGTATTCTTTTGTCACCCTCAGGTGCCACTAGGAATGAGGTGGGGTGGGTGATTATGGCTTTACGTCCTGCCTGTATTTCTGCACCAGTTGAGCTAGATAGGACAGGCAGAGACCATGGCAATGAGACGAAGGATGAAACAGCCATCCAACTTAGGCTCGACCGGGAATCGAACCTAAGACCCAGTGGTTAATTGGTGAGCGACGTTCTATGAAAGAACTCATTCTGATTTGAATGATCTATCATTGAGTATTAAGCATGGTTGATGTATTACAATGGTAAAAAAATATTATCTAGAGAAAAGCAATATTATTTGCATAATGCATATATTAGGGTGCATCAGATGCCCTTACATTGGCAAACCTGCTTGTCTTAGTCCTCAATCTGTACTACCTCTTAGAGAAACTGTTCTGATAAAATTTTGTTTCAATAGGATTATATTTAGGTATCCCACCATCCTCTTGAAGTTTTCCCAATTTATCGTACATTAGTATGCATTAATATGCTATCGGCCAAACTGAAAACTTCTCTGATGATGCATACATTGTGCATGTACTAAACATAAACAGGCATTACACAAACCCTTTTAGGATTTAATGAAGGTTAATCATAATAATAGTCATAGGTAAAGCTCCAATTCAACAATACGCCTTTTGCGCACATAAGCTTCATTGTTGCACATACAGCAAACCCCATTAACCTTTTAGTAGCAATTTGCTAAAAGTTTTCGTATCAACTCAGATCTTGGCCTTCACTGCCCTTCAGTTTTCATTCATATGGACACTGTTCACCCAAAGGCTGTTTGAGTAATGACACCTCTTAGGTGCCTTGGATTGTAGTTAAAGTTACTCTGACCTATGACTGGAATTTTGGAGAAATGAAATTATGGCTGATGATGGATCATCATCATCATCAAAGGAGAAAGATCATAAGATTCCACCTTCCAAATTAAAGTCAAATAGAGTGAAATTTTTGGTTGGGGCCAGGTAAAACTTGCATGTTTGCTTCAAGATCAAATAAACAAATTACCACCTAGAACAATTACAAACCAACATCAAGTAAAGAAAGTCAGAGAAATCTTTGAACTGGTTAACAGTTATTGGAGGACCGACCTGTACTTTAGCTGTGGATGTGCCTGACAATGACCTCAAGTTCATCAAAACCAGACCGCAGTGTGAAGTTATACGTCCCAACATATCAAGGTGTGCTTTGCAGGCATTCCTAACACAGCATTTAGTGTTTGGTGGGTAAAATGATACTGCTTGCACTCTTCAGCTCTCAGGTGTATGCAGACCAAAAAGCAGTAAAAGCAGCTCATGCTCTGTTAGCCAAGAAACCTGAAGAAAATAAACCAAGTCAAAATCTGGCACTGGTCATGGAGACATCCATTTTTCCAACAATCATATCTCCCGTGATGGAATAAGCAGACCTCATCAATCCGGGTTCAAGGTATCTATTCCCCATTCTGGAGCTATATAGTTTTTATAAATGTTACCAAATGGTTGTCTGCTTCCTGCAAAGCATCGAAAATGCAGAATATAATCTAGGTGCTTTGAATGTAGTCAATGACTCTGCAGAACATGGCATAAAATAGGGTCTAATTTTCTTCAGGCATCAAAAAATTAAACTAAATATCAAAATTTATTCCATATTGTTGAAGAGTGGCCAAAAAACTCACATATCTGAGAAAGGTAAAAAGCCATTCGCATAAAATTTCCATTGGAAAATCGGTTATTGGCACTGTGTTTGTGTCTCCGAAGATAACAATTTGCATTGGAAACATGATTAATCTTAATGGTGATGAGTTTCAGCAAGAATTAGTTAGTTGGTTCTTTTTACTTGTAGTTGAGTAAATCAATTTATTGATATAATTTCATTTAATCACATAATATGACAATTGAACAACTGACCCCGTGCTTGGATCTAAATATTTTACGTGATTAGCACGAATTTCGAAAAGGAAATCTTATTTTCTTTGGATGTAATGTTTCACATATTAGGACATAAGTAATTTTGAAGTATTGGTGTACTTTATTACTTTTAATGATAGCAGTGTAGTATTGCTTGAGCACTATTGATATGTGCTTTCATTGATCTAGCTTTTTTTTTTCACTGGTTGTTTGCAACTGTATATTGATACTTGACTCAATGGAGCACTTTCTCCAGTAAAACTGGTAAATATAAAAGTTCTTTAAATTATTTTTGTAATAGATGTTAATATTTACAATCCTTGTGGTCTTTCTTGTTAAATAAAAAAGCTGATATACAAGGTTTTCCGCAGTATTCATCGTCATTTGAACCCGAAATTTCAAATTGTTGGTGGGATACCTAAATATTAATTGATTTCCATGAAAATGAGCCTGACAGAGTATGTTGGCATGGAGAACAAATTGGGAACTAAGACAGACCAAAGTTTGGTGATTGAAAATGTCATCAGGCAGCTGATGCACCCTAGCATATATACATCTTTCCCATTAAAACCATCTCAGAAAAATCCAAACTGTAAGCACTTAAACTCTATCATCATTATCAAAAGCAGTAGGCTATTTCAACTATCTAATTTTTTTGATGTGGATATGCCAGGTCATGGTGATTTCTTGTAATAAGTTAGGTGTATCATAGTGCTCATATTCTATATATATATCTTTAAGGATTTTTTGCCTTATACATATTATTAATATACGGAATAATTCAGTTGTCTGTTCTCTTGATTGGCAAATATGCAACAGTTATTTTGTGTAGAATAAGCATTATTTTTTATAGTTATTTGCTTAAAATATTGACTAATGAATTTGATTGAATTCTCTATTGTGATTATTATCATTTAATAGTCGTTAATTTATGTCAGTCATTTCATTTTGGGTCAGGGCGGGGCCTAGCTCAGAGGTAGCGCTCTGGGCTTCCAGCAGCTGGGTCCCGGGTTCGATTCCCGGTGGAGCCTAAGTTGGATGGCTGTTTCATCCTTCGTTTCATTGCCATGGTCTCTGCCTGTCCTAATTAGCCCAACTGGTGCAGAAATACAGGACGTAAAGCCCTAATCACACACACACACACTTCATTTTGGGTCCGATTTTGTAATAAAATGTATCTTATGTTTTTATTGTAATTGTCCAAATATTGGGAAAAAATTGTCAATTGATTGATTTGGGGGTCTTATTCTTTATAATGTACATACATAAGGTTTTTATTGTGATTTTCTAAATATTAGAAAAAATGTTTAATATTGAATAAATTGATTTGCCGAATTGAATGATTTAATGCATTGTGTTCTATCAACTGTAATTATTTTTATTTTCCTACTTTATAAATTTTCTTCTTATCAAAGTACAATGCATGTTCATCTTGTTTTGTATTTTTATTTATTTTGGCATTTTAACCTATATTATCTTATATTTATATATTTCATTATTTTTTTTTTTATATGTACTTATTTTATATCTTAGTTATTTCATTATTGTTTTGCTTTGCCACGTGTGTCATCATGAATAAAGTTATTAAAAATATACATATTTTGTCTTAATCCTATTATTAGTGTATTAGTATATTCTCTCATATTATTTTTGTTTATTTTCTTCCATCAACAAGATCAATATGTAAACTTACTTTTCATGTTTGATAACTGTTTCGTGGATCCGTATGTTGATTAAAATTCCACTTTAAAATGCCAAGTAAATACAATTTGGCTTAAGTAAGCATCTACAAAAATGGAGCAATGAAACTTATTTCAACTGTTTGTTATTGCTTCTGGGATCCTTAAAATTTGCTCAAGTAAATAGGCAATTGCATTGTGTTATTTGCCGAATTGATTGATTTAAGGCATTGGCCAAAGTCTAAATGACTAAAGTCTGGTAAAAGAGAGGAGTGAAAGGAAAGATCAAAGAACCATCGCAAAATAAGAAAGGAGGGCTACGATTAATTTTGTCACACACACAACCGATTTCTCAGTTTCTTCTGACACCTCAATGTCGTTTTGATTAAAAAATATCCGGTAATTTATTTGTAATTTTACCTGGATTACTAACTGGATGAATCAAATTTTCACCATTTTGTAAGACCCATCCTTTTTGTGTGTGTGTACTTTAATAAGTTACCACATGAAATAAATATTATTAATATTGGTCTTAAATATAGGTGTAAATCGGGAGTGGGCTATCGACAGTTATGACAATAATTAAGTAAGTCTGTAAGTTGTTTTTATTAAATGTGGTATATAATAGGCCGCCCGTAGGGCTTTTATGTTTAGAGATTGGCCAGAATGAAATCTACTGACGTGCAATTCTGAAATGACCGGATTGGAACTTTGTTGTCCTAATTAATCTGCGCGGCCATGATGCGCACAAACTTTAATGACCTACTTACACAAAAATCGTTCTTAACTTAAGATCTACCCGACAAATTTGAAGAAACTCACGTTAAACCACTGTTAATGATCATTTCTATGTGTTTCAAGACTGGACAAGCAGAAGAAGTATGGCTTCATTGCCGTGACTTTCCACAAAGCTAGCCAACTAAATGAACGTTCGACCAATCAGAGCAGAGCTTATTTAATTGCTAGGCCATCTGCTAGGCAACGAGCTCTAACAAACTTTGTGATTGGCCGTGGCGCTTAGGTTTTTAGAAATCAATGAGCCGTCATGAAGCGCTGCAAAAAAGGCCAAAACGTCACAATTAACTTTTTTGACGTCAAACGACGTGTTCGCTCAACCGGAACGATCGCGATTTTGGCTAGACTGTTACATGTAGGTGATATAATATATTATGCATTGCTTTTTAATTGCACTTTACATCTAGCAATCAAAGTCTCAACAACAGTCTTTTCAAGTGTCAAAGACAAATAGCATTGCACACATTCAGATGATTCAGATCTGGGCTACAGCTCTTGATTTTATTTTATTTAGCAAACTGGAACAATTCCACTTTTGGTATGTTAGAATCAATTTAACATAAATTGAGCCCTATTAAGCAACGTGTGAGTTACACTAATAAAAAAAAACACAGATCACTTACAATATTAAAGTTAGAAATCTCCAAATACAATGTCAATTTTTTTTTATTACTATTTTGCCCTTCTTAATTGCACTTAACAATGTTTCACCAGAAGTCAAATAGGCCTATATATAATTACATTATTATTTATGAAACATAATAAGAAGTTACAGAACTTAACAGTTGTGTTAAATATTCAAGAAATGTAGTTTATATTGTGACGGTTCTGTAATAACTAGATTTTACCAATCTAATTGTAGTCACATGAACGCCATAAATAGGCCTAGTGCTTGGGGTCCACACCACAAAACACATTTACACAGTCAGAAATGAAAATGTGACACAGATTAAGCTCTGTCGATTTTCTGAAGTTGAATATATGTGCTAATTAGATTTTTCCCCCTAAGGCAACCCTTAAAAGCTTCTCAGATCCTCTCATGCCATTTCTCTCTTGCTAACATTCTGTCTTGTTCATTTCAACTTGGCTCGTCTATTTCACGTTCCAGTCGGCACTCCCTGGAACCTCCCTGGCTGTTGCTGCCGCTCCTTGATTTCCTGGATCTTCCTTGGATCGCTCCAGTTCTTCAGTCCTGCAGCAATTGCACCACAGGAGCAAGTCTGAATTTAACCTCAAGTCAACGTCTAAATTCTTCCAAGAAAGAAAAAAACACCAACTTAACGTCTACATTCTTCAAAGAAAAAAATTTTAAAAAATGCCAACATGGCTGCCGTGTGAAAAGGGTGTACACACTCATGTAATGTTCACCACTATATTCTAGATTACTCTAGATTACTCTAGATTACTCTAGATTACTCTACAAAAGGTGTGTAATACCCTAATGTATTTTTGTATTCCTTGAATGGTGATCGACCGAATGGAGGACCATAAGTCTAAAGTGGCTGGGTTAGTTGTTGATCGTTCACAATGAATATCCATTCCGGGGGGTCAAGAGCAGAGACAGGGGCATTGGTATCGGTTGCTGTTTCCATTCATTCCTGAGGGTTTGCTGCTTGGACAGCGCTATGTTTTTTGAAAGTGCTGATGCAAACGTCCATGCAAATGAAGAAGAAACTTGGAAAAGTGGCGTATCTCTTTGTTTGCTTACTGTTAAGTTGACTCAGGACATGTGCTTCGGAACTGCATTTATGTCATTACAGAGATTAATTATGACCATTATATTATTTAGCTGGGCATACCCTGACCAACCTAAGTATTTTGAATGAGATGAATGTTTTTGACTCTAATAGATATCTCGTATGATACTTAATAACTATACTGATATATGCTGAGCTTATTATTACGTGATTATCGAGATCATGATGATGCTTCAATCTCAATATCCCTAATGGTAATGTACCTAACTGTCTATGAATTTATGCCAATTTTCTACCTGTATGTTATGTGCGGATGTTCGTAATTATCTTAACTACACTGTATCAGCAAATTGACTCATTTCTGCATTGTATAGCACAGGAAGCTGACAGAGAGGTCATACAGAGAGGTCACACAGAGAGGTCACACCGTAAGATCTCACAGAGTGAGGTAGTATGAGACTCGCACTACTACCTCACTCTGAAGGGCGGGGGCCTAGCTCAGAGGTAGCGCTCAGGGCTTCCAACCGCTGGGTCCCGGGTTCGATTCTTGGTCGAGCCTAAGCTGGATGGCTGTTTCATCCTTCGTCTCATTGCCACGGTCTCTGCGGGTCCTAATTAGCCCAACTGGTGCAGAAATACTGGACGTAAAGCCCTAAATCCACCCACCCACCCACTACCTCACTCTGTGAACTCACTGCGTGTGTGGTGTACAGGTTGATTGTGACCAGAGCGAATGATTTTCTTGGGAAATAAAAGCAGTTAACTAAATCAAATAATCAAACGATTTAATAAATATGTTCACTGGAGTATAGGTTAGTTCTATATCCCATAGTCGGGAGCTAACTAAAATTTTTGTTGGTTTAACCAAGAAAAAGTAAGTTAACTCCCTCATACTTGGGATGTAACTATTACTGAAGATCTTCATCAGCCTATATCTAGCCCCCCATATGCAATAGCACAGACTCTACATTTGATACTGCCACAATGGCTTGATTTGTAGTAACACCTCTTATGGACCCTGATTATAGGATTATAGACAGATAGCCTTGGAAACTAAACTCCAGATAATGTAATGCGAATTCAGAACTCTGATTGGTTAAAGAGTTCCCTCAGCCAGTGGGAGTCCTCAGTCCTGCCACTGGATTCACATGACGTTCCCTGGAGTTGGAGTTCAGTTTCCAAATCTATGAAATTGGCTGTACATTTACTAAAGGTTATGAATATTCTCCACAAGATCTGAGTCTCCCTTTCATGTTCTTCAACTATTTCAAATGCTCCTATTGGTAATTACCTGACTTGAGTCCCTATACATGTATTTCTAACCATCCGTATGACCCCTTAGTGGTTCAAGTAGCTTTGACTCCCAATTCTTATTCATAGCTCTTCATCTTGGCAGGGGTGGTAGATAGGTAGATAGATAGATAGATAGACAGACAAATATCCCGGCTGATGTTAAACATGAGATGTTTAATTGTAAGTGCCGTGTATATTCAATGTCTACGCTGAGGCAAGTAAAAAACCCCACCCATAGGGTAAATGTGTATATGTGTGAACTCCAAGCCTATTTTCTCATCGTTACATCTGCTTCTGACAGCTGCTATATAAGCTGGCTAAGCTTCGAACCAGTACAATGTAGAACTTCAGTGAGATAATGATTTTAAATACCCAGTCATGAAATCCACGGAAATGTCAACTATTTGTTGAAAAAATGAAATGCCTAAATACCAGTTATTATGTGATGGGATTTTATGATTGCTATCTGTCTGTCTATCTATATATCTATCTATCTAATCTGTCGGTCTGTCTGTCTGTCTGTCTATCTGTCTATCCATCCATCTATCTATCCATCTATCTATCTATCTATCTGTCTATCTGTCTGTCTATCCATCTATCTATCTATCTATATATCTATCACTAGTCTATCTATCTATCACCAGCTATGTGTGTTGTGATTTTCCCGCCAAAATGCTTCAACAAAGAAAAAACATTGTCAAGACAATTGTCCTTGTTTATATTGTAATTTATTTTTTCTTCAAATTCGGTCCCTGGACAGTGTGCTGGTTACGAATCTGGCCAGTTTGTTTGTGACTTTTGAAAGTAATAGCATGTCACCAAGTAAAATAAAGTAGTTGAAATCAGAAATTATCTTGTGTTTGAATATATTTCTCTTATATGATTTGATTTTCATTACATGACTTATTGGGTTTCAAATTTGTATGTTACCTCATTGTCCTTCCGTCACAAAGGTTTTGTCCTTCCGTCACACTGGAAGTAAGCTGCTGTATATAGTACTTATTGTCTATATTGAATTACACTTATATTATAAATTTAAGACCACTATTTAGGCAATTGTATTCTGCCATCAAACTAATTGTGCAGTTTATGAATTCACAGAAAACCTCATATATGTAATCAGAAGTGTTGAGGTTGGTTGCAAGAAATGTCCTTTCGTCACGCAGCTATTGAACTGACTTTTCCTATATTTTTTATATGCTTGTAAGATTATGTACATTTTGAATTGTTCACAGATATGTAAGCTAAACCATATCACAAATTTTTTTAACAGAGTACCTATTTATATATTGACTATTCAGTACAGAAAATTCAAATTCCATCAATTTATGCCCTTCCGTCACGATGGATTTCATGCACGGGTACAATGTAGACCTTCAGTCAGATAATGATTTTAAATACCCGGCAGCTATGTCCTTATTAACCTATTCGTCTTGTGTGCATGGAACCCAGTAAGGGACAACTTGGAAATCTCATACTTTGATATATTTCACAACTGAAACAGTACACTGTTCATTATCACCTCCTTAGTGGTAGGCTGCTTCATCCTTCATCTGAGGACATAAAGTAGTAGTTGCCATAGTTACCGGAATTACGAATAGCTGAGGGGTGAGGAAGAGTGTTGGTTTCATCTGTTGTTGGAATTCTCATATTACTGGAAACCTTGATTACCATCAATGGCAACTCCCGAAGCTCCATTACCTTGTGAACCCTTAATGGGTAGTTAATTACCATTTCAATTACTCTGCCATGCCAAGACCTTGCCTGTATTAAATGTATAATTGTGTGGGTATGGTATGTGTTATTATCGTCTCAAGTTTCAGTATTGACCTGATGCCCCGGGGGATAGTCCCTGATTTGGTCACACGTGTAAGGAGAATGGGGTCAGTGCTTATTTTCATATTAAAGTAATTGTCAAACTGAAATTATAGGGGTTATCCTGTTTTTTTTTTTTTTAAGTTTCAAAGATAACCTTTGCTCTTAAAATGTCTTTGCTTTTTTATATTGAACTGTTGAACTGTATCAATGTTATTGATGTACTTAGTGTCTCGAAGCTAGGTCAGGTAATGATATGTTACATCAGGCTGTTGGAGTGCACACGATGTTGCTCGAGGGTGTGGTCTTTCTTTAGTCTCAACATGGATGCTGATTACCAGAGGGCAGGGGCTGATATGCTCTGGTAACAATAAGACCATTAGGTTTGCAAGTTCTTACCAGATTGCATTTGATTGCCATGGGCTTCCTCGTGACAGATGGTGAAGAAGATGGTAAATGGTTGTAATTATCAGGAATCAGTTACCTTGGCAATTAAAGTATAGCATCACAAACTGCCTGTTTATATGTATGGATGCTAGTCTGCAGTCTCTGCTACAGCCTGGGCCAGATTTATTTATTAATTAAATTATAATTAAAATGGGTAGCACCATCTTTAAAAACTGTTTTTTCAGGTGGCCCATTAATACAATAAAACCAAAAAAATATACATATACAGATGAAATATTAAGTACATAAATTAACTAAAATAAGAAAATAGATATAAAACATGTACAAATAGTATAAGATAAAATTACATAATGATAGATTGGAAGCGAGTCGTTATGGAACTGCTGCGTCTAATTGAAACGTTATGTTGAGACGAAAGTTAGTTTTGATTTAAAGTCTTTGGGATATACCGTAATTGTCGTTAAACTGGATATTGTATTTCTAAGCAATCCTGTGGCATACTTGAAGTGTGAGAACTATGATTTGATGATCCAGAACAATAGCAGAAATGCTCTGAACAGTGGTTTTTATGATTAAACCTGCCATAGCAAAGATGTCACTAGAAGCAGCTGAACAACCAGATCCAGGAAATGATCAAGATCTCATGAACAGATTAGTGGAAAAGCTTAAAACGTATCACAAATTAAAGATTGTTTTATTAGTCCAGCTTGGCCTTTTGTATTTCAAACTGCGGTGGTACACAATAACTGGATTATTGGTATCCGCGAAAAGAAATACAGATTGAAGGAAACGTTAATGTGGATGGCGGACACAAATGAAAACAAATTCATTGTGTACTGTAATCCACTGAACTCGAGCATGAATGAAGAGAAACTAGAATTAAAATTAGCTTTTCATGATGGTAAGCTCATGAATTTCAGTGTGACCAGAGTCACCATTTGTACAGATTTTTTCAAAGAAAAATTTGTTTTTTATCCTGTGTCTAATTTTAAGGGCAACCAATTGATTAAATTTCGAAATAGGGCTTTATGTCTTTTGATTAGAATTACAGTTCTTCACATAGACACAGATTTTTCACATGAACTGGTAAAAGCTTGTGACGGAATCATTACCAACAGTTTTGAAACCCAAGTTTCTGTGCAGTTTTCAATAGATAAATTAAGAGACTACATGGCTTGGTATAAGATTTGACGAGACAAGGCTATTGTAAAAAAAAGCATATTGTGGGCATCATATAGCAATTGTCTATGACTTAATGTTGGCGTGATGGAATCACAAATGTGTCTGTGACGGAATCACAAGTGCACTACTGCGAACAATTTTGGATTGCAACAGGTTTATTTCAGCTCATACAACAAGAAATACAACTTGAGTCAAATTCAATTCTTTATTATAGACATAGGTATCATACATCAATTAACATTTATAGTGCGTGAAAGTCTTAATAAGCACACAGGGGGACATATTTTAAAATTTGTCAAATTTAACAACTCAATTTAAATCTCATGAATCTTTCTAACAGTCTTTACACGTGTATTAGTCAGTTCATCCATAATTCCATCCATTTCTGCACATGAACAGTGATACCAGCTTGCACAATCCGTGCAGCTGATCCAGTCCTCATTCCCCTTTGGATAAGAATGACTGCCTTCCTTCATCTCATTGCCATGGTCTCTGCCTGTCCTAATTAGCCCAGTAGGTGAAGAAATACAGGACGTAAAGCCCTAATCACCCACCCCCACCCAGAATGACTGCCAAATGAAACCTTGCATAATTTGCAGGGATAATTTTTTGCATTTGGTTTTTTAAGCTGTTGTTACTTTCTGCTGGCCTGGCTCCCCGTTTTCTGACAATGGGCTTTTGTTGCACGGGTCCTTTAAGGGGTTCATCACTTATTTCTGTGATGACATCATCATTTTGGACTTCAGACACTTGAATTCTCTCTTCTGGAACAGTGTTTGTTGCAAAAACAGTTGCTGGAGCATAGTCAATTGGGGCATGTACATCAGCCTGGATAGTCTTTGTGTTTAGTTGACCTGCCAAAGTGAGCATTTCCATTCCAAACAATTCATTTTCAAATTTCTCCGTTGAACGTGAGTAGAATTTCCTGATGATGCTGCCACTCATGGGGACCACTGGCTTTACAAAGTGAGCGTTCATAGTCCCTGCTATATCACCTACAGCCTTAGACAGATTTTTAATATGCAGTTCTTGGGTCACACTCATCATCTCTTCTTCAGATACCATCAAGACTGTTATGGCTGTGTTAGCATGTTCTAGGGGCCTCTGCGAATAATTTCGCGTTTTTCACCATCCTGGTTATGACCAGCCTATTAACTACCCATTTACTGATACCTCCAACAGCATCTACTGGGCCCTTACCATGCCCCGCTGCAGAATAATCCAAGCTCATGTTGATGCCATAGTGATATTGCATCTTTATAAGTAGAGCAAAGATGTATTTGTTTCGGAACGGTGAACTTGGTCCGTCTGTCCAGAATATTATCTCCTAAACATTTGGAAACTCCTTTGAAAGCAAATCAATAATTTTCTTCAGATATACCGATACCATTGATTTGTCATGACTCCTGCTGTCAGAGAAAAGGTCACAAGACTTCTCACCTGCACTGGTCCATATGACCACTGTGAATAAGGTGCTTTGGCCCTTTGTTTGTCTTCTTCATATGCAGCTGACTGATGCCTCTTAATAAAAACGTGCAACAGAAATTTCGGCATATTATTAATAAGATCCTGCATCAGCTCTTGCACTGTAGTAGTGTGAGTTTCTTTCTCAAGGTAACCGGTGTCATTTTGCTCCCATTGAAAATATTTTATTTGGTCGTTCACAGCCAAGATCTTGCCTTTTAAGTGGTTGCTAAATAATTTTCCATCTTGACATGTAGGGCAATCATACTTCTCATTTTTCGAACTACAGACATATGTTCAAGAAATTCCTGTAAGTTAAGGGGAATATGTATATATTTATTCAAGTCGCAGAATTATGCATCATACACAAAAAGTATGCAGTATATCTTTTGCCAGCACGACTTCCTTTGGTCAAAGAGAACATTACGTTTACCGTCCAACATCATGATTATTTTTGTTTATGTATATTATTTATTTATTTATTTTTATTATTATGTCACACTTATATAGCACCCAACCAGTAAAAACTGTTCTCAGGTGCTGTACATGTAAAATTTGTAAAAAGTCAAATAGACACAAGATTAACATAAAATCGAGTTTGATGAAGAGTCCATAGAAGAGAAATCGATAAAATGTTTAAAGTCAGTAAAAGAGAATTGTACAAAACTAAAAGTCACATTATATGGCTATAAGCATCAGTAAACAGAAGGGTTTTCAGTCTCTTTTTAAAAGTCGTCAGACACGAAACAGTTCTCAGCTCATCCGGTAAACAGTTCCAAATTGTTGGGGCAACATGTACAAAAGATCTGCCACCATATCTCGTATACACTTTCCGTTTTCTTTGATTGAAATTGTGTCCACTTTGCCAGGTGCGACTCGCAAAATATCATCCCTGGATAATTTGATCCAGTGTTTCATGAGAAATACGCTGCCTCTCTATGGGTTTTTTCTTTATGTCTATGTTTCCCAACACCTTTGAAGCCACATTTTCAGTGACAGTCCTTCTTTTGTTTGGACTCCTTGGCAAGACATTTTCCACTCGCCTAGGTGCTTTTCCAAGTGTTGCGGGTGGCTTGTAAGGATTCTCCTTAACTTCTCGGTCATTTGCGGAACTTTCATTCTTTTTGCCTAGTCGGCACAAATTAAACGTGTAAAGCAAGCTCGGTACGCTTACGTAAAATGGCTTCTTTGACAGGGCATTTCTTGTGAGTTTTTTTCTTTCTCTGTCCTTTTTCAAATATTCCTGATATAATGCATGGTCAGCAGCTAATCTCGCATTTTTCGCTCTTTGTCTCTCAGCGGGGGTTTTAGCCCATGCTGCTACTTGGTCCTGTGACAGAAAATAATGATATTTGAAGACTTAAAGCAACAATTTCAGTATCTGTACTGATAGAACTAAATTTATGACAGTTCCAAAGATTATGTAGAAAATTAAAGTCAATAAATTGACGGAATCACAGAATATATTAGAATGAAGACTCGTAATGATTATTTCTTTGTAAATTTCTTGTTCTTTTCCCCGCAAGCGAACTTTTTTGTTATTTGATGGGATGTATAAATAAAAATCAGGTTAGTCATTCAAAATTAAACATTTTTATGATATACATATATATGTATAAAAGACAAATTTGTGTCATGTATGATGATAACCTGTGAATCCGTCACACACTTTGACTTTTTTTTAATAAACTGACTTGGATTAAGTTATTCATTGTAAAACCTAATGATACAATAATAAAATACTAAATTAAGCACAAAATATCATAGGTCTAGAACAGTTTGATTTAATGATATGGAAAAAGAAAGCATACTGGCATGACGGAATCACGGAATGCATTGTGAACAAACAGCCAAAACATGCATTTATTTTATTTTATTTTGATATGATATATTGTGCACCATAGGCAAAAACCCTTTGCTTCAAAATGAGCAGAAGATCATAAAGAATCTTTTGACATATGACATGGCTTACCTGACCAACAAAGAAGACCTATGTCAGCAGATTATGCCTTTCAAAAAATCGTCATGTTATCTGTCTGCAGTGCAGAATTTCACTTCCTGTTTAAAGGTCGCATTAATCACGCAGCAAAAGCAAAAAAAAACTGAAACAATTGGTTGAAACACTTTGGTTTATTAAACTAAAGATATCAACGAAATACTTCATTATAAATGTTAATGTTTGGCTCAAACTTTTTTTTTCACTCCTACGGTGACATTTCTCCTGGAATTAATGACCTGCTCAATTGGAGTGTCATACTACCGTGCGCAGTTATACTGCCTGAAGCAACTGAAATCAAAATGGTGTCATTTCTTGAAAGCTTTTGGGCGACTTTGTTTTAAAATTTTTAAACATCACACATATTGAGACAGTGTCCTTCTGCAACATCCTAAGGTTCCAGAATCAACCAACACATCCATTTCTCCACAAATAGACATTGTTAATATCGTAAAAGACAAAACCCAGCCTATAATTATTATAGCAGATTTAATTGCTAAAGCGATATTGTCAAATAAAAATCTAAACCTTTACAAGGTTACTATGTTCGATTGATTGATTGATTGATAAAATATATTTATTCAGGGTAACAATTCAGATAAAAATGCTGTTTTACAATTGGTCCTGATTACAATAAAATCAAATATGATATAAAAATCACACGTAAAAAAAACATAAACAAAACATTGGCAAAAACATAAAGCTTCAAGTGCAGCTTAAAAGTGAAAAGTGACATGATGTCTTTAAAATTATTTAGCTCGATACATAAAAGAATTGTTTCTTTTTTTCTTTCAGTTGTTTTCAACATTAAACCAATTAAAACAAAACCAAAAAAAAACTTTATGATGAAATTGAAAAATAATCCTTGGCTGATGCTGGGATGAGTTGTTAATGATTTTTGTATACAATCTTCTACAGCCAATTTCTTTGAAAATATTATTAAATCCAGAGGACGTCATATGAATCCAAGACTCCCATTCGTCAAGGCTTTCCCTCAGCCAATGATCGAGAGTCCCGGATTTATATGACGTCTTCTGGAGTCCAATTTCCAAGTCTGTGAAATCGGCTGTAATTTATGGTGGATCACTCATTGATTGGTGCACATCTTAAACAGCTTGATATTGTTTTCCAATCCTTCCTGTGCTGAGTGTACCTGACTGCATCAATCATGCTTCTTATGTCTATCCATCCCATAGTGGAGCCACGCAGACATAATGATGAGATAATTGGAGTCCACACCATGTTACACATTTACCCCATTGGTGGGGTCTTTTACAGGGGGGGGGGTCGAGGGGGTCGTTCGACCCACCCAACTTGGTCCAGGTCCACATTGGTCCACATTAGGGAATTTATATTTTACATGTTTACACCGGAATTAATTTGAGAAAATTGTATAGAAGGTCCAAACTTTAAGAAAAAGACCCACCCAACATTGCTGGCTGGCTACGGGCCTGTTTTACTTGCCTCAGCATAGACATCGAGTACAAGGCACCTACAATTTAACATCTCATGAGATTGACATCCAGCTAGGGATTGAATATAATATGGAATTGATGAAAGCCTGATGAGATGAGATTAAACATTGTTATGGAGGTGATGCCAAAGGCAGATTACATGAACGCGTTACACATTGAGTTTCAGCATTACTACAGTTTCTTCCGTAAAATATGGTCGACTCTAGACAGCTGCAGCGGCCTATTCCTGGCTGTAGCTATAACTGGCTAAAGCCAGCTGCTTCTGTCTATTCCAACTCATAGTCGGCTTACAAAAAAAAAAAAATCTTGTTAAATGTATGAAATTAATTAGATATGGCACTGCATATACTTTTAGATCCGGCTTTGAGTAGCCAGCTATAGCCAGACAGTTCCGTTTAGTTGCAGGCAGCATCATATAGCAGGTCGAAGTTGTCTAGCTTTGTAAAGGTTTAATTTGACAGGGCCGTTTTTAACGAAACTAACTGCACATGTCACTTTGCACTGATACAAATAAAAGCTACGCATATGAAGTACTTTGTTGACGAATCATTGTCAGTCAATAAGAGATACACATGAACCGCACTGACATTCATTAAGTGTATTACATTGAGAAAGAGACCTTTTTCTGTATTATTCCGACTTCTGCTCTCTTCATGCCATAGCAGGGGGCCTAGCTCAGAGGTAGTGCTGTGAGGTTCTGGGTTCAATACCTGGTGAGGCCTATGTACGATATTTTTTTTCTTTATTCATGCACATTTTAAATGGCATAAAAAAAATCAAATGCACATTACAATAAATCAGTTATATACCATAGACAAAAATAAATATGAGGTTATAAAGAAGTTATTTGGTACATAAGCAATTAAGGAAGTCTTAGTTTGTTTGGTTCCAGAAAATGATCTAATCTCTTGGGCATCAAGTCTTTAATAGCATACACTGTGCATACACATGTTACATGTTAATTGCAATTAACACATGCCATAGGTGCCACACATTAACTCCAGGTGGCAGCAGCTGTACTCTCAAAAGGTTTTCAAAAGTAGTGAAAGGGAGGAAGTGATCGGGAGGGAGTCAAAAGTTGTGAAAGGAAAAGATAGTGGGTGATTCTTCCTTACTGAAAAGGTTGCTATACTTTATTTTGGTTTTACTGTACATCCCTGCTCTCTTTCATCCTTTGCCTCATTGATAATAACAGTCTTAATAAGCCCTGCAACCCCATTCCGCCCGCTCACTTCTGTACCCAGTTTATGTGCTGAGAAAAACAAAGCACACAAGTAACGTTTAGCACAGCTCTGGTTCAGCTTACCTAGCACTCTGGTTGGACCTGTCTAGCTGGGGGTGAAGGCCAAGCTCAGTGGTGGCGCACACTCTGGCGTTCCCTTCCCAGTCAAACTGAAGTTGGATGGCTGTTTCAGCCATCCTTTCATTGCCATGGTCCCGGCCTGTCCTAATTAGCCCATCAGGTGCAAAAATACAGGATTTAAAGCCCTAGTCCAACCGCCGTACCTATACCTAGTTCTCCCTACACTCTCCCTACCTAGTCCAGACATGACTGACCTCTGAGTATGATTATGAAGGTTTTACAGAAACTATTCATTATATTTCATATCCTGTAAGAGGCAACGTTTACAATACCTCCTTAATTGATGATTTTTTCCCCATATCAGAAACAAGGATATTTTAAACATATTGTGGCAGCTCAATTAGTGTACGACAACACTAATGAAGAAGAAGAATATTAATGTAATGGACTTTCATAATGGGTTCGTGTTGGCCATGACAGTACACCCGGAGGCATGTCACAAAATGGACACGACCAACAGGTGGCGCGTCACAAATGTCAGCTCTCAACTTAACATCTTGTATAAATTGTGGCATATTACTTACTGACAAGAACAATGGATCGAATGGGAACAATGGAATGATGAGTAACACAACAACACTGATGCACAATATGGCCCCACATTGTCTTGTTTCTGATATAGAAGCATATTCATTTGGGTGCATTAATTTATATGCATTTGCTTTTGCACGATTAATTCAATTATATTCTATTGTTAGTTTTGGAGCAGGTTATTAATATAAGTTGGATCTCAATTAAATTGTGTAAAGAAAATCGATATTATTATTATTATTATAAATATTTATTCAAACACTTTTACATGTACAATAAAAAGATTTAGCATGAATTAAAAACGAATGTAAAAATTAAAATGCATGAAACAAAAAGTATAAAATCATATCCGCTGTCAATGCCAAATGCAGATCTTTGTTTGGTCGACAGCTGATAGATATATTTCCGTATTCACAAAATGGTCAGTTTAGCCACGCCCTCTCAAAGGATATTTTTAGTATTCCCGAAATGCACTTGCGGGCAATCTGTGGCAGGATCTCTGTAACGTTTTCTTCTGTAGCTCGTAATGGCAAGGAATTCAGACATACATCACATGCAGTGTGCCCAACTAAATGCGCTACTAGTGATAGGTAAATATTTTGTGTGGGACTAGTAGGAGCTGAGAAAATAAATATTGTTTACAGACGGCTGTTAAAGTATTCCTATCCGGTTCTTTGTGTGATTTTGGAGGGACAGGATGAAATCGTTACCACATGCTTATGTTGAGAATACGGGAATTTATTCCACTCAGCTGTCATGTTTCACTTACAGCCTTCGGCTTCGTGAAATACGACAACTTCGTGGAATAAATTCCCATATTCTAACAGGTGATAACTTGTAATATAATATCACAATGCTGGCCACTGACTCAACACTTACTAGATATAAAATTTCATTAATTTCTCATGTGTTAAAACCATGTACACAGTATTGCTGACTAATTACAGTTGTTATCTCTTTAATAAGACCCACTACTATAAAATCTGCATCAGTAGCTTCCAACACATAATAGGCCATAAGCCAGGACCTCACATTTTGACTGTCAGTACCATCTGGGGGGGTGGGGGGGGGGGGGGCGATACGTCAGTATGATTTTTTCGATGACAATGTCCCAGGTGTCAAAAAATTGTATGATATCATTGCCTATCTCTTTGCCTTCCCTGTGATATCAATGAATCTATTTGACCACTTTGACATTCTTGGACGCCACTAAGAAATTGACTTATCTGCTGATTCTTGTGTTATAGTTGACACATTTGAAGGACGAGGTGGCCTATATAATACACCAAAGTAAAGCTAAGAATGTCAGCTTTCAATTGGTATCTGACATACTATCATTTCTTTTGAATCAGGTATACACTAACAGTGTACAATAATTGAACACATCGATACTGCTCAAGCTAATTGAGCAGCAAATTTATATTTGACAATATCATAATAAGAAATATCATATTTGATATTTGAAGCTTATCATAATTTTCCTGACATTTGAACAGTATCATATTTATAAACATTATGATTTTAGGCACCAACTGGTTGTATCGTGACAATATGAGTGTTGGCAAAAATGTCACAAAGAAGACTGTTGACTTGTCTACTTTTAACAGGGCTTTGTTAAGAGCACTGTTTGCTGAATGCTAACCTCAAGTCCTGTTAAGGGTATGTGTGTTAAGGTTGCTGGACTCCATATTTAAGCATGCAGTCATGAATCATTGCTGAAGGTATCACTTGGGTCCAGTGCGGCTAAGATGTAATATGCTGTAAGAGAACATTGGCGAGATTAATTTGGAAACAATTTGGTACACAATCAAAAACCAGATGCAACAGAGTTCCACAACCTGAGGCTTATTTCGGCAGTATTTTTTTCATTTGTTTGAAGGAACTCCAATGGGGCTTGTCAAAGTTTTGGATGTGATACATCACTATAGTAGAGAGAATTTTACTGGGTCAACCGGTTCTTCTCTGTCCCATGAAGGAGATTGGGATCTGCTTTTCCATGCCATCGGAGCACTGATTCCATTGTCATTGCACATGACAGTGCAAATTATGCCAGTTTATTATGACTAGATATCTGTTCTTTAAGGAACTCATCTTGATAAGCATGATCCATTTGAATGTCTTCCAATAATAGACTCTGGAGGTCATTCATTAGTCAAAGTGCAAGCACTTGAGATTACAGTCAACAGAGACACCTGAACTTTTAGGGGCCCAACCAGGTTCATCCTCCAATCTAGACACCCAAGCAAAGGAGTGTGTGCTAAGGGCAACTCCATAATATTTTCATGAGAGTGATGAAGTCACATGCTGGGCTGATTCAGGAAACTCAAGGAAGAGAAGCTAGATGCTGCTTCACCTGTTACTTCTGTGACAGTGTTAAGTTGAACAAGCTTAAAACTTTAATGAATTTCTTTCAAAGAAAACAGGTGAAGATGCAAAATGGAAGGGCAGTTATTTGGAAAGCAGACCATTAAATATTTGGAAGAATCATTGGGCGTGGAGTAAGAATCTTCACATGGCAGAAGTACGGTCATATCCTTGCTGACTATTACCCTGGACATTAGCTACACCTGAGGGCTTGGTGAGGAAAACTAAAAAATCAACACTTGCTAGTACACTGCAAACCTTTATTATCCAGTTAAAGATGTACCTGACAATTCAGAAAAAGTGGAAGGCTCCAGTAAAAGAACTGACATTGTCGTTAAAAAAAAGTGGTACTTCCACAAAGGACTCAGCCTTTTTCAACAGTGGAGGTCATTCGTTAGTCAAAGTGCTGACAAAGCCAATCTTATGGAGTTCCTCATCAAGATTTGGAGACAGACAGATTACCAGAGCAAGCTTGGAGGCAAGATGTTGTAATCCACCGTGGGTGATCAATGCTTCCTGATACCAAAGACGAAAGTGAGGAGTTTAGTGATATCAACAGAACACAGGAACATTAGAAAATACCACATTTATATTTCTCACTCTCTTGTGTTTTTATTGGTAAAAATAACACAATATCTACTTAAACTTACATAAGCCGTTATGTTCATCATTATTGTATGCTTTATGCTACACCAATGGCAATATAGTGTATATCATTGCAAAGCCCATATTCTTAGCTTTAATTTGGTGTATTATAAGCTTGATTTGATGTAATATTTGTCATGTAGGGAAAGAAAAACCTCAAGTTCGATTTTTTTTTTTGGTGTTTTTAAAAGTTGTCATGATTGGTAATATTCTAACCTTGATATCATTGAGCAGGCAAAGAGCTAGGCAATGCTATCATACATGGTTGGAGACCTGAGACATTGGTCTTTCAAAAAGAATATACTAAGGCTTTGCCCCCCCCCCCCCCTAGATGGTACTGACCGACCACCCTGGCTCATGGCCTAGAAGCACTCTTCTGGTGACAATTACCATTAGATATGACATCAGAAACACCCATGTTAACTCTTCTCGCAATCACCCTAAGGTTACCTCCAATTATTGACTTTGGGTTGTGTCTGCTACCCGAGGAAGAAATCGAGTGTGGGTCATTAGCGGCAGTCATCCTTAAAGCCCCCACCTACTGACCCAACCCATGGACACCCTCTTTCATTTGAAATTGACTTTTTATTCTAGTTTATTTTTGTGATCACTTGCAGTATTGACCTACAGTATTAACTCTGTCTTATATTCATGTATATATCTGTAAGAAAAACTAGAACTGACTTGCGTTTATTAAGTAAATCTTTGGAAAAACTAGTAGATTATAGATTGTATACACTAGAGTAGTTGTAGACACTAGACTTGGTTTTGTAATGTTGTATGTTTTGTATGTTTGTTTTGTAATATTAATGACACATGTATCAATTCCTGATATCCAGTTTGTCAAATAAAACTATATATATACTTAAACATCGATTCCAAGCTGTTAGGAATCCTTTATCTCTAACTTTGCATTCAAAAGATTTAAACTGGTAATGGTTCCCTGAGTAAGTATCCTCTTTCTTAAGATTATTTCTAAACATTTGTTTATTACCCTGCTATTACTCGATGCATATGTAATCTTTGGATTTGAATCATGGTTTGTTGGATGTTTATTTGTTGAAATGGTATATCAATGAATTGTACTTAAAGGTGCACTGTCTGTCGATTTTTGTAGCATCCAAAATCAAATGAAGTGGTCTAAACTGATTATTTCAACACTCTTTTTGTCTAGATAGCACATGTAATACCTTGTATTTCCCAGAGATGATTGACCGGCCTGCCTGGTTTGTTTACATTTACCCACAAACCAACACTAACTGTAGAAAATTACAATAATGTCAGCGCCTGGAGTCCACGTTCGCAATGAATTTTTCATGGCATGGAAAATTCAATAGATGCCACGAAGGAAAGTTTAATTGATGTGCAGTATCAGTGAACAAAGCAAAGCGCTGGATTGTCGGTAATCAGTGATAGGAAGGCAATGAATTGAATGCAATCGATTTTTGCTACTGTTAAATCGACTGACAGTGCACCTTTAATATTAAATAAATATACTGTTGAATCTCTCGCCATTTTCACTGGTTTTAATGTCGATATAATCGTAACAGATGGGAATACATTGGTGCCTATGCTGAGGGAAAGTAAAATACCACACCCGTGGGGTAAATGTGTAACATGGTGTGGACTCCAAGCCTTATCATCTCATCATTACGTCTGCCTCTGGCAGCTGGTCATATAAGCTGACTAAGCTTCAGACAAAGTAGCATTTAGACTATACACTTGGGTCACAGAATATTAATGGTAGGCCTTAATCATCATTATGGTGACTAGGTTGTATTTGTAAGGTGACCTGAAAGCGGTGTAGTGTCATTTTCTTGCAATGTGAAGATTGTCACAAATTATAGTAATAACCACGCCACACAATTTTGAATTTTGGTGTGTTCTATAAATTAATAGGTCTAACGTACCCTGGGGTGTTTATTTTAACCTTGGGCACTGAATGTAGGTGTATTTGTATACCTTAAAACAACTGAAATTCACCTTTTAATAGACAACCTTCAAATTTAGACCACTCAATGTGGACTCTATGGCCTTCTTATAGGACTACCAACGGACTTCATTATAAAGGCAACCTCAAAATTATAACTAGGCCTTCTCGTGGCAAGGGTGGTAACACGGTGGGTGAAAACCTCAAATCCTAGTGGCTGACACATGGCTCGGTGCAATGCACCCTATCTGGCTACACCTAGCTCTCCCTGCACCTAGGGCTCCTTATGCCTGGTGCTCCCTTCAAGTGGCTCTCCCTGCACTTGGTGCTCCATACAACTAGTGCTCCCTACACCTAGTGCTCCCTACACCTAGTGCCTAGCCAGGGCCGGATTTAGGGTTCCATGGGCCCCGGGCAATTAATCGTCTTGGGGTCCCTATCCCCCACCGTCCCAGCTAAAACATTTCGTCATTTTGATGAGCCATGTATTTTTTGACCTCTCTAAAAATTACCCGTACAATGTTGTAATTAAATTTAAATAAACATACACTGTGGATTACTGTCAGGTCCCTTCTTTTAAACAAGTTCTTTTATTATTATTATTTTTTTCCTTTATTGGTCGTATGGCTATGGCTAGTGTTGCTAATGTGATAACCTGCATCCTGTTGTGTTTGAATTCTAGTAGGCCGTTGAATGTGAAGTATTTCCCCTGCCATGGCGTGGGTATCATGTGATGGGGGCTGCTGGTGTTCTGCAGGGAGTAGAGCTGTCAGTAAGGTCTAGGCTTGTGGGCAGACAGGACGTGTGACACTGGGGCAGGAGAAATAAATATGTGAAACTTGAATTCTTGCTCTTGGGCCATCTAAATAGTTGTCAGTCTGTGAAACTCTGGGCTATCATTTGATAGAATAAAGTGCCTGTTATGAGTTAGGCCAGGGTGTTGGTCAATTTTAAATGGCCTACTATGCATACTAGACTATCTTCCTCCTTATCGTTTTCCAGCAGAATTGACATCCAGCTAGGCATTCAAAATCCCTTGTTCAATTGATGTCAGTGTCAGGTTGTTCAATCTACTTCATAGACATTGATGACCATAGAAAATCTATGATTCTTTTTAAGTTAAAGAAAGATCGTTCCCCGGAACAGTTGGTGCACATCAGGCATAAGTAAATTTTGAACATCAACTGGTGTTTGAATAGGTACTGGAAACCAAAGGAAGCTCTTTGAAGATGCCAATCTCCCATCCATCACCTCTTTCAGTCATAGAAATAAGTTCATCTTTACAATTTCTCAAATGACTAGATCAACTGAGCAAATTCTTCCTAGCTCAAGTGGCTCAAAGTCTTCTGGAACCCATACTGTCACAATACTGATCTCTTATAGAAAGCCAAAAATTAAGCGTAACTCTTGAATTAGTATTTGTTGGTATTTAACTGGGCTTGTGCAGGAGATGAGGCTGATGACAAGGTCACTGAGGGCAGACTCAAGAGAAAATTATCATAACTGCACCTTTTCTCTGCTCTTCATTGCACTGAATTTAGGATTTTTGCCCAGGACTGGTAAAGAACAATAACTGTATGGCCCTTTGTTAATTTTTCAGATGTTTTTAATCTTTGATTTCCTTAACTTTGTATAAGCTAGTAACAAAATGCTGTCTGTCATGAATGCTGGAGGCCACATGAGGAAAGTGAGGGTCCAGACTCCATGGGCTTATGGGATTGTGCATTCATGTTTATGTGCCTTGGTGTCAATGGTGTGAGGCCCTTGACTTGATGGGGCTCCTTACTGTAAAAAAAAAAAAAATTTGGTTTCCATTTCTTTCTTTAGGGGCCCTTGATTCTGGAGCTGCTCATAACGTGTGGGGTCAGTGAGGGCCCTGACCCTATGGGTCCCTTTCAAATGCAATGTGTTCAAATACTACAATATGGTTCACATTTCTTTGGTTTTATGCGAGGCCCCTAGACCTGATCATACTGATGGGCCCCTTACTTTTCATAAACGTTTTGTTCTTAGGGGCCTTGGCAAGAAAGCTTTACAGCGACTCGCATTTCATCTTTGTGGCCCGGGTCCCCTGAAGCTCCGGGCCCCGGGCAATTGCCCCGACTGCCCATATGGACTGTGCCTAGCTTGCCTTACACCTAGTGCTTCCTAAAACTAGTTCTCCATAAACCTAACTCTCCATACCAGCTCTCTTTACACCTAGTCTTGACTTAAATAGCCTTTTATCTTACAGTAAACATAATGAGCCTAATATGAAAGCCTTGTACCAAGGGTGGTGTAAAAAGTCCACTCTATAATTTCAAATGTCCTGTTTGATTGTTTTATTTTTGTCTGACCGTACATATCTTGTAATCATCTAATTCATCTCGTCTTATGTCGTCTTAGGTCGTCTTAGGTCGTCTTATATCTTGTGTTATCTTAGGTTATATTATGTTATATATTATGTTATCTTATTTTGTATGTGGAAATAAAAATCTCAAGTTTTTTATGTTTTTGTTATCAGATACTTCAGAGATCTAACAAGAACTTATATTTGCAATCATGATACCATAAAAGCAGTGGCATCCACAACAACTCCTTGCAGAACCCCCCCTCCCCCCCCCCAAGTGTTGACTCAACTACTACTACTACTACTACTACTACTACTATTACTAGTACTAGTACTACTACTACTACTACTACTACTACTACTACTACTACTACTACTACTAGTACTACTACTACTGCTGCTACCACTACTACTACTACTACTACTACTACTACTACTACTACTACTACTACTAGTAGTAGTACTACTACGAGTACTACTACTAGTACTACTACTTATTACTGAAAGCCGATATATTTATTCTCTATAAGCAAAACAATCGACAATGTTTTGTTTACAAGAACCATGATGTAGGGACTGTTGAATCAGTATAATTCCCTTTCATGCTTGGTGAAAAAGTACCTCAGTGATGCAGTGATTTACATTGGCTGCAACATGGGCTAACCATTGGCTGTTTCCTGGCCAATGAAATCAAGTGCATGTAGAGCAACGCATCTGATTGGCTGGGTGTGCATACATATAAAGAAAAGGGATTAGTCTAGTTCTCCAAGACATTGAGTCAGGGCGACAGATATTAATATCATACACAGAGATAGAGAGCTGAACACATTATTTTGCATCAAATGGGAGGATGATTATTTGAAGCTTGCTAACTGACTGACAACCTTGCCGACTAGCGATCACTTGGCTGACAAATTATTAACCAGCATACTGGCTGACTAGGTGACGACTGAAATTTATTGGCTGACTAAATTATTTATTGAATATATGGCAAATATCTGATCGCCTTAGAAGGAAATACCCACTGACTGACTGACTTACCGACTGACTGGCTGATTGACTGACTGACTGACTGACTGACTGACTGACTAATACACGCATAGAGTGTATACTTAATTCTTACTGAAGAACTAAATGATTTGACTTATTGAATATTTAATTGAAAACTTGACGGATCAGTCAATCGGTTTGTAGCTCACAAGAGAGACATTTCCGCCATCAAAGTTCAACAATGTGGACTTTCGTGTTAATAACTGTTCTCTCAACTACTGCTCTGGGAGCAACAGTGCCTGGCCAAGCAGTCAATAACACACTGACAATTGGCTACTTGCTGTCTTGGAGTCATGAATGGGCGGTTGGGCCATTTATTGGATCAGCCATAATAGTAGCCATTAGGGAGGTCAAGAATAGACAGCTCCTTCCTGGGTATGAAGTTGAATGGTTTCATGAAGACACATGGTGCCAGGTAAGTCTATTTTTTTCTTGTATTGATTTCAGTTAAGTAAACTTAAAAAACAGGCGCACTGCTGCGTGAAATGTGTTTTACTTTAAACTCAATGTCACAAGCATTGCTGGTTACATCACATTTTCTCGTTATAATGTGGTTATCTTATGGTTACTATCTACAAGTCGACCGCTTGCGCCATCTATAGTGATTTTAATTACTGGGCGAGCATCGCGACCGTCTACAGAGCAACTCACATAATGTCCCGATCAACTAACTCAGGCATTATTGACCTATAGTACCTGATTCAAACTTGCTCAATTATTTTTAAGGAGGGCAAATCACGCAAAATTAGGCTTATAGCAGTGTTGGTCCCTGAAGAATGTGGAGTGGCTAGCGCGAATATCATTAATTCAAGATTATTTGTCAAATATTATGGCCCTCCCATTAACATATACACCCGTTCTATGTACTGTTATTGTTACAGTCAAACAAGTTTTCTCCAAATTTTGAAGCTGGATACATGTGTATTCGTTATGAAATTATGGACATGTATAATAAGACTCATATAAACTGCCTAAGCTGTAGACCAGTAGCATTTAAGACATTGAGCATTGATACAAATGTACCATGTTTTAATGAAGTGGTTGTTCTAAGGTCCAGTATCCATTGATTCTAATATTGAGGTGGTCTTTGTATAGTAACTTAGTAAGTAGGGCTCAGAACTTGCCTGAAAATACAAAGACCAGCAGAAGACAAAAGGAGTTAAACAAGGCGGAAAAATATATATTACTGGATTGATGAGTTGCGCCTTGTACCTAGTTGTAAAAGTCCATGTCATTAATGACTCCAATATAATGACATTTCCAAGTCCAGGCTGCTCATCTCCAAGTAAACAGCATAAAGTCAGAGTGACTTGAATATGCAGACTTTCAACTGAGTCTCATCTCAGCTTGAAGCAAGTCAAGTTCTCCCAGTTCCAAGGTGGGTAGAGTCCAAAGTGCAGTAAGCACAATATGTTCAGAGTCCAAAGTGTACAGTAAATAACACAAGAGTAGATTTGCTTCCTCAGCTGGCAAAATGAAAACTGATCTTTTTAATGTGCACAGGGTATATGTATTAAAGTACAATTCATGAAGTTTTCCCCCCAGCAGAGCTGAGAGGGAATTATCAACCAATCACAACACAGTGAACTCCACATTCCATGGGGTGATACCTCCCCCAAACAGGGCTGCTACCAGCATCTTTCTGCCAATTCTGGCAGGGATTAGTGAAGCTAAGACAATGGAGCAAAAGTGGACTCCCTGCAGTGCTCTGCATTGTGCTGAGGCTATTTATAGCTCAAGTCACAATGGGCTATTGTACTGAGTGTCAACTTTGGCTTGGTCAGCAGTTTTGGAGGGAAAGTTTTGGAGGGAAAATTAGCAAGCTCCTCCCACAATTCAGGACTCAACAGTGAGGCATCTTAACAGGGCAATGCACTCACATAACACTGACAATAAATCAATATGAAAGCAAAAGGAATAATACAATCTATCAATTGACAATTGGACACAAGCAATCAATCAATTAATGACAATTGATTGACAATACAGTCAATCAATTAATAATATAATCAATGTTAATAATATAATCAATGTTAATAACACAATCAATGTTAATAACATAATCAATGTTAATAACATAATCAATGTTCCTTGCAGCAGGCTAACTAAATATAAAGCTAAACATGAATAATAAGAAAATACTGACACATGTGAGCAGAGCAGTGACTAGCACATGGAAATGATGGGAACACATAACAACTGCATTTAGGTCACACATGAGCAGAGGCCTGCATAGGGCAGGTGTAATGAAGAGCAAACAATATATTAAGCAATTGCTAGAGCAACAAAAATGCTCAAGGCAAGTGTAATGCAGAGTGCACACAATCAATGTACCTAACATAATTCTACTGACATGTATGCACATCCTTTGCCTAGGGCAAGTGTAACGAGGAGTGTACAATAATGCTTGACCTGTGTGTACATCCTTTGCTTAAGGCAAGTGTAACGAGGAGTGTATAATAATGCACCTGTCATATAATTCTAACTGACATATAATAAGTGGATGCCAGGGGCTGCACTTTACATCACTCCCCCCCTTATTCTAGCTCATTGATGGCAATCAGCAAGGAGCGTGCTTGGGGATGATCAAGGAGTTATCAGCCTGGCAATATAAACAATTCTGACATGCTAAACAGTTCTGACATGCTAGACAATTCTGACATGCTAAGTAACTCTGACATGTCTAAACAATTCTGACATGCTAGATAATTCTGACATGCTGAACAATCTCAGTGACATCAATATATGAAGCACAGTGAGTAAAAAGAAAAATGGCTACAACAATGCTACAAGGATAAAACAAATGGTGATAAGCCTGAGGAAACAAAGGGTATTTCTCATTTTATCTAAGCTAAGTACAGTTCTACATTGTGGGGATCTCATGACTACATGTCGTCCTGACCATGTCTCCCCCTTGAGGTAAGATCCAAGGAATCCAGTACAGTACATGCATGCGTGCATGACATGCCAGTGTCAATTAACTTGGTTGTAGTCTGGGCTCAGCCCAGCATGCTGTCGCCCTCGTGCCTTGAGACTAGTTCCCAAATCCTTGCTAGGCTGCCCAAGCGGCAATGCCCAAGGCTAGTCAGTTCCAGGAGGCAGTGAATTCCCTTAGACAGTGAATTCCAGGAGACAGTAAATTCCAGGAGACAGTAAATTCCAGGAGACAGTCAATTTCAGGAGACAGTCAATTTCAGGAGACAGTCAGTTCCAGGAGACTGTAATTCCAGTAGACAGCGAATTCTAGTAGACAGCTAATTCCAGTAGACAGTAAATTTCAGTAGCCAGTGAATTCTAGTAGACAGTGAATTCCATATAGTGAATTCCATCAGCCAGTGAATTCTAGTAGACAGTGAATTCCAGTGGACAGTGTATCCGTGTAGTGAATTCCATCAGCCAGTGAATTCTAGCAGACAGTGAATTCCAGTGGGCAGTGAATTCCGTATAGTGAATTCCATCAGCCAGTGAATTCTAGTAGACAGTGAATTCCGTATAGTGAATTCCATCAGCCAGTGAATTCCAGTGGACAGTGAATTCCGTGTAGTGAATTCCATCAGCCAGTGAATTCTAGTAGACAGTGAATTCCAGTGGACAGTGAATTCCGTATAGTGAATTCCATCAGCCAGTGAATTCTAGTAGACAGTGAATTCCGTGTAGTGAATTCCATCAGCCAGTGAATTCCAGTAGACAGTGAATTCCAGTGGACAGTGAATTCCGCATAGTGAATTCCATCAGCCAGTGAATTCTAGTAGACAGTGAATTCCAGTGGACAGTGAATTCCGTGTAGTAAATTCCATCAGCCAGTGAATTCTAGTAGACAGTGAATTCCAGTGGACAGTGAATTCCAGCAAATAGTGAATTTCATCAGCCAGTGAATTCTAGTAGACAGTGAATTCCTTTAGACAGTGAATTCCAAGAGTCGGTCAATTCCAGTTGACAGTCAATTCCAGTCGACAGTCAATTCCAGATTTTCTTGCCAGAGGCCGGCTGATCCTGGTCGTGTGTGCGGTGAGTGGCTGTCCTGTGCAGACGCTTGAAGTCCTTGTTCCTTGGAGGTGCAGCTCTGGTCACTGCAGAGGTCCTGGGGTCAGGAGGGTCACCAGGAGACTGGTGGTCCATTCTGGAGGCTGCACACCTTTTAGGGTGATTTAGAGCATAAATGCCTCACTAGCTCATCTGAGCATCAAACACATTGTCAATATGTGCTTGGCTGTACTTGCAGTTGCAAGTGTTGACATCACTTAGCAGTGAAGGGCTTGTCTCTCTCTCCTTCCTGTGGCATAAGTGTGTTGTCTGTCCTGGTCCATGATCACGTCGGGGTCACCAATGTAAAAGTCCATGTCATTAATGACTCCAATATAATGACATTTCCAAGTCCAAGCTGCTCATCTCCAAGTAAACAGCATAAAGTCAGAGTGACTTGAATATGCAGACTTTCAACTGAGTCTCATCTCAGCTTGAAGCAATCCAAGTTCTCCCAGTTCCAAAGTGGGCAGAGTCCAAAGTGCAGTAAGCACAATATGTTCAGAGTCCAAAGTGTACAAGTAAATAACACAAGAGTGGATTTGCTTCCTCAGCTGGCAAAATGAAAACTGATCTTTTTAATGTGCACAAGGTATATGTATTAAAACACAATTCATGAAGTTTTCCCCCCAGCAGGGCTGAGAGGGAATTATCAACCAATCACAACACAGTAAATTCTACATTCCATGGGGTGATACCTCCCCCAAACAGGGCTGCTACCAGCATCTTTCTGCCAATTCTGGCAGGGATTAGTGAAACTGAGACAATGGAGCAAAAGTGGACCCCCTGCAGTGCTCTGCATTGTGCTGAGGCTATTTATAGCTTCAAGTCACAATGGCTATTGTACTGAGTGTCAACTTTGGCTTGGTTAGCAGTTTTGGAGGGAAAGTTTTGGAGGGAAAATTAGTAAGCTCCTCCCACAATTCAGGACTTAACAGTGAGGCATCCTAACAGGGCAATGCACTCACATAATACTGACAATAAATCAATATGAAGCAAAAGGAATGATACTTGTCATCAATTGACAATTGATTGCTAACACAGTCAATCAATTAATAACATAATCAAGGTGTCATCAATTGACAATTGATTGACAATACAGTCAATCAATTAATAATACAATCAATGTTAACAATATAATCAATGTTGATAATTAATTCAATGTTAATGATATAATCATTGCTAACAATATAATCAGTACTAATAATCAACATTCCTTGCAGCAGGCTAAACTAGCTAAGACTAAGCATAATTAACAAGCAACTGCTGACACATGTGAGTAGAGCAGTGACTAGCTAAAAATGTAGTGATGAGCACACACTACCACTGCATTGAGTCACACATGAGCAGAGGGCAAGTGTAATGATGTGCACACATAATAACTTGCACCTAACACATCCATTCAATCTGATAGGTATTTGCTCAAGGCAAGTGTAATGAAGAGCACAACACAATCTGACCTGCCTGTACATCCTTGCTTAAGGCAAGTGTAATGCAGAGTGCGCACAATCAATGCACCTGTCATATAACTTTAATTGACATATATACTTTGCTTAGGGCAAGTGTGATGAGGAGCATACAATCATTGCACCTGTCATATAACTCTGACATATATCTTTTGCCCAAGGCAAGTGTAATGATGAGCACAACACAATCCTTACCAGGATGTCCGGATGACACCCAAGGTACTCCCCTTTGGCGGCAAACAGGTCTTCATGCCCTGCCACGCACTGTGCCACCTGGGTGTCTGTAATGACTGGTGGCCGGTCCCCCAGTGAGTCTATGGCATAGTTGAAGCGAGCAGGGACCAGAGGCAAGAATTTGCCCTTCCACTTCAGTATGCCCTCCTCGTAATTCACGCTCGCCTGCTCCTTGCTTAGCAGGTCACGGCCGATTATCATAGGGTGAGCGATCCGCTCCACAACAATCACACTGAAGGTCCCCAATAAGGTCTCATGGATTTCAGTGCTGCCCCAGACCTTGATGCCATGTCCAGTGACGCCGCACAATTGCACTGAATTTTCTAATAGTGGTTGGCGTCCAGTCTTTCTACATAAAGATTCGAATTCTTGGCGCCGCAGCACGCTGCGGGATGCTCCCGTGTCGACGAGTGCTGGTATTATCCATCCGTAAATGTCCAGTTCTACATACTTCAGCTCGTCGACCGCCGCGGCGCCTACTGGCCCCCCTGTAGCGGTGAGTTGGGGGCCGGCTGTGGGCGTTGCAAGGCTGCTCTTCGGCTGCGGCAATTCCTCTGCACATGTCCTGGCCTGTGGCAGAATCCGCAGATTGGGAGACCGTCGCTCGTGTAGGCAAAGGTGGTCTCTGCAGGCTGACCCGTCGCAGAGCGTGGCCTGCCCTTGTCCTGGGGCTGAGTGGTGCCATCACTCTGAGGCTTGAGGCTGGCTATCAATTTGGTGAATTGACTCGTGAGTCCACCCATTTGTCTACGCAGTTCCGCCACGTCCTTGGCGAGGCCCTCGGTGAGTGGGACCTGTGGTGAGACGGCATTGACCTCCATGGGCTCTTCCTGTCGCACTACAACGCCCTCGTCCAGGGCCATGCGCAGCCTGTATTCGTCCGCCTCGTAGCCTGTCACCAGTCTCATGGCCATGCTGTAATCCTCAGGCCGGCCATCTTTGATCAGTCTTTCAACCACGTGCCGGTCTCGTAATCCCCGCAAGTAGGCTTTCAGCAGGAGACGAATCTGGTCTGCATTCCTGGTGGGAGCCTGCTCTCCGAGCTGTGTGGTCTTGGGGTAAGCGAGGTCTGCCTTCTCACGGAAGCGTCTGCCAAACGAAGCAGAGGTCTCGTACGCGCCCTGCTTCAGCTTCTCTACCTCATGCCTGAGGCGGTCATCCTCATGGGGTGATAGGAAAGCCTGCTGCAGGTGCAATCTCAGTGTGGCCCATGCAGTCTCATAGCGACTGGGCTGCTGGCTGAGGAAGTGCTCCAACTCCCTTCGCAGTGGGCCTTGTGCTGTCTGCGCGGCTATGTAGACAGTGAAGCGAGAGTATGGAACCGTCAAATCCACCTCCTGCAGCCAATCTCGCACCGTTCCTGGACTCGCACCGTCGCACGGGGGCACACGTTTTGACAGATTGTCAGCGGCGATGCGTTCAGTCGTGTCCCTCTGACGTCGTTCTCGGGCCCGACTTTCTTCCTGATTGATCGCTCGTGTCGTTGCTCCTTCTTCACGCAAATGATGCATTATCTCCGCGAATTGCTGGTAGGTCGGGAAGGCAGCTGCTTCTCCCTGAGCTTGCTCCTCAGCCTCGACAGGCAAGTCCGGAGCTTCGTTTGGTTGCACTGGCATCTTTCCAAGCAGCTTGCGTGGGCGGGTCGGTGAAGTGTGAACGGCGGAATCCAACAGTGTTAGCAGAGCATTAGTCTCCTGCTAATTACACATTAATTCATGTACAAGCATGAACACTTTCCAGCATGCATGTCTTCAATTCATATCACGTCAGGGTCACCAATGTAAAAGTCCATGTCATTAATGACTCCAATATAATGACATTTCCAAGTCCAGGCTGCTCATCTCCAAGTAAACAGCATAAAGTCAGAGTGACTTGAATATGCAGACTTTCAACTGAGTCTCATCTCAGCTTGAAGCAAGTCAAGTTCTCCCAGTTCCAAGGTGGGTAGAGTCCAAAGTGCAGTAAGCACAATATGTTCAGAGTCCAAAGTGTACAGTAAATAACACAAGAGTAGATTTGCTTCCTCAGCTGGCAAAATGAAAACTGATCTTTTTAATGTGCACAGGGTATATGTATTAAAGTACAATTCATGAAGTTTTCCCCCCAGCAGAGCTGAGAGGGAATTATCAACCAATCACAACACAGTGAACTCCACATTCCATGGGGTGATACCTCCCCCAAACAGGGCTGCTACCAGCATCTTTCTGCCAATTCTGGCAGGGATTAGTGAAGCTAAGACAATGGAGCAAAAGTGGACTCCCTGCAGTGCTCTGCATTGTGCTGAGGCTATTTATAGCTCAAGTCACAATGGGCTATTGTACTGAGTGTCAACTTTGGCTTGGTCAGCAGTTTTGGAGGGAAAGTTTTGGAGGGAAAATTAGCAAGCTCCTCCCACAATTCAGGACTCAACAGTGAGGCATCTTAACAGGGCAATGCACTCACATAACACTGACAATAAATCAATATGAAAGCAAAAGGAATAATACAATCTATCAATTGACAATTGGACACAAGCAATCAATCAATTAATGACAATTGATTGACAATACAGTCAATCAATTAATAATATAATCAATGTTAATAATATAATCAATGTTAATAACACAATCAATGTTAATAACATAATCAATGTTAATAACATAATCAATGTTCCTTGCAGCAGGCTAACTAAATATAAAGCTAAACATGAATAATAAGAAAATACTGACACATGTGAGCAGAGCAGTGACTAGCACATGGAAATGATGGGAACACATAACAACTGCATTTAGGTCACACATGAGCAGAGGCCTGCATAGGGCAGGTGTAATGAAGAGCAAACAATATATTAAGCAATTGCTAGAGCAACAAAAATGCTCAAGGCAAGTGTAATGCAGAGTGCACACAATCAATGTACCTAACATAATTCTACTGACATGTATGCACATCCTTTGCCTAGGGCAAGTGTAACGAGGAGTGTACAATAATGCTTGACCTGTGTGTACATCCTTTGCTTAAGGCAAGTGTAACGAGGAGTGTATAATAATGCACCTGTCATATAATTCTAACTGACATATAATAAGTGGATGCCAGGGGCTGCACTTTACATAGTGTAACTATTGATCGTGCCAGTAATTCACAAGGAAAGGAGCAATAATGTACGTTGCCTAGACAAAGTGCTGCCGTTTGATAGTCACATTCACCAACGTCGGCCATATTTTACGTATATTACAGTTTCGATTTATGGGCCTTTTCCTAACTTTTCGGGGGCTGCAGTCCCTGACAAAAAAACTGTACAGTATAGCCATGATAGAATTCACTGGGTCCCCCATTGGAAATTAATGCACTGGCTCATTTCCCAAAAGTTCAATGGACAAACCCAGTGAATTCGGGCGTTTTTTAGGGTAGCGGTAATTTTCCTTGGTATTTGGCCCAACTATACTGCAATTTTGATTGTGTAGCTATGACCAAACTACACAAGGAAATGTTTGACCAATTTTGGTTGCACTACATGCAATATTCGGTGCCTTGGATGGTATCAAACTTTGTTTGACTTTCAAATTGAAAGCAATATTTTAGAGAAAACAAAAGATACGCAGTTATGACATAAAAAATAACTGGAAATATGTTAGCTATGTGCCAACATGATAAATAAAGGTTGATTTTAATTCTATGGGCGATTTATAGTGTGATATTACATGAAATTTCAATTTTGCCAGTGCCGCCAAATGAAGCAAAAACCCTTTACGTACTTGGTGTGGTAGTGTTAACCAAACCTTGAGGCTCTCATGATATAGATAAGGAAAAAAAAACAGATTTGGCTGTAAAAGAGATATGTATACAGACCCCCCCCCCCCCCCAACCCCCCCCCCCCCTCAAGAGCTGTATAATAAGCCATATCGCCCTTCGTAGTGCGCATGCGTGACCTAGAAAGGTCAGAGGTCACGATTACCAACAACATAGCGTTGCGGTGGCGGCAAGGTGCTGCTTGAGATGCTTTTTGCTGTGGAGTATACCATGCATGGACCCAATACAGAAAAAATCAATAGAAAGGGAAAAAAGAAACAACAAAATTCGGTAAAGTGGCCCTTACTCCAAACCTAAGTGAGATAGAAGGTTTTGGTGTTTATAGGTTATTGATACCAAAGAATTGATTGGCACCACAATTAGGTTCATTGGGTTTAAACTAAATTGATGGTACAGTTGACTGCATATGAACTGAATACTCAAATGTAAAAATCTAAAGTTAATTGCAATCACATTCCTGTTGGACTTTTATGAAGAGATCATAAGCATGGACCATTGTTTTCACATTCTGGCAAAGACTGTAAAAGTGCTTCTGCTATCTTTGATTCTAGGGATTATTTTAAGCCATGTTGGTAACCTGGTAAATTTGTACGTGTTTGTATTTGACGTAAACTCTGATGGAAGATCGGCAAGATATTTCCCAGAAAATTAGAGGACTTCTTCTATTGCTCAAGTTATTAGCTGGGCATCACAGTGTTGTACAACATTTTGGCATATATGCTACAATCTTGCATTTCACGAATTTTGTAAGCCAAACTGACTATCTGTGAAATGTGTTTGAAATTGAGCCCTAAATATTAGACGAGAAATCAGCACAAATTGCCCTATTAGTTTGATGCCTGCTGGTGTTGGTCATCTCAGCAAAGAAATGTGAATCGGGTCAGCCATGATGTGGTATCCCATGCTGTGTCTTGGCATACGACATTGACTGGATAAGGTGCGATTTTGCGCCAAACAGAAGTTCTGTAAATGAACTGTATGCATTCCAATCACCAATAGCAAGTACTGTATAGGCAGGTAGATCATCAATGACTAAGTTCCAAGATTTGAGAGACAGAGATCCTCCCTCTCTGCATCGTTTGAAAAGCAAGGCATATAAACACAAATAATGGCACACTTTTTTGACAGAGATTCTATTTGTATGCCACATAGCCAGTCATGGTCATTGGTCAATGTCCAGCACATCTATCTTCGCAGACAATGGTGCTTTCCAGAGGATAGCTACATGACCCGGTGGATGGCCAGTTACTAGACAATCCCTAATGTCCGTCATGGACCTGCCAGTCCCCTGGTAGTCACTGTGTAGGGTATTTAATAGTGGATGTTCAAGGAAGGTTCGCTATATTTCCATCAGGTGGCTACAACAGATTACTGCAATTCTATTGGCTGAAAAAGTTCCCGCCCTTGATTGTGATTGGCTGGCTGAAGCAATGTGCATCCTAGCAGCAGTGTTTTTAGTGCATTTTAATGTATATTTAACATCTTATCATTTAATTGATTTCCACTTTTTCCCTGAGAAAATTGTATTTATGGAATCAGTTAGTTGAAAGACTTATAAGTCCTTTTGAATTCGGGGCTGCTCAGTGAAAAGACTCTTTTGACCAAAAAGATGATGTCACAGTCATTAAGTATGGTAGCCAGTGTAGCATTAATAGTTGTTAGAAATAATTTTCATACTTAGGGGGTGGCCTTGAGTTCACTCATGCTGCCAGGAGTTCTTAGCATTTGTTTGTGAACTGATCATGCAAACCCTCGTTAGACCAAAACAAATGTGATGTCCATAATGTTCTGCTTTGATTTTCGCTTTGAGGTCTTAAAAGACTTATTGGTCAAGGTCGTGCAATTAAGCACATGCATGTATACTTAAAAGGCTCGCTAAGTAACTTAAGGGCCGGCCTTTTATGCGGTTCAGGTCTCACGTAAGAATCAGATGAACTGTCCCTTAAGGTCAGATCACAGTATTATGATTATCATTAGATTAAGTGATGTCACTATGATATAGAAAATAATATATTGTTGTTACGAAAGCTAACTCTTTATAAAAAAGAAATTATTGCTGTACTACATAGCCAAATGTGCCACATGCGTTTTCCATGAGAAGGATAAATGCATGGAAAACGCAAATTATAATGAGGCAAAAACCATGCGATTTCCATGCGTTTATACAAACGCATGGAAAACGCACGTGACACATTTGGCCAGGTAGTATATCATAATTCATACTACCACACATTTATTTATTGCTTTTTTTTGTTTTTTTTTATTAATATATTTCAACTGGGTTACATAATCTCCGAGGAGTTTTTCATATGGCCCAGTATAAAAACATGTAAAACAAGTAAAAAGAAACTGCATGTTAAACATTGGCAGTGTTGGCCCAGTGGTTGGCCCAGTGGTTGGCCCAGTGGTTGGTCCAGTGGTTGGTCCAGTGGTTGGCCCAGTGGTTGGCCCAGTGGTTGGCCCAGTGGTGGTGGCATTGTGAACTTCTTCAGGTAAATTATTTTACTCTTTAGCATAAACTGTATCTGGTGTGGACTGTAAGCCCTTTCATCTCATTACATCTGCCAAATGGAGTTTATGCTAGATACAGTTTATGCTAGAGAGTACCCTTGAATCAAACCGATTTTATACTCTACAGAACTGAATTCATGGCTACATATTGTGCAAACATCTCTTGTTATTACTCAACAATGTTAAACCGTAAGACATTCGATATTTTTGTGTTATCGATATCATTTCATTATCGATACTAAATCTACCAGTTAACAATCGCCCAGTAACATTATACTCTCGTAAACACTAAACAGGTGCACTTATTATTGCAAACTTTATTATGACCAATTTATGTTGCCTATGGTGGTTTTTAGTGAATTTATGAAGTACTGGCTTTGGTATAGGCTCCAACATTAAAATCCACTTTTGCTCAAATTATATCTTTCATACAATTTGATATAAAGTATGTATCAAAAAAGACTAATTTTTAGTATTTCTCTAGTACTGTTATAAATATTTATTGAAATTTGCTTTCCCAATACAATGTAATGCACCAGACAATTTGTTACCTTTTTCTTAAACTGTATAATATTATACTATATTATAATGATGACAAGAAGAGAAAATTTTTGGAAAAGGTAGGAAACGTGTAAGGTAAATTGTTCAAGAGTTGTAGACTTGTAGTACAAGTTCAAGTTCAATCGTTTATTCACCATATATATACAAACAGAAAATGGATATTGTCATTATTTTAGAAATATGTGTGGATATGTATAAATATATATATGATTGGTAGTCTCACAAGGCATCATTGAAGTGCCGCTCACGCAAGACTACCATAGAAGTTAAAACAACTGAATTAGATTAGAATAGCAATAGGAAAAGAACATCATAAGGAGAACTGGATATTGCATATTACAAAGTACTCCTATAGTACAAGTAGCAAGTTGAGATTGACCAATATTGTGGAGAGCTATTTTTATCAGAAAGTTGGGGACTTTACTTATTAACAACATATTGCTTATGTCTCAGTTTATTTTGTGGAAACAAGTGGACATTTGTTTTGAATACTACATGGCCAAAAACAACTGAATTAGATTAGAATAACAATAGGAAAAGAACATCATAAGGAGAACTGGATATAGCATATTACAAAGTACTCCTATTTACCTGCAGAGACTGAATTCATATTATACTTTAATTTGATAATTATTAAGTACTCACATGATGACTAGATAGATAAAAAATTCAGAAAATTATTAATAATTTTTTTAATAAGGATTTACGTTGGATATACTGGTACAATTTACAGCCATTAATTGATATAAAAAGTAAGGAAGAAGTCAGAATTATTGTGTAAATTAAGAATTTCTTCCACATATATAACAATAAGGTGTTAAACATTCATCTGAATATAATTGGATCATTCGTTTTTTTATATAATTTTTATAACCTTCAGGACGGTGTGTATAGATTTTATCTCTTATAATTAGGGACATATTATTGAAGATAAGTGGGTAACGGAAACAGATACTTTGTCAAATTCATGCTTAATCAAGGGTATTTGAAATGTAAAATGTTGCCTAGTTGGGTAAATTTTATTTTTAACTCTTTAAGATTTTATAAGGTTCAGAAAGTACATTGGAAGGTTACTATTTTCAGCTCTGTAGCAGAACTTGAAGTCATGCAGTGCACATAGATCACTATATTTTAGTAGGTTTAAGGACTTAAAAAGTAAATAATATAAGGGAACACCAGAACCAGTGTGAGTCTTTCTTGCATCACATCATTATACATGCAGTGTTTACCACTCTTCTTGCCTATCTGCCCATCTGCTTAGGCTATCTGCTCTGATGTGCTCTCTCTCTCTCTCTCTCTCTCTCTGTCTGTCTCTCTCTCTCTCTCTCTCTCTCTCTCTCTCTCTCTCTCTCTCTCTTTCCCTTCTCCGTCTTTGTTAATTTAATTCATCTTATTTATACTTATTCCCCAAAGGCCTCCTTCAGCTACATACTGCGTTGTGTGTTAGCTCAGCACTCAGTAACCTTCCTTCTAGTGATTATTATTAAATGAACTAATCTTTCCCCTAATAAGAGCTTATTAACTGAACGAACAGCCTTGATTCTAGTTATTATTCAATTAACTAACCTTTTCCCTTGAGCTTATTAACTGAACCAACATTGCTTAGTACATGATTATGATACATGCCCATCGATCTTTTTGTGACAAATTACCGTCAGGTCAATTTGGCATAAGGCCTGCTGGCCATACAACATAACAACATGACTAACTGGAATTATAATAATTAAATATAATGATCCTTAGTAATATACTGAATCAACATCATAGTGAATTGCATTAATAAAACCATCATTAAATATATGAAATATAAGGACATTTAACAATAACTAACATCCTATCAGAGAGTGGTCATATATAACAAGTAAAACAATAAATGTATACAATACAATTTCAAAACCAATGAATAATCAATCATAACAATGGATATCAATTCTCGACAGCCAATAGTCCATGTCGTTCCACAAACTGCATCTGTAGGTGATTCATTGGCACACACTATAAGTGTTTCTGAATACAATCACATTTCTGCATATGCTCTCCCCGAAAGCTTCAGCTTTGAATGCCCATGCTATACAATAAAACACTTTCCATTCCGATGACATTACCCTGGGCTGAAAGTCTAAGTTTATGTCACTTAATATCGGTCTGGTAGCATGTTACAGAATACTGTCTGTCATGCTTCCTTGATAGATTTGGTAGACAACGAGGAATTCACAGTAGACTTGTTTATTCAAGACGAATCCATAGTAGATTGAGCTGTCCTTCGTGACAAATTCATGGTAGAATGATATACACATGGCGATTCCACGGTAGATTGATTTGGTATTTTTGAAGACTCCATGGTAGAATTGTCATGTTTCACAAGCGCAAACGAGTTCAGACCATTGTTTGCAAGGTATTTCACAGTTTCGCTCTTGCTTTTTAGCATTGTGTGCACAAGCTTTATTACCCTTTTGTAAACTTGTACACTGGAGTGGTCTATTTTCAAGAGATGAGGCAGGTACCTAGTGTGTGTTTGTGCAGGTAATCCAAGCACTCTTCTTGCACACCTGTTCCACATTGTGTGAATTGCTTTAGTCCCATTATCACTTAGATTCCATGCCTGCACTCCATACATGTACAATTGTATCTGGAGCATCATGGAGTAAGGCTAACAACACATTAGTTCTGCCAATTAAGTCTACTTTTTTACAGTTCACTTCAGGAGTTTCACTAAGGTTATGGCTTAGTACATTCCCGAGGTGTTTCACCTGCTTCACCCATGAGAGTGCTTCACCACACAATGAAACTGGAGGATTGTCCATAACAGCTTTCCTCGAGAAAAGAATACACACAGATTTCTTAGCATTATACTTCAGCCCAAAGTCTGCTGCAAACTCCTCGCAAGTTTGTAGCATGCTCTGCAGACCTTGGATTGTTGGTGAAAGTAAAGTTAAGTCATCTGCATAACACAGGGAAGCCAGGTAATGCCTGCCCATCCAGCAACCGTATCCATCGTTTTTGAGTCTACTTAAAAGCTTGTCATTGTAGATGCAATACAAAGTAGGCGAAGCAATCCCTCCCTGCCTTATTCCATTTGTACATCCAAATGATTCTGACATAGAATTATTCCATTTGGCACAAATAAATTGCCTTTGGTAGAGGTCTTTCAGTGCCCGTATGTCTAAAACATCAATATTCCTGTCAATCAGCAGGTTGAAGAGGCGATCATAAAGCAAGCAATCAAAGGCCTTTACAATGGGGGTGGGGGCCTAGCTCTGTGGTAGCGCACTGGGCTTCCAACCACTGGGTCCTGGGTTCAATTCCCGGTTGCGCCTATGTTGGATGGCTGTTTCATCCTTTGTCTCATTGCCATGGTCCCTACCTGTCCTACTTAGCCATCAGGTGCAGAAATACAGGACATAAAGCCCTTATCCACCACCACCTCCTTTACAGCAAGTGTGCAAATAACAGTTCCATGACCCTTCTTAAAGGCATACTATAGGTCAGAGGTAATGAGCTTTCTTTCATTTCGTAGTAAAAATACCAGGTCAAACACCTCTCGAACAGAAGAGGTTAATGCAATACCCCTATAACTTTCAGCACAGCACAAATTCACTTAGATGTCTTTTGGGATTGACTGGATCACAGCCTTCAAAATTGCACAAGGTTGGTGCCCATGGATCAAGATGGCAGACAGCAATTGTGCTAAACAAACATAGAAGCTGTCAGACGCAAACAACAGGTGATTAGACACCAGCCCTTTGTTACCATCATACTTTCCAGACTTGAGAAGTTTCACAGCTTTCTTTATCAAACCACTGTCTACCACAGCCGATGAGAGTTGTTGGCTGGGAACCATTGATCTTACGTGATGATCAATATAAGTCCTGAGTGTCTGATCAGAAGGCACCGAGTTGTATACGTTCTTGTATTTGTGTGCAAAAACCTGAGCTATCTCAGTATCGCTGTTCTTGCCATCTATGCACACACCTTTGATTTTATTTCTGCTGCCTTTCATGTACTTAAGTTCCTTAAAAAAATCACGAGATCGATTTGCATTTATATGTTCAGCCATTTTCTGTAATCTATAATCCTTTTCTTTCCGCTTGCATGTGGCAGTGTCTGACAGCATACCGATTAAGCGGGTATCAATTATAGCATCACAGAAGCTGTCGATTTCCTGCTGATGTGACATATTACCACAGCTAAGATCACTGCACTCTAATGCATTACAATATGGCAAGTCCTTAATAATTCTGTCAAGGATTGACCTGTACATATTCTTGTGAGATTCTCTTACTCTATGCCATAGAATATAGTCATGACTAGTATTATCAGTGTTATTGTTGGTATATTGTCTTTGTGGAGTTAGATTAAGTTCACTCACTACAGGCTGATGACCTGACATATTTAAAGGGCAGTCCCTAACAAACACCCTGCTGACATTGGCTGTTAAATCCTTTGCATATCCCTTGATATGGCGGATTACTTAAGTTTCTTAATTATATTAGAAACCATGAACCAGCCCCATAACAAGAAGGTCAAGGCCAGTGCAGTATTAAAATTCACAATTTTAGAATTAGTTTCAAACAGAAATAACACATAAATAATATAATACATTATAACTGGCCAGTATTCACTGTTAAAATGTTGGTGTCTTGTAACACCACTTGTAACACCATTTGTGTCTTGTAACACCATTCCACATGACTGATTTATCAATCACCTGTCCAAATGATTGTATTTTATAGAATACCAATCCTACATCTTGAAATGACCAGACTATTGAAACTGTGAACTCGATATGTGACATTGGTGTTCATATACAGTCAAACCTCAGATTTACTACTCATTGTAATAATGTTATTAAGAAGGCTCACTTTACTAATAAAGAATATATTTAATACTTTCGAAGGTCACATCAATGAATTTTATGTATCATTATCTAACACTTATGTTCGGCCTTTACTAGAAAGTGCAAGCCCAGTATGGTCCCCATACTTGAAATGTAACATATGATCTATCTGATATATATTTTCTTCTATATGCTGTTTCCAATTCAATTCCAAATTTTATATCCCAAATTTTGAATCTTGGACTTGCTGAACTCTTTCAGAAACCATAATATTATCATTTCTAGATGTCGACCAATACTGTATACTTGTTTGTATTTTAAATTGCACCTACCCTATATTTTTGATGAGTGATGAGATGTTTAGCAATGATGGACACTGGTCCTGTCCTTGCCTCTGGTACAGTCATCAGATCGGACTTTTTCCACCAAGTAACGTAATTTGCTCTTTCTTCCACGTTACAAATATTCCTCTCTTTCACTCAATGCACTACCAATAAAGCTAGCTGGAGCAGGGCCTAGCAGTGGCAGCATGCTGGACTGCCAACCACTGGATTCTAGGTTAGAATCCATCCCCTGTTGGAAAGTTGCTTCATCATTCGTCTCATAGCCTTGGCACCTGATCAACCCTATCTGGTGCAAAAATATGGGAAGTAAAGCCCGTTTCACCCACCCACCACACCAATATAACTTGACCCTGCAAGATGTGGAGGGATAGACGATACTTTCAGTTGCAGTTTTCTGTTTAACAACATAAACTTACACACAGAGCTGAGAAAAGCCCTAGTGGCTAATAAAGATGAAGTCAGTAGAAGCAAGAATCTAAAACATTGGAGTGTTTTCTATGTAAGACTAACTAGCAGCAGTAATGATGATGAAACTGAATAAGTAAGATAAAAAGATTAATATGTAAGAGAACACCCAACTATGGAATACAAACTGAGTAATTGACATGTCATAGGGCAATTATATTTAGTACCACCCTGCCAGCTTGTGGGCTCTGTACAACCAAGAACGAGATCACTTGAAGGCCCAGGTCCCATGGAGAAGCAAGAGAAAGCACAGGAACACAAGACCACAGGACCACAGGAGATAAGCATATCTAATTGCCATCTCTATACTTACATCAGTGAGATAAAAGCTGCCAGTGATGGTTCTTGTCCACCTATTTTGATCCGACCAAGCTGTACTAGCAGAGCCTGAGCAGCTGGTTATTGACATGCTTACACATCTGATATGCTACTCAGCAGGACCAGCTGTTTTTACATCCCCCAGTTGCAAATTCATCACATACAGCAGGGTGTACAGGGTGCGGCCTAAAAACTTGCACTGGGCTTCTCCTCTTTTGGGATAGCTCCTCTTTTGGGTCACTCAAATGCTTATGAAGTCTTTTAAAGTTTTGCCACATTTAGCTAGGGGTATAAGCAATTGGTCATTGTGATATTTTTTATCTTGTAATGTCAGACAATATGAGTGTCTGAATTATTGAGAGGGTACATGCTGCAAGGCTTGTTCTGAGAGACACATGTCACAGAAGTCACAATTCTGTCTGCTTGCAAGGTGTCTCTAGTTGCAGAAAAGTTTACAAATTAGAGATTTCCTAGTCAATACACCTCTGAAGCCACAGAAAATATAATATTTGCAGAGAATCCTCCTTCAATGTTTTCTATACATGCATATGTATATTATGGTATTAGTTGATAAGAAGGTTGGTTTCAGTTTTGATCCAGCAAGGTCATAATATTAAAACAGAAATATATAGTGGTATTCCAGAGGGACGTTTTGAATCTGAAACTAATCTGGAATAAATCACATGATTTTCAGGAAGATGGGCCAGTTAATAAGACAGAAAAGACAGAAAATTGATCAGAATCTAAAATTGCTTTTTTCAACTTAAAGGTGTCAATGGTCTACTTTCTTATTAAAAATGAATCTATTTGTCCTATTTTTGGTGGCAAAGGTCAAGAAAGGTGTCTGTAACACATCTGTATGATCATTGACATAATCTAATGTTTGTATTGCAAAGGCCGAGGTGAAAATGACCCGAAGGTGTGATAAGTGTGCATGTGCTATATTTAGATCCATATTATCAATTATTCCTGAGGAAACAAGAAAATATATTAATAAAGATAATTACTTTCGTGTGTATGATTGCAGCTGCATGTGGTGATTATCAATTGAGATAATAACAGAAGAGGTAGCAGTAGCTGCTGGTGCAAGTTTTTATGCCGCACCCTGTAGGAAGAGACAGTCAACAAACTGAAGCATTGTCTGCCTCAAAAAACTTTCTGAATCTTCTCCCTTGCCAAGATTGTATTCAGATTGAAGGAAGATAAAAGTTAATAGGGTTTCTTGTGCCAGGCAAAGCTAATTTGATTATTTTATGGTTTTTGTGAAGAGTTATCTTGTTCTACTCATGACGTTCACTAAGTCTATTGCTGCCCTGTGATTGGCCAGGCTGTTTTCTGTATAAGGGATAATTTATGTTATGAGGTTCACAATATAGTGTGAACGTCATGGTTTTTCTAGGAGGTTCACACTATATAATATTGTAGTTTGTGTGAAAGTACTTCATGGTCCAGTGTATCAAAGGCCTTTGATAAATTAAGGTATATATTAATAGAAATTTCGTTTTAAACAAACAATCTCTTCAATGACTAATTCCACATTTATAAAACTGCCAGCTTTGTCCAATGCATATGTCTGAAACCATACTGACTTCTATAAAATAGTTTGACAGATTTAAAGTAATCATGAAGCTGGTCACGAATAACTCTCAAAGATCTTTGATACACTGGGAAGTACTGATATGGGCATATAGTTTTAAAATTTTATATTTTTCATCTTTCTTATATTTGTCTGGGAATATTCCTACTTTTATAGACTGGTTAATTAGCAAGTTGACAAATTATCAAGCCACAGCTATCTTTTGTAATCTTAAGTGTTGATCTCTGTCTATGTGTTGAAATTCAAAGCATTTCTCTAAAGGTGTTTAAATTTCTTTGATAATCTCAATTAACATGTGCACCTTATGTGTATGAATCAATATATATATATATATATATTAGTTAATTTTGGAAATTAATGCTATCCTGAATTTTTTATTGAACTTGCAAGTTTTGATCCTATATTTGCATAACATTCATTATAAGCGTCACAATATTGTGCCTATTAGAAGTATACTCATTGTCTATCAGGAAATATTTTCGAAATTAATTTTTCTTTTCGGTATTATTTATCATGGAATTTTCATGCCCAAAGTCTTTTTTATATCATTCTAAATCTCTTAAAAATGTTTTCATAATATGATTTCTTTACTAAACGAATACTTTTTCTTAGTAGTGTATTGTATGTATTGAAATTAAACTTCGAAGTGTTGTAGTTAGGGTTATTTTCATCTATTGATCTTAACTTGAAATACATTTCGTCTTGGTTAGCTATTGAATTATCAATTCAATGTGCTTTTGGAATTAAATCACTTTCTTTGGAAGGTGTTTTTATAGAGAATCCATTATGATTGTATTTATTTATCATAATTATCATTTGGGTTAGCATTACAGTCCCTATCAAAATTATCTATATTACATAAAACTCTCAACTCTTTCTTTAAATTAGGCAAGGCATATTCATAACTTGAACTAATTGTGATTCATTGGTTTCCTTTGGCATGACAAGATGAACAATTTAATGTCAGGAAACATGTATTGGGATCATATATACTATTTAAGAGAATTCCAGAAGTAGAGTTAGTAGTATCAACAGAAAGTTCAACAAAGAGATTATCAATTAATGAGCTATTTCTGTGGGTTAGTTGAAGGATTCAAGATAATCATTTATGTAAGAATTCTGACAAAATGTTAAAAGATCAATATTATCAAGATTGGCTCTTGGTGTGGCCTATAGACATCTCCAATGACTACTTTTGTCAATTCCATTTGGGCCTGATGAGTAAACCATCCCAAGACTGTGGATTATCTGAAATATCTAAAATATGGTTATCAAGGTTATCTTGCAAATAAAAGGCTACACCACCATGTGCACTGGATGACCTTGGTTGTAACCAGGTAACTGTAAAAGTGAAACATCGCTATCATTGTGCAGCCAAGTTTCCTGCAAACATATTACATGTGCATATTTTTTCAAAATATTTGTCAAAATAAAGTCTTAATTCATTGAATTTGGCATTCAGGGAATTAAAAAAAAAATTAATTGACCGTTTATTACTTATGATTTCTACGAATGCATCATAATTATATACCTTTAATGAGGTTGCACAAGCAATAGGTGTCATTCACATCAGTCCCATATATTTCTTCAGCATTTACAGGGTCCTGCATGATAGTGAAGTAGTTAAAATTGGATGAAAATTTGTTGTGGTGGATATCTTAAGGATTTAGATTCTAATATACAAAAAATTAATGACATCTATAATCGATGGTACATCCCTCTATAACTTACTTATCATAACTACATATACCAAATATGATTATCATATTTCTTGTTATTTTTTATCAAGGTACATAAAAAGGAAAGTTTCAGGTAAAATTGCGTACATACAATTTTGCCATTGTACTCAATTTTGCCATACAAAATTACAAGTGCCATACACAATTACAAGTGAAAAAATTAGAAGGAAAGACAAATGAAAGCTGCTTCTTTTGCATATCTATCGATTCTGTTTATGTTTACGTGACTGCCAAAAGAAATGTCAGTTAGATCTTAGAAGAGTATGACATCAACTGATGTGGCTGAAATCATTGTGTGTAGATCATAATACCTCATAAAAACAATCACATACATGTAGTATCTGTTGCTTCTTTGTGATCATAACGAATGGCTATAATGATCACAAAATGGCACAAAATGATCATTGCAAAAATAGGAAACTTGGAGGGAATTTGTACAGAAAGGGGTTTTTATGGGTTAGAAAGTTTGGGTTTGACTTTTTTTGTGACATTTATAAATATCTTGTGCTTCTCCGTGACGTCTATGTGAAAATAAGACCAAAAAATGGATTACACTATAATTTTAGCAGGGTCCGCAACCAGACATTTTATGTAGACGGTCTTTTATACATACATTCACATTTTGAAAGAGGCTTGCCTGAAGTTGTCAGATGTAGGGGGTACACATGGCCCTGGGCCTCCTTGTAAAACCCCAGTGGCCAACACAGGGCTGTGCACACTGTCTAGCCCTCCCTCAAACTGGCTCTCCGTACACCTGCCAATCTAAAGAGCTCCCTACACTCAGCACTCCCTACATAGCACCTTGGATAAATGCCTACCTACATGACCAAATGTGCCACGTGCATTTTCCATGCGAAGGATAAACGCATAGAAAACGTGGCACATTTGGCAATTTAGTCCTGTATGAATGACTGCTCAAGTGCAAAAGCCATTAAAAATAACGTCACACAAAACAAACACTGATCATTTGGTGTCAAAAATGTGAGATAAAATGTAATGGCAACAGTCGAAAAATTGTCCCAATGAGGAGTTGGTCTTGAGGTTGGTTTTGCCGTTATTCAGAGTTTGAGCAAATGCTTTGTTACTTCTATTTGCAGTCTACTCAGGGCATCAAAGCAGCAGTGGGAGCCTGGTCCAGATCAAAAGACTTAGATGCATTAATTGGAGGAGGATGCAGCATTGTTTGTCAACCAGTGTCTTTGTTAGCGGCTGCCTGGGGATTGCCAGTTGTCTCATATGGTTGTGCAAGTGATGTTTTGTCCAATAAAGTCATCCATCCCACTTTCTCAAGGTCGGTTGGTCTCTACGTCCATGTCGCAAGGATATTTCACGACCTCGCTGATGTGTTTAATTGGAAACGCGTTGGAATCATCAGCGACTCTGTTGATCTGTTTCTCCGCATGGCTCGAGAAATGGAAACAATATTCAAAGCTAATGGAAAGACCGCTGTACTTTACACTATGCAGTCCACTATAACAGACACTGTTGATAATGATAATCTCTACAGACTTAGGCAGATTCTCAGGGTCCTCAGATCACAATGTCGAATAATCTTCTTGCTCACGTATTCATTAGATGTGAGAAACGCTCTTGCGTTGGCCTATGAGGAGGACATGCTGAAAGGTTACGTCTACATAGGCACTGAATCGGAGCCGCCTTTAGACATCAACACTGCTTTTCGCCCTGATCTTGGACTTGAGCTATATGAAGGAGTCATCGATGTAGAAATCGGACAAAATTTTGGCAAAGGATGGGATGATTTCCGTCAAGATGTCATTGACAGTTTTCAAACTGACGCTTTTGCTCACCTGGATCACATCGGGCCGGATGCACCTTTGGATGCTGTTAACAGTTTTGCAGGTATACGTGTACTACATGCACATTTATTGTGACATAGCTGTACTATTCATTTACTTCTTATTGACTATACTTCTCTAAGAATTTTTTTCATTAAATATGTCCAAGGTTATGTTGGTTTCAATTCTAATAGTTTTAATGGGACTAAAGTTTTGTTTTCGTTCAATTACCCCAATTTAAATAAATTACAGGCACTATCCATGATGCCATCTTGATGTGGGCCTATGGAGTCAACAAAACTTTAGAACAAGGCTTCCCACCTGATGACGGACACAGAGTGACTCAGAATATCTTCAATCTGAGTTTTGAGGGAATCACAGGAACAGTTATCATTGATGAATATGGAGACAGGAAATCTAATTACGCCATCAATATAGTTCAGAATAGAAAGGTATTGTGTTGAAAAGCAAGGAATTCTGAGTATACGCCTTGTTACAACAGCTGACAGTCTTCCGACTGAAGCGCATGAATTTCATTTTCAATATCAAAGTTCTTTATTCTAGTGACTAGCAAGTCATTTCAAGTCATTTTTATTAAGACATTTTTTGTACTATAATTAGTAACAAGATATCACCACAATTATAACAACATGTCAAAGGGACATGATGTTAGACTAAGTGTGCATCACAACTATAAAGTATATTAATAATTTTAAATATAATTTGCACGTGTCTACATGTAGAACATTAGTATTGGCTCTGTGATTAATTATTAAAGTATTTTAAAATACTGAAATTAACCTTATAAACAAAATATATTTAACAGCTGCTCCAAATATAATATTCTTTCAATGGCTTGAGAAAAATGAGTAAATACTTACTTGAAAGTTAATAATTCTATGAAGTGATGGTAGGTGACACAATTCTTTTAAAGATCACTTAATTGGCTTTATTTTCTTTTTCCAGCCTGTCGCAATTGTCGAATACGTAGCTGCAAAAAAGGTGATGGAGAAACGATATAAGCCTAACTTGCCCGGAGATTGGGCTGGATTGGTGTGGTCCGGAAACCAAACTACGGTCCCTCAAGATTCTCCAGAATGTGGATGGCAGAATGAGTTTTGCGAAGTGGCGAAGATGTCCACAGTAACTTTGGTTGCAATATGCGTAGTGGTGTCAGTTGCACTCACCGGACTTGTCATCATCATATCTTTTCTGGTTCGCAAGCAAAGGTAAATATACTTTTAAAAACAGCTGTTAACTTTGTGACTTTTTCTGAATGTCTTTTCACGAATAAAGCTAGCTTAAAGGCCACATTTTAATTTAAACTTTTCTTTTAGGAAAATCATTGCATATATGTCCTATCACATTAAGGAAATAAAATTCTCAGTACTCCTCTAATAGTGCTATCACGATCACTCGAACTCCTTTTTCATGTGGTCAAAGCGCTGTTCTCAGCTGAAGTCATTGGAATAAGATGACCAGAAACCATTTTTCTTTTAGTAGAGGGGGCTGGTTATAATATATGTCAGAATTTTAATGGGAAACCATCCTAACTTTGTTAAGGTTCAAAAGCCCTTTCTAATGATGTATTCCCTATTTTTTAAGCCCAGTTAAAAATTCGATTTTTAGCAAAATATTTAGTGATTTCCGAAACTTTAAAGGTCAGCAATCTTTGTGTAATATCTTAATTTACCATTGATAGTGAGTTATTTAGATTGCTCTGGTATCGAGCTTTAAAATGATATAATGGGATAGTCAAACAGCAATAGAATCCATGGAGAATTGACAACAGTGGGCAAGTAAACCACTGCAATCTCGGATGGAATGGAGCCATAAATATTATTTTAAAATTGAATCAATTCAATTTTGCTTGTTGGGTAGCCCAGTGTTTAAGTCATTAGAATACTGACCAGCTACTCTGAAGGTCCCAGGTTTGATCCCTGACACAGGCACTCTACATGAGCTTCATGAGCTATTCTCAGCTGCATGTCGGTAACACGATACGTTAACTAAAGGTGGTGCCTTGAGTAAGTTGAAGACCCACCCCTGATGCGAAGTTGTAAAATGGTATGGACTCAAACCATATCATCATTACAACTGATTCTGATAGCTGGTCATGTAAGCCGACCAAGCTTTTCTAAAAGCTAAGGAAGTACTTACAACATTTGCTCTTAAGCTGGATATTCTTATGTGTCCAAATAATTTCAGGTTCAAATCAACGCACATAAAATCTTGAAGCTTATTTTTCAATGAATACAGTCATGCAGTGGCGTAATTAGGGAGGGGCCATCGGGCTATGCCCCCCCCCCCCCAAGCTTGAACCCAAAAAAAAAGAGAAAATAAATGCCTCATGCGGCTGGGACGATAGTCCGCGAAATGCTATTTAGTGGTTAGAATGAATTAATTTTACTGACAAACTCAGGGCACTATGGACCTATTGGTCGTATGTCAGGACATATACAGGCACATGCACATAATGGGGCAGCACCTGCCCATTGCTGCCTGTCATTAAAAAGTGTCCTTCCCCTGTAAAATGAAAATTAACAAAAACCCTTTGTATGGCCTCTGCACAGCCCTGCAGTGATCTCTGTAAGTCCCCTCCATGATATAACATTTTGGTGCGAAATATAAATATTAGGCATAATGCCTGTCGAATGAGGTGGTACTCCTTTAAACTGTAAAGAGTATGGTTTATCACATTTTAGCCCTTCTGGCCCAGTAGGCCGCAGCTGCTCATTTACGCAGTGCACAAAACCACACACAACTGGAAAATAACGGGTCAGATTATTTATTTAGAATTTCATGTGAGAAATCTGACTGTGAAACATTGTGTATAAACTGGTTGTGGGCTTATTCCTTGGATTCAACACAGAGCTGATCCGTTATGAAATGTTATGTTCTCTGTAACCACAGAATATAAACGCCAGTTCTGTGTGTGTAACCATGCTCAATTGATGTTCAGCTATGGCTTTCAATTGAGGTTGGCTCATGAGACAGGTAGCAATTCAGTGAATCGAATTATACCTGTCCTATCAGGCACCAGCCATAATATTTGTCCAGATCTGGCAAAAACATTTTTGATTGAACTGGTCTCCTAATTACAATTCAACAATGTTCTTAGTTGATAAATTGTGATCTGCCTTGGCAACAGTGTTCCAGACAGTTGGACAGGCACAAATGTCAAGCTCTGGGAGGGAAAGACTCACATTTTTGTAAGTGATTTAAAACTCTGACTAGCATAGGTAGAAAATGTCCAGTGAATTATGGAGAAAAGAAAGGTACTTCTGGATAGCCCAGAATGCTTCTTTTTGCAGTAAATTTATTGAAAATTTTCCCGGGGGACCATGCTCACACAACCCTAAGCCTCACTTCGCTCCTTTTGCGCTTGCGTCATCTACACCTACTATTTCACCCCTCAGTAGCCCCCCCCCTTACCAATATGCCCCTGCAGTCATGTGCCTACCAACTTTCTATGTTCCGTAATATAAGAAATAAGATCAACTGCGACTTCATGGAAATGTTAAAAAATCATTCATTTGGCTAAACATTCAATCGGTCTTGAGAGGAATCAAAACAAAGATACAGACATTTGTTATACCTTTTTGGAAATGCTTTCTTTTCAGTCTCAACAAAACTTGGGTGGTTTCCATTTGAAATTCTGAAATTATTATTCTATGTATTATCCCCCCCCCCTCCCTGTACTTCTAGACTCATAGGCAGACATCCATACAGGTCATTTGCCAACATTTGACACCCACTGTGTGACATTTATGAACACTACCTCTTACATGCCCAGCATGATTGCAAGTTTCACAATTTATGGGTTCAAGAAAAACCTCGTGCCTGCCAAGAGAGCTACGTTCACATTCTGGCCTTCGTAATGCTGCTAAGACGTTAACATGTCATGACCATACCTACTCCTGTTTCTGAAGTCATCATGGTGCCAAACCCAATTTGCAGTATGAGTGTTGGGTTACTTGATGACTGGAGACAAATAGCAACTAAATCCATATTAGTCCGGCAGATACTGAGGTGAACCCTCAAATGTTGTCTATAGTTTTGATCTCGGTGTCGTTTGAAAGCTGAGAATGGATAGATCCATTTGGCACCCTTGAGCATTTCGCGTAATTCAAGATGGCATCCCTACCTGTCCTAATTAGCCCATCAGGTGCAGAAATACAGGACGTAAAGCCCTAATCCACTACCACCACCGCGTCAAAAATGGCTGCTGAAAGTCAAAATTGCCAACATCTTCTCACCAAATTACCCTAGAAACACAATTTTTGAGTCTATACCATGGTTTTTGGGCCAAAATATCCATTTCTGGTCTCAGACACTTCCTTATAGCAGTAACATGCATTACGTTCATGTAAATATCATGTCAGGCTGAAATTGCCGGTATCTACGTATATTCTTGGAAGCATATACTTACCAGTAACACTGATATCATGCATTTGTTCAGCTGACATTGACACTACATCCTGTTGTCATTCAGACAGCACAAACCATATCAGTGTTAAAGTGAACCTTTAGAGAAGCAATTATTTCTTTAGTAGCAGTGCTAAGTTGCTGAGACAAAAGTATTGCTGCCATATTGATAAAAATATGCATTGTTGAACATTGTCAAATGTTGACAGTAATTAGATTGCTGAATCAGGCTCTCTGTTACCAAAGTTTGTCAAACTCTTGAGAAAAATGTCTCATTCACCATTTTTCATACTAGGTAAACAAAATTCTATGTCCATTCCATAATGACCTTAGAAGTTAAAACATTGCTAACATCAACAGCCAAAGCCCATTTTCAGATACAAAATGTATAAGTATTAATTGCATGATATCAGCCAAAATATGATGCCATGGTGCTAGTGCCAATGACTGTGACTGTCTCACCGATGAGAATGCACAACAAAATTCATTGGTCATGTAGATAAGACAGCAACATTGATTGACAAGAAATATCAGTGAAACCATTTAAACCTTTTGAGCTTAAAACCCCAAGTCCGGTCGTTATAACACACTGAACTGGTTGCATAATTCATTATGATCATAACAAACCAACAGATGAAGAAAATGAGTGTGGATCTTAATGTTGTTCTAAAACTCAGATCCCGGACCTAATGATTGGGTTTACTGGGTTAGATTCTGAAGATGAGCATCCCCATTCCATAAGTTATGGTATTGTTATTCAAAGGCGGCAGCATTAGCTGACTCCTTTGTTTGCTGCAACTCTCCGCGGAAGCCAGCGTGACGAGGGGTTGTATCTGGTTTTACAACTAGGTCGGCGGCAAATTTGAAAACGTATGTTAAGTCAATGGGCAAGAAAACAATAGTGTCTGTGTGCCGCAATTCACGCCACAAAAATGACTCTACAGACTTAGCGTTTTGTCAGGAGGCAGTCGACGACTTGCTTCAGAGTTGTATACTTTATGGTAGCATTTCGTCCAGTATTTCGCCGGTAAAAAGATGCATATTTCACACTGTGCCTCTCTGATGAAATGACAGAAGTTTGTAGGGACATCGAAAATGTATACCCCATTTCTCCAGCCGCCTTTGTTGCACATCTTATGTGTTCTAGTTAAGCTTAAAATCCATTAATAAATGCACTGGATGGTGACTTGTTTTGGTTAAATAAGCAGATCCATGAAGTCAGTTCCCAGATTCCAGTTTCCAGTCAGCTACCAGTAAGCTCCCATTTCTAGTTCCCAGTCAGCTACCTGCTAGCTACCCGTAACGTGAAGTCAGTTCCTAGTTCTAGTTCCCAGTCAGCTACAAGTCAGTTCCCAGAAAAATATCTGTGCAAATGATTGGTTATTGGAAAGTTAGCTATAAAGTAAGCATGCACCATTGTTTTTAGCAATGAATAACTGATGGAATAGTAGGCACCAATATTTGGTACCATTAAATAGCTGAGGCATTAGGCTATCTAATAAATCTGCCACCTTTGTACTATTCAATGTTACCAAATCAGATTTTTATGTGTAAAGTTTTCTCAAAATATTTAAATTCTTGCAGATTTTAATGTGTCATTTTCCACACAAAAAATAACTTTGCTAAAAAAATGTCTGGTAGCTGGATAGTTAGCTTTCCAGTGAGCACCAATATTTGGTGCCATTAAATAGCCAATAGATTAGGCTATCTAGTAAATACACTACAAAATTTCTGCTACCATTCTAAATACCCATCTCCCAGATATTTATGTGTCATTTTCCACAAAAAAATTAACTTTGGTCAACCGTAGCTGGATAGTTTGCTATCCAGTAAGCAACAATATTTGGTACCATTCATTAGCCAATAGATAAGGCTATCCATTAAATACACTACCATATTTTTAATTTCTAGTTGTGCCATTTTATTGTAAAATGTCCAGGCACAAAATTTGAAAAAAAAAAAACTTTTCCCGCTTCCGGAGCAGAACTCTGCACTACTGCACCTAGATATACTAGATAGATATATAGGTAGATACTTTATTTTGATGAAATGGTACAAAAATTATCATACAGTAAGACATTTACATGATGTTAACTATGAATTGTAATCTATTGTTAATATAAGTCCATCAGGTGGTTTCATTAGCTGTAATGGTGGCACCTTCAATAAAAAGAAAGAATACTTATATACTGATACTGATATTCTGTTTCAGGCACTACTAAGAGTAAACCTCCATTTGTAGCCTTCCATGACACTTCGGTCTGCAACATGTTGGACTGCAATGGTTCATCAGTTCCAGTAATGACATAATATTATGATACTGTCTGGCTCTCCTCGGTTGGTAATTTGCTAGGCTTGAGAAATGTTGCCGAAGCTATAGTTTGGATGCCTATAACAATGCCAAAATATGTGTAAAATAGTGTTGTTGTGCTGTTTTGGGGGTTTCATGACCAAAATTATATATGCTACTTGTGTAGTCTGGTGAAAATATGATCCTATCATATCAAATTTACATCACTGCTCTATAAACTTCATCTTGACATCATTATAATGCTTTTTTCATACTAATGGAAGTACGCTAAATATTGTGTTCAATTGTATTTTCAGAGCAGAAATGTAGCACTAATATACTGAACCTCTATATCACCCAGTTATGCCTTTTGGTTGTCACGTTTACATACCTCATGCCATATTTTTCAAAATAAGAAAATAAAAATACAATTTCTTATGTTTAAATCCTAGTTCTTACATAGCAGGTTAAACTGTGGCAACTGTAGATATGGATTTCTGGGGTAAAGTTAAAGGTATGAAACTCGTATCGTGACCTAAATAAGATATAATCCCTGAAGTATGGAAGCCTTGATGGCTTTGACGATTGCATTACAGCTAATCGGGGACAACTGGAGGCTACCGCCCACATAGCCAAGGTACACAGCCAGCAACTGCCGGCTGTGATGAATGCACTTAAGGTTGACCTATGGCTGTCATGAGCAACGTACAGTGTTCCTGAAGAAGAGCGCCGCTGCAAAAGCAGTAATTGGTGGTATATCTTAAAGGAGCATTCTCACATGAGCGATAAACACTCCCAATACAGCTACGATAGAAATTTTGAGGTTACCAGGAGCTTAGGAGGAGTATCTGTAGAAGTTACCATCATTATTGTTATTTCCGCGAACTATCTGCCGGCTTGTTTTACCTATTCAAGGATAGATCCATCGCAACGGTGAACGAAGCCATCATAACTGGGAGTGCATACGTAGCAACTGTGCACTTTGGTTGCTACAGATGGCCCCGGTAGCCCCTACAGCAATCACATGACTCCTGGATGCCTCTAGGGCGCCAATGGTAGAGCTATGGAATCTAACTGACACAAACTCTATGGAAAAGACGTGAAGCCAACAGATACTCCTCCTAGACTCCTGGTAGCCTCAAAAATCTCTACTGTAGCTGTATCGGGAGTGCCTATCACCCATGTGAGAACGCTCCTTAGAGATCTAGAATGATTACCGCCATTGCCGTAGTTGCACCGGCACTCTTCTGCAGGTATACCGTACGTCGACCATTGTAGCTCTAGGATTACCTTGAGTGTATCCATTGTAGCTGGCAGTTTGTGGGCTATGTACCTTGGCTATGTTGGCGGTTGTATGTACCTGGCCTATGTCCCCGGTTGTCCCCTGTTGCCCCCAATTAGCCATAATGCAATCCTCAGAGTCAAGGCTTCTGTACTTCAAGGGATTATGTCATAATGAGGTCACAGTATGAGCTTAATACCATTGATTTCACCCCAGTAATCCATGGTTTTACCTGCTCTGTAAGAACTGGACTTTAAACAAAGCAACATAAACTGTAATTTTTTTTCTTATTTTGTAAAACATAGAGATATATTGATTTGACTACCAACATTTTTTTTATTATATCATTAAATATAAAAAGGCACAAATAAGTGATATAGAGTACTACTGTATGGAATGTTGTTACAGTCAGTGCACTAGTGCTACATTTCTGCTCTGTAAATAAATAAAATTTTTAGCATATTTTTTCAGATTAATGATGTTAAAATGAAATTCATAAAGTGAAAGAACTGTACATTTGATATGTTAGGTGTAGAACCATATATTCAACTGATTATACAAATATCTTATCATTTTAGTCATAAAACCGGCAAAAGGAACAACTACACTATTTTACACATTTTCTGACTAAGTTCTAGGCAACTAGGTGCAGTAGTTCAGCTCCGGAAGTGGGAAATATTTCAGTTTTTTCCAAATTTTGCAAACATAACTAAATAAAGGTCAATGTCACCATGAGATGGCAATAATAGAAATAAGAAAAGTGGAATTATATTTCCTAAATAGTTTAATCCCTAGGTTATTTAATGGTGCAAAATATTCGTGCCTATTGGATGGCTAACTTTCCAGAAATTTGTGGGGCAAAGAAAATATTTTTGGGGAAAATGTCACATAAAAATCTGGAAGCTGGGTATATAGAATGGTAGATATTTGATAGTGTATTTACTAGATAGCCCAATCCCTTGCCTATTTAATGGTAACAAATATCGGTGCTTAATGAATAGCAACCAGCTACCAGAAATTTATTGAGCAAGATAACCTTTTTTTTTAGAAAACGACACATAAAAATCTTGGAGCTGGGTATTTAGAATAGTAGCAGAAATTTGGTAGTGTATTGACGAGATAGCCTAATCTATTGGCTATTTAATGGTACCAAATATTGGGGCCTACTGGATCGCTAACTATCCAGCTACCAGAAATGTGTTGAGCCTAGTTAAAGTTGAATGTTTTGGAGAAATATTTTGATATATTCAATAATTTGTGTGCGATCCATAAATTCCACACTGAAATTTATTGTTATGATAGAATTCAGAATGAATGTGAATTTTTTTCACTTGTTTTTCAGTATACCATGGAGCGGTATGAAAGTTTTTGTGGAAAATGACATATAAATATCTGGGAGCTGGGTATTTATAATGGTAGCAGAAATTTGGTAGTGTATTTACTAGATAGCCTTATCTATTGACTATTTAATGGTATTAAATATTGGTGCTTACTGGATAGCTTACTATCCAGCTACCAGAAATTTGTTGACCAAAGTTAATTTTTGTTAGGAAAATGACACATAAATATCTTGGAGCTGGGTATTTAGAATGGTAGCAGAAATTTGGCAGTGTATTTACTAGATAGCCTAATCTATTGGCTATTTAATGGTTCCATCACACTCCATTGTTTTTTTTAATAGTACAATGCATCACACTCCATTGACGTCTGTTTCAACAATGGTTCCAGTCATATGGGGGTGGGCTGTGCAGATAAGTGAGGCAATTTAACATTTACCAAACTTAAATTGTATGCACAAATACATTCCTGGAATGGATTCTATAACCCCAAAAACCTAGGTCAAAACAAGATTTGTGCTTCTATTACAACTAAGAGGGAGATACTTGTAACTCCAGCTGGACATGACATTTATGCGAATGTTATGAACGATATTTCTGTAACTGCCAGATGAAAGTATCTGAGACCATTAAAAATGTCAGAAATGGATTTTGTGACCCCAAAAACCATGGTATACTCCCAAAACTTGAGTTTCTAGGTTAAATTTGGAGATAAGATATTGGCAATTTTGACTTTCGGTAGCATATTGGACGCCATATTGGATTACGAATGACACCAAGACAACATTTAAGGGTACCGGACTTTATTACAGAGAGTAGAGTTTGGCATCTGATTGGATGTTTTGGAGAAATATTTTGATATAATCAATAATTTGTGTGCAATCCATAAATTCCACCTTGAAATTTATTGTTATGATAGAATTCAGAATGAATGTGAATTTTTTCACTTGTTTTTCAGTATACCTTGGAGCGGTATGAAATAGACAGAAATCTTAACAATATGTCACACAAACTTTGAAACAAAAACAGCTCTCTGTAACGACAAAGTTCTCGTGATAAATGTTTCTCATCTCCTTCTTGCCATCATTGTGGCCATTTGAGAAACAATAGAAATGGAAATGGCAAATATAGCAAATGTTCAATTAACCATAACAATCTGTCAATCTTTATTAAATCACAATATAAATGTCAACTGTATAAACTGGATAAATTTCCTTCAATTTAACTTGAATCATACTTCTTACCCTAACCCAATAAAAGTAGCAATGCTTCTAGCACCAACGTTGAATGAGAAAGAGAATACAAAGTCTCTTAACGGTGCTGTGTTATATCATTCTTACCCTAACCCCTAAACTAACATCTCTTTTATGGGATACTGAATATATTAAGTGATAAACAAATGCAACATTTTAATTTTTATTCCAGATATGAGATTCGATTAAAGGATGCTAGCCTCTGTCTGATTTCATGGGCAGATGTGGAAGAATCTCGTCATGCAGTTGCAGGAAGCCGCATGACATTGAGATCTGTTATGACAGAAGACAACGATGTTGCTCAGATATTTTTCAATACAGTCAGGTAGGATGCAGAAAAATAAAATAAAAGTCCATTTTAAAAATTACATGAAATAAGATAATGCAATTTAAGATATACATGTATAACATTATGCAACTGGTTGTGGTTAGTAGGTTCCATCATAAAAAAAACATTCAAATATACCTAATAACCAGAGCTAGGAACAGTAGGAACTTAATGTAACTAACAATTTCACCATTATTCCTACAATAATCGCTTTTTATTCTATGCTTGTTTTTTTAAAGATATAAATCAGATATTGCTGCAGTTAAGCCACTAGGTAGCAATGGAATTGATGTGACTGACCGCCGAGTGCTCCAAGAGCTTATGACCATGAGAGAGTTCCACCATGACAACATCAACGCTTTTCTTGGGATATGTTCCAAACCACCAAATTCTTGCGTCCTTATGGCTTATGCGAATCGGGGGAGTCTGCAAGATATTCTAGCCCATGAGGAAATAAAACTGACATGGGATTTCCAGGTGTCACTTATGACAGATATTGCGAAAGGCATGCAGGGAATTCATAGTGGACATCCAGGTAGGCCCTTTCCTTTCATTAACAATGTCAATATGTAGCATTCTTGTCTATTCGAACTGGATTACCTACACCTAGCTCTTGGTACAACTTCTGCTTCCTTTTGGTACAACTTCTGCTTCCTTGGTACAATTTCTGCTTCCTATACGTTCTGGTACACCTAATTCTCCCAACACCTGGCTATCCCTTCAACTAGCACTCCAACCCTACACCTATTTCTCCCAACACCTGGCTTCCCTTCAACTAGCACTCCAACCCTACACCTATTTCTCCCAACACCTGGCTATCCCTTCAACTAGCACTCCAACCCTACACCTATTTCTCTCAACACCTGGCTATCCCTTTAACTAGCACTCCAACCCTACACCTACCTCTCCACACACTTGCTCCATACACCTAGTGCTTGCTACACTTACTGCTCCCTATACCTAGCTTGATGTGTATGAGCAGTCTTTGTTGCAACATCATTCATCGACCCTAATTCATCCAGGCCCAAACTATTCGAAAACCCCCCACTCAATGTGACAGTGACATTTATATGTACGCAGGGCGGAAGTAATTTTTGACAGCAACTGTAGTATTTGAATATTATATAGAGCCTTTGTGATGATCTTAACCTCATGTTAATCAATAACATCTGTTGTTCATTTTAAGGCTGGCATGGCAGATTAACCAGTTCAAACTGCGTGGTGGATAGTCGGTGGATTTGCAAGATCACTGACTACGGTCTCCACCATATTAAGTTAAGTGCCTCTGGTGGAAACAAGAAAAACTATAATCCTTCATCCCTCTTGTGGACAGCACCTGAACTTCTTAGATCTACTGATGTACAAGAAAACTGGGGAACAAAAAAAGGAGACATTTATTCATTTGGTATTATTTGTCAAGAGATTTTACTTCAAAGTGGACCATATGAAGAAAGCAATCTTGATCCTGAGTTCATCATTGAGAAGGTTAAGGAAGGAAGTAATCCACCATTTCGACCAGATGTTCCCCATGGTATTTTTACACAATCTAAATAATACATTTATAAATAACTTGTTTGTAAGGTATGGAGCCCCTTAATGAACACATAAATATATCATAGGTCAGTTCTCGTGTGACCCGGGACCCAGAAATACTAAAACATTAAATGACGTCACCAATACACAATGATAGATGACATCATCAATAATTGGACTGTGGTGACGTCATGTATTGTCAGTATTTCCGGGCAGACAAGCAGACAAATCCTGGTACAACAACACGAGAATTGACCAGCCCCGTGAGCTTGCTGATCATTTTGAATCAAGGACCATAGGTCAAAAGTGGCTGGGTTGATTTGAGTTGCTCTCAATGAGATTCTGTAGTCACTCACTGCACGCTTGCCCGGTAATTAAAATCACTATATAGATGGCGCAAGCGGTCGACATGTAAACAGGGTGGTTATATAGTTGTCTGGCAGAAAGACCTTTACATTGCTAAACTGCAAAGACAGTTCTCTGTCACTAATTTCTGCCAAGAATCTTTGGATAAAATTCTTATCAACAACAGGATAGTGGAAGACATTATATTTGATGAGATTTGCCATGGAAACCTTCCTACATGGCCAATTGTGCTATGTGCGTTTTCCATGCGTTTGGATAAAAGCATGGAAAATGCATGGTATTTTCCTTAATATAATTATATAAAAACCATGCGTTTTCCATGCGTTTATCCTTCTCATGGAAAACGCACGTTGCACATTTGGCCATGTATTGCCATTATCTTTGTTCAAGACAAGCCGAGATGTAGTCAGTTTTATCTTCTTCCTAGATCCATAAACCTGGCAACCCTGGTCGACCTATTGTGTCTGCATGTGCTTGTCCTACTGAATTAGTTTTTTTGTATCTTGATGATATTCTTCAACCCCTTGTTGATGAGTGACCCTCTTATGTCAAGGACTCTTCAGATATGCTGAGGAAGATTGATTCCATACGCCTACCGACCCTTTACTTTACACTATGGATGTTCAGCTACTACAGACCCCTTATTACACTATGGATGTTCAATCCCTTTTCCCAGTCATCCCTCATTCTGATGGACTGGAAGCTTTACAATACTTCCTTAACCAAAGGACTTGCCTATTGCCCCCTACAAATACCCTCATCTGCCTGGCAGAGCTGGTCTTATACCTCAACAATTGTGAAGTTAGTGAAAATTACTGTGATCAAGTCAGCATGGGTACTAAAATGGGTCCATCTTATGCATGTCTTTTTATGGGTTTCATGTATATTCTTGTTGTAGATGCTTGTTCAGATGAATGGAGGGAGTTCATTGATTCCTGCTGGAAAGAACATCCTGATTCTCGTCCAACCTTCAACGACATTCTTTCCACAATGAAAAAGATTAACGGAGGTCTTGAAATCAATTTGGTGGATAGTATGATCAACCGATTGGAAGAACATTCAAACAAGTTGGAAGCCATAGTTGTTCAGAGGTACTAACTTCCAGATTTCTTCTTATCAAATTGGGGCAGGGGCCTCAGAGGTAGCACTCTGGGCTTCCAACAGCTGGGTCCCGGGTTCCATTCCCGGTCGAGTCTAAGTTGGATGGCTGTTTCATCCTTCATCTCATTGCTATGGTTCCTGCCTGTCCTAATTAGCCCAGCAGGTGCAGAAATACAGGACGTAAAGCCCTAATCACCCACCCACCCATCTTATCAAATTAGGGCACTTTGAAATAATATTTATACATATATAAATTCAGGCTGCAACTATTTGTCTGCGTAAGGTTTATGTCTCTTACTATTATGTATATACCCTTTTAACCTGGCTGCCATGTTGGCATTTTTGCCTCATAGACTTAATTTTAATTTTGTCAATATCAAGGGGGGGGGGGGGGTTGGAACAGATTGGTGGCACTACTGAAAAAAAGGTATGACGTCACCAATGATTAGTTGCTCATTGACTGTCAAACAGGCAACATCTCAGTCCTCCCTTTGTCACGTGACTCATAAACATGTTTATTTAGGCTCCATCGATCTGTTCTTATTTAGCTTTTTCGTGCTTCATTTTAACTTGGCCTTATTTTTTTGTAGCTGGACCATAGTCCTGAATGTAATTTGTATTAATTATTTGGTAATATGACTTGAGCAGTATGGACCAGACAGATGTAGTTAATATAATAAGCAACATTGATCCATCAAAAGGCCTATGGAAAGAGTGGCCAGTTCTTCATTTGCATAAGCCATTAACCGCCATGTTAGGGTGTGTTTTGGGCAAAAATAAGTGTACTTTGCCATATTATGTCATAATCATAACAATGGCAAGTGACATATTTATGCGTGCTTAAAATTAATGTAAAACGCTGAATTTGAGCTTAAAAAATGTTATAATGTGATTCCCTCATCAATCTATAAGCTAAATTTTTTTATTTTCGTTAGTGTATTAATTGAACAAATCTTTTCATTGTTTTGATTTGAAACCATCACCTCGGGCTTGTCATGCACCAACCCTGAACAGGCTTACATTGTTTCAATGGCACTGGTGCCTCTGGGTATATCTCTCTGGGGATCACATGCAGGATGGTGATTGATGGTGATTGATTACGTTGTACTTTTTTCTTTTGACAGATCGAACATGTTATTCGAAGAAAAAGAGAAGACCGAGTTCTTATTGCTTGAATTATTGCCGAAGAGTATTGCAGAAAGCCTCAAATTTGGTTTAAAGGTTGATCCTGAAACTTTCAAAGAAGTAACAATCTTCTTTTCTGACCTGGTGTCATTTACCCGCATCTCAGCCGCTGGAACTCCAATTGATGTCGTAAAGATGTTGAATTTGATGTACACTTCATTTGATGACATTGCAGCAAAATTTGACGTTTACAAGGTGGCCACGATTGGAGATGCTTACTTTGTTGCGAGTGGTGTGCCAATCCGCAATGGAGATCAACACGCGAGTGAAATTTGCGAAATGGCTTTAGAGCTACTCAAAGCAGCAGATTCTTTGACCATTCCTCATATTCCAACAGAAACATTGAAACTAAGAATAGGGATTCACTCTGGCCCTTGTCTAGCAGGTAAAAGTGTTATGTTTATGCATGAACCTGTTGTGAATGTCTGAACACCCCAAAACGGCTGTTTGTAGTTTTTAATAAATAGGTTTTCTTATATGTCTACCAGGTATATGTGTTATACGGGTGAAGCTATTATGAAATGAAGTTACTTTATTCTGGGCATCAAAATGTAAATAGTTATATACATCTCTAACACCCAAAAAAATAGGCTATTACACTTATTTTCTCTCTGTGTCAAACTTGAAATTTTGAGAAAATTTTTTTTTTTTAATTTCCTCATTCTTTTTCATGTATCTTTTATCTAATTTTAATCATTCTGTTGTGCCCCTCTTTCAGGAGTTGCAGGAATCAAGATGCCTCGTTACCTTCTGTTTGGGGACACTGTTGACTTTGCATCTAACATGGAATCAAGCGGAGCGAGTATGCGAATCCACATCAGTGTCTCAACCGTGAATATCTTAAAGGAAAATGATAAATTTGCCTTGGAAGAAAGACCAGGGGGAATAGAAGACAAAGCAAAAGGGCACGTTCAAACATTTTGGTTGAATGGCTACAAATGAGGGACAATGGTCAAAACTAGAAAGAATTCAGGGATATGTTGGATAGAGAATTACCAAAAGACATTAACAATCAATATATATATATAAAGATACTATTTTTGTGTTTGAATTAGAAGATACTGATTGGATGTTATTAAAGCCATAGTTGCCAAGAAGCCTTTACTAGTTTTCATGACAAATTTACGGAATTATATAATAAGCATTTTCCTTTTTATGGCATCAACACCGTATTATAATATGAAACCATGGTTGACAGTAGCTTTGAAAAATTTATAGGAATGAAAATGATCCCGCACTGATCTCAATGTTAGTCTTAAGAACTATAGGGTAGAATTAATTAATTTAATGAGAACACGAGAACGACAGTATTATACTAATGAAATAGGATTGCATAGGTCCAATTTGAAAAAATCATGGGATGTAATAAAAAATATAACAAACAAAAAGAATAGGAAAGAAGTTCCATCGCCATTCCAAATCAATAACCGTATAATAGAAGATCCTGTCTCACCCGATCACCGCAGTTAAGCAGCTTTGGGCCTGGTTAGTGGTTGGATGGTTGACCGCCTGGGAATACCAGGTGCTGTAGCTTTTCCAAATTTTAGATTGATTTCTGCCACTTCTCAGACATTTCAAGTCTTCACAAGCTGTCAGAGAGCCTGTCAGCTACAGCCATACCCTGTTGAGCACACCGGTTCTCGTCCGATCACCGCAGTTAAGCAGCTTTGGGCCTGGTTAGTGGTTGGATGGTTGACCGCCTGGGAATACCAGGTGCTGTAGCTTTTCCAAATTTTAGATTGATTTCTGCCACTTCTCAGACATTTCAAGTCTTCACAAGCTGTCAGAGAGCCTGTCAGCTACAGCCATACCCCGTTGAGCACACCGGTTCTCGTCCGATCACCGCAGTTAAGCAGCTTTGGGCCTGGTTAGTAGCTGGATGGGTGACCTGGGAATACCAGGTGCTGTAGCTTTTTCCAAATTTTAGATTGATTTTTGCCACTGGTGAAGGATCGTTCAGTGCACCTGTGAAGGACAAAATATGAAAGGAAAGGCAGAAAAAACTTGACAGTGGTTTGGAACTTAGTTGCTGAATTGAATTAACAGAGACAATGGTTTACTGAATGACAATAATTTATAAAATAAAATATCTGATATTTTTTCTGAATGTACTCTTGTTATTTTATTTAAAAAATATTTCAAATGATTTACCTCATTTCATTATACTTGATTATCTTAAATCCTGAAGCCAATCCACTTGATAAATATATTAAAATCTCACGCATAATTGATCAAGGACTATCAAGGTTTAAACAATATCTGATAAATAAACATTTAAACTAAAATAAACTATAAAACTGAATACAATATAAACTATGACAGAATTAATTTAATTATTATAGAATTCATTACTGAATTAGCGGGTTTTACATAATAGATTATCTAAATTCATTGATGATAACAACATCTTATACAAATTTCAATTAGGATTTTGTTATAATACCACATTAGCTCAAAGTTAGTTCAGCTGTAGGTAATAATGAATTATGTTCTCGGCCTTTTTCTGGATTATAAAAAGACGTATGATATTATCAACCATCAGATTCTACTAGATAAATTATTTAAATATGGCGTAAGAGGTGTTAGTTACCTGCGGTGTCCCACAGGGGTCCATTTTGGGCCCCTTGCTGTTTCTATTATACATAAATGACCTTCCAAATTGCTCGCGTTTATTCCACTCTCTACTTTTCGCTGATGATACTAACTTATATATAGCAGGTAAAAATGTTAATGAACTTATCCAAACTATGAACAAAGAGCCGGTAAATGTAGTAAATTGGCTAGAATTTAACAACTTTCTCTTAATATCAAAGAAACTAAATACATGATTTTCTCATCTAAAAAAAGAAATTAACTCTAGTATTATTATGGAGGAAGAAGTCAGTGAAAAGGCCTCAGAAATAAATTTTTTAATATGTTTGCATATACAAAATACTCAAACTTAAATAGCTAAATACATAGGAGTTATTTGTAGAGCCAGAAATATTTAGCCAGATCCACTCTAGTTATGCTGTATAATACATTTGCACAACCTTATCTACTTTATTGTATCGAAATTTGGGGATCAGCGAATGATTAATTTCTAATGGGCACCATTGTTAGAATCCAGGAAAAGGCCGTACAAATTATATCTTCAGTCCCCCTAAGAATGCCTACTGAACCTCTTTTTACTACATTAAAGATTTTGAACTTTTTAAAACTTTATCAATATATGCTAGCAACATTTATGTTTAAATACCACAAAAGGCAATTGCCCCAACTATGCCTTGATCTATTCACAATAAATGCACAACTATAACACTCGTCATAGATCTTTGTTAAGAATGCAATTCTAATGTTCAATCAAGAACAGTGCGTTTTATAGGAGTTACTTTGCGAAACAGGTTGTGTGGTCAGTCTGCAAGTTGACTGCTTAATAATTATTGCGAGCGCCAGCTCGCATTCAACCGAAACTCACATGGACTATATTTATGTTATCGCTACGCACATTCAAATGTATTGCCGGCTGCACAAAATAGTCCTATGTTGTGTGTTACTTTAATTTTTATAGCATTAAAAAACACAGGCTGCGCTGCAGCTAAACCCTCAGCGAATCCCACATAGCACACAGGCATCATTAAAATGGTTAAGTGTTCGGCCGACAGGCAAGAGGGCGGGCATTACACATTAATTTCCAGAGCAGAACACACGCTTTCGTTTCTAGAGCTAAACTCTAATGCACTTACCCTAATGAAATTTCATACAGTAACACTATATATGGCCTAGTGCTGCCTTGTGATAGCCACACTCTCGGCTATGTTTTACAAAATTCGGAAAAATATTATTTCTTGAGTGTTTATTTAGTGTGTGCGATGAACCGAAACAATTGCCACTTGGGCTACATAGCCTGTTACGCAATGCTTATTAGAGTCCAATATGACATATTTTTGAACTCTTGAATTTCGTCATTTTTTCATTATATTCTGTTAGGTGTGAAATAATACAGTGTACCTGTGGGTTATAACATAGTCTGTTAAAGTCTTACTGTAAAAAGTAAGGCCCATATTAAGTCTTACTTTTTGTCCACTAAGTCTTACATTGTCTTATTTGATGCAACTATACTTGAATATTAACATCCACATTGTAATTTTCAGACGATTGGGTAAATGTGAATATATATAGTGGCTTAATGAATTATGAACTTTCTTTAAATACACAAGAACGTTGCGTTTTTATTTTTCTGGACAATAAATTAAAATTATTGTATATTAATTACTATATTAGTGGTCTTATTTTTCATGTGCGCATGATATTATAATGTCCTACAAATGTCTTAATTCCTATGAAGGTAAACCTGCAGGAACCCTGTATTAACAGCAATCCATTCTGTTCAGAGTAAAGTCAAGTGAGCATAAAAAGTATTGTCTGTCCTTTTCCTGCCATTTAATTGTTCTGTTTCAAAGATTTTGACATATGTGCAGAATAAGGAGTATTCAGTTTGCTAGAATTATCAACACAATAGCATGTTCCCTTAACTAATCTACAACTAAGATTAACATGTGTATGTCCAAAATAGTCATACATGGGCTAATTGGGCTATGGCAATGATCCTAATAAGGAATATATATGAAATTCAGCAACAATGTTATGCCACATAAAGATGTTGGATATAATTTCATACAAAATGAACCTTTAAGGTTTTTTCATTAGGGTCAGTGCATTAGAGTTAGAGTTCAGCTCTAGAAACGAAAGAGTGTGTTAGAGTTTTGCTCTGGAAATGAAAGTGAAATGCCTGCCCTCCTGCCTGTCAGACGAACATCTAACAAGTTTAATGATGCCTGAGTGTCATGTAAGATTCGCTGAGGGTTTAGCTGCAATAAAGGCAACTTCGTAATCAATGTTTTTAATGTTTTCCTTCTATAACAGTTAAAATTTTACATGTAGACCTATAAACATCATGAGAAATGTGGTCTTTATATATAAACAACTACAAAATGCATGTACACCACCCCACCATCCTCAGTATATGATGTCAGGACTGATCAGTTGGCTATAAGGGGTGTCAAACGTGAATTGCAATTAGCAGTCGGCAGTCAAAGGCCTCCAGGAATTAAGGAATGAATTTAATTGAAAAACTAGGATATCCTAGTTCTCATTTCATGCGATCACTCTGACAGCAAAACGTCGTTGACACTTATGCAGTGACACCAAAGCCGTGTGTTTGTGACGTCATCATGGTAGTTCTCTGACCTAGTTTCGACGGTGCGTATCATGACCACACAGATTAATTAGGACAACAAAGATGGCGGCACCCGTATAACAGTTCCGGTCTGTCATTTGAGAAAGGCTTGTCAGTAGATTTTATTTGTGCTATCAGTAAATTTTATTTGTGGCCTAATATGTAGCTGTTAATGCCAGGAGTGAGCGAAGCTATTAATTTTACATGTACATCTATATTACAACTTAAATGTTGCAGTCTCTGTTATTCTAATTAGACTCCATGTAGGTTTTTAAATTTTCAAAATCGGACAATAAATAACAATTTTAGCAAAAGAAGGCAGTGAATTGTAATGCGTTCCTTCAGCCACTGCGGTAGCTCACGCTTACACTGCCCCCTGGTGTGTCATCACAAAGATGATTTGTCATGTCTAGTGGGTTTCCCTAAATAAACACTATTTCTAGCCACTGTTAGAATTGTTACAGTCAGACAAAAAAGTTTTCTCCAAGTTTGAAGCTGGATCTGTAACCGTTAAGAAATTATGGAGAGCTTTACTTTTGAACCGACATGACGTGATGACGTAGTCTCTACTGGAGCATTGGTCAAAAAACGATATTAGGTTAATCTTCACTTACAAATGGTTAACCAAAAGGGAAGGTTTCCGTGTTTGATCATCTAGATGTACAACTTCAGGCCTTTTCACTATCTGTAGGGTCACTAACATTCAATTTTACCTTTCCACTCCAAGAATTTGAAAAGCCAATTTAAGATGAATGCAGTGAAATAGATCAACTATGAGAGAAATATGTGGATAAGTTCTGAAAAGTCTGTGTGGTGTGTCAACTACTTTTACGTTCTTGCTAGACCAGTTAAGTACAATATGATCCACATATCCTGATGATGATCCACAAGACTAACGAGCAATATGAACCGGTATAGAATTAGGTCTGACTCAGTTGATGTTAGCCCAGTTTGGATCTAATCTAGCCTATTGGGATCCAAAATAGATTTTTTTAAATAAGATATTTACTAAATTACCCTGAATAGTTACTGGAGACAGCAGTAGAAGCAGTTGTGATATTTAATTACAAACCTATCCTATGCATTATGAGAAACAAATAACCACAGTTGTAAAATTTTGATAAACACAATTATACATTAGAGCATAATATAAATACATTACAATATTAAAATATTGACTTACGTGATAATATTTGGAAACTGCATTGTTATAAATATTGATATTCACCTAATGTGCATGTTTTATTGGCTTTCATCTTCCACCTTAATATCATGATGCTTCATGTTTGGTTCATGATATATGACAATAAATACACAAAAAAAAAATTGACGTTTTGGGTGATTTTCACAGTTAAAAAGTTTTGGTGATTATTCTGACTGCAGAACATAACATGTGTTTCATAGAATATATTGTTTTGTTCTTATAGTACGTGTTATTGGCTTTCATTTGGTAGCTTAATTGTTGCTTTATCTTGTTATGAAAACAAATGTTCCAAAATTGTTTTGATATGGGAAACTGTTCAGTAATATATAAAATTCAAAAGTTGCCAAATTTTTAAAAGGTCTAAATTACACATACAAGTATGTAACACTAGCCTTGACAGATTTAAAAATATTTGTTTCTTTAAACAAAAATATTCTTTTTCAAAAAAAGAATAGATACCTGGTGTTGTGTGTAGAATGCCAGCAGCACTATTCAGCGAGATATTTGTCTGAGAAGGTTGGTGGCGGCAAAAACCAATGATTGTGGATCGAAAGATTCTGTTGTGCTCCCGCTGACGTCCGTGCCCTTCGGCTGGATGCTTCTGGCTTTTCCATATTCTACACGTTTAAAGCTGATTGCAGTAGCTATCAAAAGAGGGTAACTGAGTTGAGATTGGTTAAGCACTGCAGGTGAAACAGGAATTTAAAAATTTTGAAAAGCTCTACAAAAATAGCTTAGATTTTCATATTGTCAGTCTTTCAATTTGGTTTGCAAGAATTGCTTTGCTGGGGAAATTTAAAGACCCATATAGCTTTTTAACCTAATGTTTCATGAGGAAGAACTTGCCTGTTGGGTGAAATATAATCTTAACAAAGACGAGATATTGAAAATTTCAACAACACTTCCAAACATGTTTTATGTATCAAATTAAAGCTTACTGCAGAAGTTATAACATGCATGAAGTTAAAGCTGATTACAGTAGCTATCAGGAATGCGCAACAGAGATTTTAATATTTTGAAAAGGTGAAAAACAATTAGAAAATGTTTAGTTTATCTCTTTCAGTCCTGTGCGCAAGAATTACATAGTTTCAAAATAACTGCAAAGTATTCAGTATGAATGAGAAAATTTTCAGCTTTAAAATGATAAAGTGATCTTGGTTCAAATCTTCGCAAAAAGAGATTTATCTGAGGTTGTTGATGTCAGATTATGCCTTACAGAGCTCTGGATTTTCTTTGCCTTGATGGAAGAAGCACTGTTGGAGTCACTCGCAGGGAAAGCATGAAAGTCCAGTGATGGCTTGATATCATCTGTGGATCAACCAACAACAATAATGTTGATACTGAATAGTCTTATCTTGTTTCCAGAGCTTGTGTCCGGATAGGATTCTTGATGGCATCAGTGAATTGCAAGAAGTACACGAACTGAGCAATGTTTTAACCTCGAATGAGGAGGTCTTAGACCTTCAAGGAGGGAAATGAACAATGATGTGATTGTAGGCTGATTAGGTTGATGAAGATCATATAAAATAATTTTATTATCTTTCTCCTCATCTCCGAGCATCACCATCAACTGTTGTTACATTGACGGTCACTCCATCAAAGCTGGGAAGCCAGAAACATTCCTTGCCCTAAATGAATACACATTTTGATCACAAGTTTAAGTAGCTGGATGTTATTGTAGTCATGGGAAAGGAACTACTTCCAATCTCTTGGTACTCGGATCTTTGGTCCTTTCACATGCAAATGCTCTAAAATCACTTGGGATTCTCTTTCCATGCTTTAATAGATCCCTCCAGGTATTTATTTTGATGGTTATATATCACTCAACAGGCAAAACGTATTCTTAACACCGTAGGTGTGTGTGTGTGTGATTAGGGCTTTACTTCCTGTATTTCTGGATCAGTTGGGCTAATTAGGACAGGCAGAGACCATGGCAATGAGACGAAGGATGAAACAGCCATCCAACTGAAATCTTCAGAACAGTGCATCTGTTTATTCTGTATATTCCTCTCATTTAGGTTGGACAGGAGAAAACTAGTACAAAAATAGATTGGTGTCAAATGAGTATTTGCTCTCAGCCAGGCACCATTAAATGTTTGAATCATCAAGAACGATTGGTTTGTGATTTAATTAATGATGTCATTTAATAAAATACAACATAGCCTGTTATAAATTTTTTTGTTCTTTAGCTGTATCTTGTGGTGAACCCATACTACTGTTATTTACATAATGGTACGTCAATAAGTAATGTGTGTCATCTAAAGGTCATCTGAAGGTTATTTTGTCTTTTTTATCTTTCTAAGGCCAGGCATTTGAAAGCTGTGTCAGCCATTTATGCAAGGTCACCACAAGCAAAGTGATGACCAAACAGGAACCTCTGGTATATATACATATCTATTTTTTTTTTCATTTACTTCAGCATTGGCAGCTTCAAGTTTTAAGAATTTATTACAAGTTAAGAATTATACGATGTTATAAATACATAATATTACATTAAATGAAAAATACTGGTAGGCTTACACCATCTGGTGTATTTGCCTTTACAATAAATGTTACATCTGTATACAAACAACCCTCTCACATATTTTTGTTCTTCTTTTACTATCTCTCTTGTCTTTATAAGACTGAGCCCATAACACTATTGCCGATGATGCTTCACAAAATTAAAAAGTAAAAGCTTTGTTGGGCCAAAGGAAACCCCAATAATTTAGTCTAGTAGGTTAGACCTTATCTGATGTTTTCAGTTGAAATTGAGATAAATGTCATTCCGTCATCACAAGCATGTCTTTTAATATATCTATTATACAATTTATGTCAGTTGTACCTGGTGAGTGTATTTGCCTTTACAATAAATGTTACATCTGTATACAAACAACCCTCTCACATATTTTTGTTCTTCTTTTACTATCTCTCTTGTCTTTATAAGACTGAGCCCATAACACTATTGCCGATGATGCTTCACAAAATTACAAAGTAAAAGCTTTGTTGGGCCAAAGGAAACCCCAATAATTTAGTCTAGTAGGTTAGACCTTATCTGATGTTTTCAGTTGAAATTTAGATAAATGTCATCCCGTCATCAAAAGCATGTCTTTTAATATATCTATTATACAATTTATGTCAGTTGTACCTGGTGAGTTTAAGTAAAAGTAAATTTTTTATTGATTTATTGTATACGCTGTTGTACAGCATGGCTGTCTTTAGAAGGGCCCTCCTGATCTTGTATATCGAATAAACTTGTTCTGAGTTCTGAATTCTGTGAACAATCTATTAGATCATAATCCTTCTTCTGTACTCATGTCATCATCGTATCTGAGCAAAAAAAAACCAAGCATTACCAAACCATGATTACTGACTAAACAAGGTGAAAGATATGTCCACGATGATGCTGAGTCAAATGTAAATGCAACTGATGCTGATACAGATGCTGACACATAAGACAATGTATTCCTTAACAATACAGCATACGAGAGAAGTTCATCTGTGAATGCATATGATGCCGATACAAATGCTGGGACAGTAGATGAGAGAAGTTCCATGTGCGCGTCTCAAAAGCCAACGGTGCGACATAGATCGAATGTCTATTCAAACGCTGATGCAGTTCACCAAGTCAAAACACCAAAAATCACTTCAAATTTTAATGCAAATGAAGATGAGACTAGTGATGTAACAGGAGATGATGATATCCTTTTTGAAAACCCAGTTTATGACAGAAGTTCAACAAATGTATCTGAAAAGGCCAGGGTGACGCAGAGCATTATAATTGATGATAATTCAAATACTGGTGCACACCTAGTGTCCAACTGCATGCTGATGTTCAGTCCTTTATTGTAATATTTGTTATAGAATCTGGTGATATATGTATGCTGAACCATAAAAGCGAGGTACATGGGCTTATAGTTACAACCATGGCCAAATGTTTCTGGACATTAGCTATATTGCATCAAAGGTTTTATTACCTTTTGCTATATATGTGAAGTTTGGTCACAAATTGAGAAAGACTCTTCCTTGAACAGATATCCGTGACAGGATCATAGCAGGCTGTAAATTATAAAATTTAAATCAAAAGTTCAACAGGGGCCAATTGAGGCATTTTGTTGTTGTCCTGTTGTAATCGAACTCTCATGATAAGCACTTAAGTGGCACATCCTCCAATATCACACTCGACAATCAAATTTCACTTTACACGTAGAATGCAATCAATAGCCAATATGAGAAACCAGGAAGTGGGCTCAGAAATCGATAATGTAACCTCACCTATGAAGCAGAGGGGGTGGAGGCCTAGCTCAGTGGTAGCGCGCTGGGCTTCCAACCACTGGATCCTGTGGTTCAATTCCCGGTTGAACCTATGTTGTGATGACTGTTTCATCCTTCGTCTCATTACCGTGATCCCTACCCGTCCTAATTAGCCCATCAGGTGCAGAAATACAGGACATAAAGCCCTAATCTGCCACCACCACCACCACCTATGAAGCAGGGACAGAGTATTAGTCTGTCACATGCCAGAGGGTGATGTTACTATACACATGATATTAGCTTTTTTGTGGTTGTTTGTTTAATGGAACACCAACACCCCAATGATGTTTTATTCATTTATTTAGCACAATTGTTGTTTTTGCACCATGCTTTGTAAAAAACAAAATTCATACAAAATACATTTATGTCATAGTTAATCTGCTGTTAACAATCATCACTGAAATAGTTTGCTGTTGAATACAAGCTGTTGAACAGTCATGTGTTATTTAACTCCCTCCTGAGTGCAACTGAATTGTTATGCATAATAACTTTATTAAAACATAACAAACAATCAAATAAATTAATATGCCTAATGGAGTATAAGTAAGTTATATTTCAGCATCGGGATTTAACCAACAAAAATGTTAGTTAACTCCCTCCTATTGGGGATGTAACTAATACTGAATGTTCGAAAACGAGGCCTCAGTGACAGAATCTGTGATATATTAAGCATGTCTTCCTCTTCCGAAGCCTCTGGAAGGTGGAGGAGGCCCTTCACAGAAAGAGAGAGATGCACTTTGTCCAGCAAGTGTCAGAGAGCAAGCAACCTCAGAGCGACAATTGCCTTCAACTCCTCTTGGTCCACGGCAGGGTCTTTCCTCGGTGTTACCATTGTAAGTGACGCGGCATGCTTCCTTTGCCTGCAAAGAAGAGAAATATATTTAGAAAATGACAGATATCTTTGTCTTGGTTAGTCCGATAAGAAACATTAGTTTTACTTCTGATTTCAACGATAGCCAACAGTCGTGTAATGTATTATTATAATTTTTTTCATATATTAATTTTTGGAAAAGTTGACCCACAGTATTCTGAGTGCTGTTTAAAAGCTACCACTCAGATAGACCTGGTGTTACTTACCACAAAGTATTCAGGAGGAATGGAGCATCTTGACTGTCTATCATTTTCATCATCATCTGGTCTCTGAGGTCTCTCTGGCATATCTTGTCCCTCTGGTCTCTGAGGTCTCTGTGGCCTGTCTGGGAAGCAGGCATCTGCAAGAGTCTCCATGGCATCTCTGCTAGGTCTCACTCTCTCGGTGGTACATACACTGTTTCCAACAGTGGCACAGTCATAATCAGAGGTGCAGAGTTTCTGTAAGCAATGAAATTTCACAGAAATAAGATAATTTTTATCACATTGGTTGCAATTATAATTTTGTTGGCTTTGTATGTCAATATGGCTTTCCCAGATAGCATTCCAAATCTAACCAGTGTCGTTTTTTATATCGACCGCCGTTGGTGCAACATCATTTTGACATCGCTGACATCGCGCCGATGTTGATACAATTTGGAATGTTATCTAGGTTGTGCTTTTTGATTTTCATATTAAATCAGATTGCATGACCATTTGCAAAAGTTCAACAAAAGATTTACAAGGGGGCCGTGAAACTAGATGATTATAGTTTTTACTTACTGGTTTGCAAATAGAGAGTCCAGTCACATCAGCAAGGCTAGGAGCTCCTGGTGGTTTTGGCCTGGATTGGGCATCAGCCAAATCAACTGCTTCACAAACGAAGAGACCTCCAGGACCAAAACATTGTTGTTCGACCACTGTTCCATTGGTGAAGGCAATCCTGCATGGTGGTGGAGGAGGATGTCTTGGTCCACCACGTGGATGTCCTCCTCTTCTGAAGCCTCCAGAAGGTGGAGGAGGCCGTTCACAGAAAGAGAGAGATGCACTTTGTCCAGCAAGTGTCAGAGAGCAAGCAACCTCAGAGCGACAATTGCCTTCAATTCCTCTTGGTCCACGGCAGGGTCTTTCCTCGGTGTTACCATTGTAAGTGACGCGGCATGCTTCCTTTGCCTGCAAAGAAGAGAAATATATTTAGAAAATGACAGATATCTTTGTCTTGGTTAGTCCGATAAGAAACATTAGTTTTACTTCTGATTTCAAATATAGCCAACAGTCGAGTAATGTATTATTATAATTTTTTTTTTTTAATTAATTTTTGGAAAAGTTGACCCACAGTATTCTGAGTGCTGTTTAAAAACTACCACTCGGATAGACCTATTGTTCCTTACCACAAAGTATTCAGGAGGAATGGAGCATCTTGACTGTCTATCATTTTCATCATCATCTGGTCTCTGAGGTCTCTCTCGCATATCTTGTCCCTCTGGTCTCTGAGGTCTCTCTGGCCTGTCTGGGAAGCAGGCATCTGCAAGAGTCTCCATGGCATCTCTGCTAGGTCTCACTCTCTCGGTGGTACATACACTGTTTCCAACAGTGGCACAGTCATCATCAGAGGTGCAGAGTTTCTGTAAGCAATGAAAATTACACAGAAATAAGATAATTTTTATCACATTGGTTGCAATTATAATTTTGTTGGCTTTGCATGTCAATATGGCTTTCCCAGATAGCATTCCAAATCGTACCAGTGTCGTTTCTATATCGACTGCCGTTGGTGCAACATCATTTTGACATCGCTGACATCATGTCGATGTTGATACAATTTGGAATGCTATCTGGGTTGTGCTTTTTGATTTTCATATTAAATCAGATTGCATGACCATCTGCAAAAGTTCAACAAAAGATTTACAAGGGGCCGTGAAACTAGATGATTTTAGTTTTTACTTACTGGTTTGCAAATAGAGAGTCCAGTCACATCAGCAAGGCTAGGAGCTCCTGGTGGGTTTGGCCTGGATTGGGCATCAGCCAAATCAACTGCTTCACAAACGAAGAGACCTCCAGGACCAAAACATTGTTGTTCAACCACTGTTCCATTGGTGAAGGCAATCCTGCATGGCGGTGGAGGAGGATGTCTTGGTCCACCTCGCGGATGTGCATAAACCGCTGCGATGATGGCTAAGGCAAATAATAAAACCTTCATCCTGAAAAATTGAAAATGACATGAGTTTAAAAACAAACTAAATATTGTTATTAGATTATATTCTATGCTTGTGCCTGTTACTATCATTTATTCCAATATATCTTAGACCAACTTATGCTTGACGCCTTGAAGGGCCATTTGGTTTATCTATCACCTATAGTCACTGGCTCTTACAACTCTACTCATAATGTTTCAAATTCCAAGAAAAACTTTTAAAAGTGATAATAGAAATGGAAACAATACATGACTAATAATATAGGGTACTTGTAATGCTTGGATTTGAAAAAGAATATTAGCAAAACGCAATGTCACATTAAGAAATAAGACAATTTGCTGTCAATTTCTTATCTATATATTTTGTTGCTTGTATGTCTTTCCTTATTGACATGACAATAGTTAGCTTTTGTCAATTTTTACTGTATTTTTATAAAATGAATGTTCTCTTAAACAAACTATTGCAAATTGATATGTCAACTGCAGCAGTAAAGATATTTTTATGACATATATTTATGACGTATATTAATAATTTTAAGAATCTGTACTCACCTGATTTTGTTCAAGAAACTTCACCAGATTTATGTTCAAGGAACCTTCAACTGCTTCGAAGCCCAAGTCAAGATGGATTTGTTAAGTAAAGACTCTGCATGGCTTATATACTACTTGAACAGCCCAGATTCGTGATGGCTAACATTTTCATTTTATTTCACTTTAATTTAAAGGCTTTGTTGTCGTAAAAAGTGGCCCAGCTTCTGACGTTCATGAAGCCATGAAGAAAAAAATCGACACGCTTGCTTTGCTAAGAATAGCTTGTGATGGCATGCATGTTCCTAGTTCGTGTGATCTGAGGTGAAAATCTGGGACTTTTCATAAAATAAAAAGAGAATGAGATAATATATATCATGAGGTGATTTAACCTAATAAAGGTTTTTATTTAATTGTATTTACATACATAAAGTCTAAATACAAATAAATACAAATCTTAAAGGTTTATTTTGTATGGAATGATACTCAACACACCCATTTTCATGCCCTCATAAGTCAAAATATTAATAATTAATAACTGAAGGAACTATACATTATCAATTGCCATATTCCCTTCAACAGTTACTGAATTGTTGGTTTGCTGATCTGCATTAATCTGTGGCATTTAAATTAGTTATACATATACATATTCATTGCCAAACACTTTACAGGTGTATATCAAGAAAACAAGTATTGGAGTCAAGTGAAATTAATCATTTATTTGTTAATCCAGATCATTATGCAACTAATTATTATGAAATTGCTAATCATAAACAAAAACTGTGGATTGGGTTGAATATGGCATACTATGATAAAATATTTAATCATTATATGCACATGAATTGTACAACATTTATGGCTGTCATCGCAAATTATGGGATGCTAAGGAATATGAAGGTGGCGACTTAATTTTTAGCATTTTACAGATTGTCCATTAAAAAAAAAAAAAAAGAAGAAGGATGAAACAAATGTCAAAATGTAGCTCTAAAAGTGGAAGTACTATAATCTACATATATCGTTGGCAAAATTTTACTGATGTAAGGATAATAGAGTAATTGATATGAGGGTTTGCAAGAGTACCAAATTTTCATATTTTCCTTAATATATAAAACTATCTGGTATTAATTGTCATGAAACCCCAAAAAGGTACCTCTACACTATTTTAGATATTCTTACGAAATTTTCTATGCATGTAGGCGCAGCAAAGTGTGAGTTCTGCTCTGGAAATAGATTTTTTTTTCTAAAAATACTATAAAACATAGCTAAGGTATGTCAATGTGGCTATCAAAATGCACAACTTAGCTCTATAATGCAATACCATATAAAATATTGCTAGAGTAAGTGCTTAATGCCACAGTTCTGCTCAAGAAACACAATTTAACACAATTTAACACAATTTTTAGCAGTTTTTCAGATTTTCCATTATTATATAAAGAGCATGTAATGCATATCAAAATAAATTTTAAAAGTGAAAATACTTTAATTTAGATATGTTATTGACAAAATTTCATTCATGTAGGTAAATAGTGTCTTTGGTGTGTATGAAGGTTTGAAAAATTTCCCTATTTTTTCCTAATTTTGAAAATTCTCTAGTATTTATGCCATGAGACTCTCAAAAGGCACCACTACACTTATTTGGACATATTATGACAAGGGTTTAAGAATGTAGGTGCAGTGGTGTCCGTGTTTTGCTCTGGAAGCAAAACAATTATTTTTTTTTGTAAAACATGGACAATAATGCCATGTGACTATCAAAAGGCACCACTAGGCCATATAGTGTATTACTGTGCAAAATTTCATTAGGGTGAGTGCATTAGTGTTGAGAGTTCAGCTCTAGAAACGAAAGTGTGTGTTAGAGTTCTGCTCCCGGAATTGAAAGTGTTACGCCTGCTCGTACGTCGGACGGACATTGATGATAACAATAACTCTGTTCGAACTTTGTTCGCTGAGGGTTAATAACACTACTTACCAATACTTAAAATGAGTATAAAAACTTATAAAACTGTTTTGTGTCATAAAACAGTTATCACGGTAGTAGAACACCCAATGCTGAATGTTGCGTTCAACAAAGTATGATAACAAGCATTAGCCAGTGACTATTATTAAGTTACACACAGAATACAATAATAAAAGGGAAGTGCACTCCATTAGAAAACCAGCGAATGTGTCTGCAACCATTTCTCCATGGAGTGTGCTAACTTCTTATTGTTTGTGTACAGTGCATATTTTAATGATTAACATTGGCTTGGATGTATGAAAACATCCATCGGAGTTGGAAATCTAAAATTTATGGTTCCTCTTCGTGGAGTGTCTACGCCTGTCAATACATTTACATGGCACAGAATATGTATGTATCAGTCTCAGGTGCTGATTTTCCACCATCACCTTCTTGTTTTCACGGTTGTGTTAAAATGAGTCTCGTTGTTGATGTTTGACATTTCACTTGCATATAAAACACCTGATCATCACCAGAAATTACTTTGAGACATGCCACTCTGATGTTGAATCACTCATTAGATATCGTAGTATTGAACAACATCAAGTCAAAAAGACTTACGAAAGACTAAAATTGATACAATATACATTGATATATAACAAGAAAATTCTTAAAATAAAAATAGATTTAAAAAAAAGCTTCCATAAAAAGAAAGTTGACAGTAGATATTAATGACGTGTAAACATACTAATAATATTAACAAGAATATTTTTTTTTCAAAACAACAATAGATAACTGGTGTTGTGTGTAGAATGCCAGCAACACTAGGCCTACTATGTAAACACTTTAATACATATGATGGCTACTGCCTCATTAAGACCAGTGTTTGTGCCTTGTATACTCCATTCTTTACTCTGAATTTTACAAATGTATTTATCTATTGTATGAATATAAATTCTACACATTGTCCTGAACAATTCATTCTTTATTTGACGAAAATCGGACCAATATTCGAAGAGCAGCAGCCTTTTAAAGCAGGCATGACCCATATATTGTCAAAACTCTTAGAACTTGATAAAGGCCTAGGCCCAGGTATAAAAAATTATTATTTTTGAAGAATATATACTGGTTTCCATGGAAACCAAGCATGGCCTGAACTATAATTTTATATGCATTTCGAGGCATTTGGCCTTATGCATGATATCATAAAAAAAGCATTACTCTAGCTCAATTTATGTTTCAAAACCAGACCAGAATTAGCTAACTTGTTGCCATGGAAAAGATTTTTTAACAAGAACCACATGCCTTTTTCTTTGAGCTAAAGATTTTTTCAAACCTCACCCTCTAAAGCCCCTGTCACACGGGCCGGTTGTGCCGTAGTGAACCCGTAGTATTACGTAATAGTTGCGGAAATCGCTACCCGGCTCGAAACCGGCGGCCCCAATACGGCCACCCGTGGATACCCGGCAAGCACCCGTGGGACCCTTGGCCAAGCCGCGAAACCCGGCCCCGGTAGAAATCTCACGGGTGTAAAAAAAAAAAAAAAAAACCCGTGGAAGCCGGCGGGTGGCCCGTGGAAGCCGGCGGGTGGCCCGTAGAACCCGGCGAATTATTCGTCCCTAATTTCACCCCGGCGGCTTGTTGAGGGGTTCTACGGGTAACCCGGCGGCTTTCACGGGTAACCCGCCAGCTTTCATGGGTAACCCGCCAGCTTTCACGGGTAACCCGCCGGCTTTTTGCTACCAGCGTCAGCGTAGGCAGGGAGGTATATACTTTAAAAGGCTGCTGCTCCTCTAATATAAGTCCGATTTTCCTCAAATAAGACTGAATGGCAATATAGCTCATACTGATTCCATACGTATTTTCGGATTTAAAAAAACCCGAATATTAAGCGAGATATTTGTCTGAGAAGGCAGTTGTCTTGCGGCGGCTGCTGCTCCATTTATATTAATCCGATGTACGTCAAATCAGGACTGAATTGTAGTATAAATCATACTGATTCCATACGTGTTTTCGGATTGAAAATAGACCAAATATTAATGTCAATATATATAATGAACAATGTGTAAAGTTCACCCACCTATTTCTATGTGTATTTTATGCAGCTTACTTTAGTGTAGCCCTCTTACATGGAAGCATGTCATCTCATCATTACTTCTACCACCACCTCTCAGTGAGCGCATATACATTACAAATATGACTTGCATCATGTTATTCATGTTATTAGGTATATTGTGCTGTAGTGTCACTAAGTCACAATTTCCTAATAGAAACATAATTTTGCTTTAAATTAAACTTTAATGCTACACAAATCCTTGTTCTTAATTGAGCATGCTTTGGCTTTGGTTTAATTTTTGTCTAGTTTAATCTTTATCTAGCCTTTGCGAAGAGCTCTGGGAGCAAACAGGAGCAAACAATTTCCAAAAAAGTGATAATGCACGATCTTGCTAGGTTATAGGATTGCTCACTGAGAGGAGGGGGGCGGGGAGATCAGCCCAAGGTCAAACGGGGACCTTTGGATCTCTGGAATGATGACTGATTAGTTGGCCTTAGGTCACATGACTTGTAATTGAATGTGGATTGGATGATTGGAACTCTTTTGGAGGATATAAAATAATTTGTTGTGGAAAATAAAATCAGTTTTTACCTGACCTGAATTTGGGAAAGGATCAAAGCACTTTTGTCTCTCTTGTTTCGTTTGAGTAACCTGCATTCTGGATAGCATGCTCAAAGTTTAGCACTTCTGAGACTTGGGAGACTAGTTTGGTTTTGACTGGCTTGGCCAGTGTACATAGAGCTTGGGACTGCTGGTGGACATTTAACTTAAGGGGGTTTCACACATAGCCGGATCAGACGCCGGAGCGTCCCGGAGTAACATTTTATTACCTCCGGTGGGTTCCGGGATCAAAGAGCTGTTAAATGTCAACAAAAAATAAATGTTTGACGATGTGTACACGATGTCAATACGGTCTCAACAAGAAGCAACACGGAGCTAACACGACTGTCCCGTTTAGAGTGCGGAGTGAACCGGATTTTCACGGTGCCTTTGCGGATATCACCGGTCTTTACACCGTGTTCATTCGTGTGGAACCGTGTTGCTCCTTGTACTCTCCGGCGTTAATGGCGTCGAAATATTCATGCCCGGTTGACGCCGGATGTAGCCGGAGATATGCCGGAGTCAATACGGAGATTCCCGGAGATCGGCGGAGTATATTGGGAGTCTATACGGATCTACACGGATCTACACGGATCTACACAGATTGAATTACTCCGGGAACTCCGGCATGAAAAATTAAACATGTTTAATTTTTTCCCCCGGAGTCCCAAGGTGGTCCCGGAGCGCCCTGGACAATGACGGACAATGCCAGACAATCCCGGACATGAACACGATGTCTACACGGCTTTCCCCGGAGTATGCGGGAGTATTCCGGAGTTGTCCTCCGGGACGCTCCGGCGTCTGACCCGGCTATGTGTGAAACCCCCTTAACTGACACAAAAAACAAATATTTTGCTTTGTCAAATAAACATCTCAAAGTGTTTCTTGCTTTCAGATATGCACTTATGATCACTTAGTAAAATTGTGACTTTGAGACCACCTCACATTTAAGACTACCTCATAATTAAGACCATCTTAATACAAAGACCAAATAAAACTACCTCACTACTAAGATTACCACACTACTAAAATCACCAAATGAACTTTGGACAAATCACACAATTAAGACCACCTCACCAATAAGACCAGTTGGTAACAAAATTATATGCAGCAAAAGTTGCATGTAGTGCAGACAAATTCAATTCAAACGTTGTCTTGTGACATCACAATCAACTTTGCTTGAGTGCTTTGAACCGGCCACGTACGTTGTTCGTAAAAAAATCCTAACGTGATAACAATTGCCTATGATAGGCTTTGAACAAATGGTGCTTCTACAAATGGGATACCAGGTCTTTAAGAGAATAAGTGGTGAAGTTGCTAGCACATTTGCAAAGTGAACTGAACTGCACTTCATTGCATTCGGCTGTAATGGTGATTGTTACAACTGCCAATAGGTAATATCGCATAAAAATACACTAGCGGAGGCCAGTAATATACAAATAGTAGATAGCAACTGACAAGGAGTCCAATACAGAGTTTTATTGGATGAAGAAAAATTATATTGGACAAGACATTAACCCAGTCTATTAAAGCTTTTATAAACATTAAAACTCTATACTGGACGACATTCCATTCACTATTTGTCATATTCTCCAATGAATTTCCAAGAAATGTCAAAGATTACTATATATATAGGTTCCTTTAATTAGACATCCAACATAACTTTTTTGGTAATGGTCAATATAACTTTCAATATAACTGGTCCAATATAACAATATTGGACAGTCACATGGTATGAATGAAGAGATTTGATTAGACCAGCACATTTCATGGAGAATGTAAACAATAGTGGATGGCATTGGTAGAGTCCAACATTGAGTTTTCAGATTTGGAGATGAGGAAAAATTATAAGTACTGGCCTAAAGACTACTGTGTGGCGCCACTAGCATTTACAGAACTCAGCTCCACCTAGAGATTTTTATGGAATTTATATTGATGTAAAGTAATATATATTATATAAGAGATATAGCCTAGTGTCACTTGCCTCTATAGTGGCAACTACTCCCGAGGGTCAAATAAATGTACTAGGACCCGAATTGACCTTGTTTTATATGATGTGTCCATAGACTGGCAATGACAGTGAAAAGGTAAATTTAAAACATGTATATATATATATGGACAACTGCTCTTTTACATAATTTATTAAAAAAAAGCTTCCACAAAAAGATAGTTGACGGTAGATATTAATGACGTGAAAACATGCTAATAATATTAACAAGAATATTAATTTTCAAAAAAGAATAGATACATGGTGTAGAATGCCAGCAGCACTAGGCCTACAATGTAAACACTTTAATACAGTATTATGGCTACTGCCTCATTGAGACCAGTGTTTGTGCCTTGTATACTCCATTCTTTACTCAGAATTTTAAACAATTTATTTATATATTGTATTAATATAAATTCTACACATTTTCCTGAACAATTCAGTCTTTATTTGACGAAAATCGGACCAATATTAGAAGAGCAGCAGCCTTTTAAAGTTCGCTTAAATGATACTTGATTAAGGCCTAGGCCCAGGTATAAAATTCCTGTATGCTCAGTCCTTCAATTTGATTATTTTGTTAAAGGCTTGTTTAGTTCTTTAGTCTGAGCAGAGAATTCTAGAACAATATCATTAGTGCAAAACACTCAGGACATCCATTTTCAATTTTTTTGGGCTCTCACTACACTGGAACATAAGGAACTTTGGAAATAATCTGGAATGATATGAAGAACATATAACACCATGATTTAGTGCTATACTTGTTACTCTTGTGTATAGAGTAGACAAGTTTCATGAAACGTTTGTATAAATGTCACGAAATTGCGGCTGGCCCGCCATATGATGTAGGACCGAGCTGTCCATGGTAGATTCCAAATCCTTCTAATGGCTTTACGCCATCTAACATGCAATGATTCAATGTGTTTTTTTTGTCAGTCAAAGACCAGCATTGGCTGTCAAACATTCAGAATTAAATAATTTGACACATATTGATTTATTTACAGAAGGGAAATTGACAATGATTCCATTGATGCGATGGGTGAAATCCGAACAAGAAGCGGATTATTTAGCATTAAACTGCAGTGTCAAGTTCCATTACACCGTAAGCATTGCTTGTAATCCAAAACATGTTGGCAGGGTTAGAGTTAAGTCATCCGCATATGAAATTGCACCCATAAAGGGGTGCCCAATGAAGCATCCATAACCACACACAGATAGTCTATCTAGTAGAACATCATATAAACAGTACAGGACTGGCAACACCGCCCTGACGAATGCCATTACTGACCTGAAAAGTATCCGAATGATCATTGTCCTAAGAGGTCCTCACTATAGTTGCGCCAATAAAAGGTGCAGGTAATCCTCTGCCATGCAGCAATTCAAGCAGTTTGTGATAGCGATCAGGCATGCATAAACATCACTACGGGAAGTGATGCGCCTTGTATGCGAATTGAAGATCAGAGGATTTTATAATGTCGTTAAAATTCAAAAGAATAATTCCGCCGAAGATTTTATTTAAGCAGGAAGTTAAAGCAATTCCTCTGAAATTGTCTCTGTCACAGCCATTTCCTTTGTAAACAGTCTAGCAATCGCAGCATGAACTGAAGTGGGGGCATAAATGATATGGTTAGTGTTGAAGCAAATGTCACCATCAGATTTCCCTTTCTGTAAGTAACCAATAGCTTTAATAACTATATTTGTAGTCACCTGAACAGCCTGAGCATCATGTGATTGGAGTTCTTGCTTGACTTTCTGTTTCAGCTCATGGTATCTAGACGTTAATGAAAGCACACCATTATATAACTCCTTGTATTTTTGTGTAAACACCTTGCAGATGTCCTTATAGGATCAGAGTAGCCATCAACCTGTGGTGGCTGCATCTTTTGATAAGAGTATATATCATATAGGTAATCTCAACTGTTATGCAATATAATAGGCCTACGTCATAGAAATAGACATGGAAGAGCATTACTTTGCTCAGACTATGCCTGGTGCAAAAACACTTTTTCTCAAATGGTGCTTATATAACTTTAAATGACTGTGATAGGATTTTCGTATTTTACATTACCTACGTAATTTATTTGTAAATTTTATGAAAGCTTGTGCCTAATTTGTATTTTATTTCTTATTATTATAAATGTATAAACTGCAATTAAAACATTTGTATTATTGCATTAAATATATCAGTCTCAAATCTATAATATACCAAAGTTATATATGTGGTGGACGAGGAGTACAGTTTCTGCTGGACCTTCTGAAATGAGGGGGCCCATTGGGGGGCCAGGGTCTAAATCAGGGGGGCAGACTGGAAAATGTATATTCGATATATATGTAGCACATATATATTATCACTTATCTTTTATCGAAGTTGAAATGAAATATCCAGTGATGGACCTTACAAAAATGTATTATATATACCCAAACAGTGGAAGAACTTAAAAGACTATTGTCAAGGCAAAAGTAAAAGATTAACTAACTTTGTTAAATACATCCTAGCATGATTCAGCATGTAATCTCAATGTCTGTATAGTTAATTGAAAATGTAAGGGCATTTGCTAATACAGTATGTGTATGTAGGTACCTCCCTGATCACCTTGTTCCACATTAAATTCAGTGAAATTTTAAGTAATATTGCTGAAAAAGTTATTTTCCTATAGTGGTGTCAAGTAAAGTACAAACATAGAATATATCATTATTATTTAGAATTATATTTTCAGTCTATGTATGGGAACTGAATAAAATGTCATACAAGTAATGTCATAATACAACAATGTGGGAAGCATGGATCTTGTATGTCAGATAGATACATGGTTGGAACTACTGTCATTGTGTAAAGAATAGTATTGTGGAAATGTTTTACTTTAGACTTGTGGCACCTAGCGATAACATTTTGAATATTGTATTTGTTAGTTTAACACTGATGGCTGTGACATTGTTTCAAGCATGCTTTCTCAGATTGGATTCTGTATAAGGCCTCTGCTCAGTAGTGCAAAAATGATGAAGCCTTTGATATCGTATTTATAATCTCACATAGTATAAAGCTATACTACTAATTCTGCAGTTCTATACTACTAATTCTGTTGTTCTATACTACTAATTCTACAGTTCTATACTACTAATTCTACAGTTGTTATTCATATTCATCTTATATTTGGTCGATGTTGTGAGCATTCTGGGAACATTTGAGGCAAATCAATTGAGCCGTTTTGATTTTATAACAAAATAAACAGCAGAAAAATTTCATTTTTTACCGTTTTAATTTGGAGTGACATTTTGAAGAACTTTGTTTGAATATCATTGTTGAATTTCAATAATTCATGCTTGTAATTTAATACTTAAAACTAACATTTTCTTATTCATATTAAGTCTAGTTTTCCAAACTAATAGATTCTTTGCTCTGCCTGTTCATCTTACTGACTCTCCATACTAAACATAAAAAACAGTCCAGATTTAATTTTTTATCAAAATAAATTATGCAACTAGTTCAGCACCTAGATTGCTGAAATTTTGCTGAAATAGCAATAACAGTTGTGAATATTTCTGTAGCTCAAATTTTAATTTAGCCTTTTCCTTGTTTTTCTTCAATCTGTGTACAGCTCATTTTGTCCTGAGCATTATGCAACATTCATTACTCACATTTTTATCTATTAGAAAAAAGATAGCAAAAAATCATGGTTTGATATGTTCATATATTTATGTTTACAGGATAGTTAGAGCCCAACAAAAAGAGAAAATGGGTGTCCCCGAGCGATATATGCCTAATTGTCAATGTTCTGAAATCCTCTAAACATTCCTTTCACAAAATAATAATTAAAGGACTGAGCCACCGTTGTACCTGTGCTATAGGCCAATTAGAACAAGAATGTCATTAATTTGTGGCTTCTAGAAGTGGGATAATAAAGTATTATATTGTTGAATTGTGTTAACTTTATATTATAGATAAAACAGATTCATGAGCATAACCGTATAGCAGACTAAAAGAAATGATGAACAAATTAAACTTACTATAGTATTAAATGAAAATTGCAGTTATTGGGGTTGAGTTTCTTTGAAGAATTAACCTTAAAAAAAGCTCAAATCTAACACTTGGGACATGTCACACTTAGGCTTCATTATTTTTGCACTAGGCTATTAATGTACTATACTACTAGAAAATTCAGCAATGCTGTAATAAAAAGTTAAAAAAATATCCTCAACAATGCAATTAACCCATATAATTGTTGCCAAAGCATGTGTGACAAGTCAGACTGTCAGAATAAATAATTAAGGAGGTTTATAAGCAAAATTAAATTACTTCACTAATGTTGCACTCTTTCAGTTTGTCTGGAAAAATCTGGAATATGGGGTTGGGGCACTATTGGGGCCAAGGTCTTGGCTGGCGAGGGCTGCACTTTCATCATCTGTCCTCATATCTATCTAGATCGATCTCTAGGTCAGTGTTTTAAAATTGAATAATATCTAATGATTGGTCGAATTTCGAAAAAAAGGATAATTAATTATATAGACACTGTATATAATATGTATACCCAGTATTACCCACGTAGGCCTACGCCTAGGTAATTAGTAAATATATAAATATAACTTTCATTTTATCCCCAAATCTTGAAGCCTTAGCCCCGCCCAAATCCTATCAATCATGTATCTAAGGTATATCATGACTTGGGCGTCGACATGACGGAGCTTTAGGTTGTGTGTCACCTGCAAAATGAGCATGGCCTAATTCTGGGGCGCGTGATTTTGGGAAACAGCCAATCAAAAGACAGATTAGGAATTGGATTGGCTCCTATGCATGCAACGCATTGACTGTAGCAGACGACATTTCAGACTGTTGTTTACTAGCTCTTAATATTCTCTTATCCACACGAATTTGTCTGAAATCTGTTGTTTAATGTCATAAATGATTTCAGTCAAATTGGAAGCGTGTTCTAAGACAATACAGTATGACGGGAAGCACTTCACTACTGCATTCGAGACATGTGGATTGGTTTCACAAGGAACTGTATTATCGGCCAACCAGTTTTCGTCGTAAAATTCGCTGCGGGCTTAGACAACTAGCGGTGCATCTGACTCCTACAATGGAGATGACCGACTTTATTAGGGTGAAAATCGCCCTTTTTAGCTCATCTCCGACTTACGTTGAGGTATGTATATTCAGTGAATGTTATGATAGTTGTTTTGACCTAATTTCACGACTTGAAATTGTGTTGTTGTTGTTTACGGCACCTGTGAAGTGAACGGTGTGTTTGTCAACATAAGCATTGGGGCGCATTCGATTTCATGCACCTGTTGCACACAAACTTGTAGAACTCTTCAATTTATCATAAAAAAGAATGAAAAAAAAACCACCTGTTGATTTTGTCATGTAATTTATTAGATGGTACCCTTTGAAGTACTTTAAATTGTGTATTTAATTCCTTAAAGAATTTCTAACAATTACTGACATGAAGCTAAACCTATTAATCAGTTAATTTTCATTCAGGATCAACAATTACAATGGAATGTAACTGACCCATATATTGATAAATACTGACAACTTTAATACTTAGAAAGATATTTATATATGTATATATAAATAAATAAATTATATTATATTATATAACTAAATTATATTATATTATATAAAATAATAGGTAATGTCTGATTGATTGATTGCTTGATGGATTGATTGATTGACTTAATGACACCTTTGGTTCATTATAAAACCATGGAGACAAAAGTAGATAAAACAAACAATCAGTGTATAGCAATTATAATATATTGACAACTTAACGCGTATAGACACTATATGTAATTATTATCTGGGTCATCATCAATAAATGTGCTGAGTATTTCCTGGATAACGCGATGTTATAACAACTTGCTTTTGGAAAAAATGTCATTATCAGGTTCCAAACTTCCTAACGTCGTGTCATATAAAATGTTATCGGAAAGTTTATGTTAATTTAATAGTTTAACGAGCGTTATAAAAGACTGAATCACAGTATATATTTAACAATGTTATCGAACACTTAATCTATGATGCACTGTAATGTAATAAGTCTCAAATTGAGTAATATCACATATCTGTTTGTATGAGTTGATTAATAGATAAATAAGATTTTTTGATAGTGATTATGGTTTTTGTAACACCGGTTTGATGCAAGTATTTACTCGACTATAAACCATTATTTAAGAAGGGGGGGGGAGGTAATTTGGCCGATGCTTAGCTATGTCTCAATGCTACTGGTCTCTCAATAGTCTTTTCACTGAGCAGCCCTGAATTCAGCAAGACATAAGTCTTTCCTCTCCTCTTATTACTCGTTTTGCTTTTCAGACATAGTAGATCATAACTAACTGATTCCATAAATATATTTTCTCGGGGAAATAACATAATTCAACTAAATGATAAGATGTCAAATATACATTAAAATGCACTAAAAATACTATTGCTAGGATGCACTTTGCTTCAGCGAATCAGAGTCAAAGGCGGGAACTTTTTCAGCCAATATAATTGCAGTGTTCTGTCGTAGCCACCCGGTGGAAATACAGAGAACCTTCTGTGAAAATCCACTATTGGCAGAGACCTGAACTGCTGTGCGACACAGCTGTTAGATTTAATATGAGTTTTATTGTACCTTAAATCAAAGTGAGACTCTTTTACCATGTTTATCACTGTCCTGGGTTTGCCATGCTTAAGGAGCTGCAAGTCATTCACTTGAGATGTTAAATTTTTGGTACAGCCAACCCTCATTTATCCGCACACCTACGTCCCCCAGTTAACTGTGCGGATTAATGAAGGAACCGGATAAATGCACTAAGTAGATTTGTTCCCAGCCAACTGTGTGCGGATAGACTCAGACAAGTTTTATTTCCTGTATACATATACAAATAAACGGTATATCCAGGTGGAGACACCCCTAAGATAATTTCCTATCGCTAGCGAGGGTATTGGATAAGTGAGGCCTGGATAAATGAGGGTTGACTGTACAGTGTTTATATATATATAATCTACCTTAAACTCTTGTGTCTATGCTGAGGCAAATAATAAACTCCATCCATGAGAAAAATCGTAAATTTATTATATTACACCAAAATGCAGACCAATCCTATATCATCATTACTTTTGTCTATCAGCCGGTTAGGTTACAAAATATTTATATGTAGATGCAATAGATATGCAGGCCTCGTGAAATACTTAGGTCCCGTTACCCAAAACACTGAAATTACAAATTGGGATATTTTTAAGAAAATGTATTTTATTTCTTAACATTTATGTACGTATAAAAAATTTGAAATTACAACAATTACTTCAGATATATGAACGCATAAACAGAAATGGTTCATAATGGTTTCTACGCATTCACAATATGTTTACAAATGTTGCTTCTTCATGTGACGTCACAAGCTGACAAGTAACAGTATATGAGTAAACAAGGGGGCACTCCTTAGCTGCCTCTACCTGTATCAACGTGGGTGCACATTAAATCGATTACCATGGCAACAGGTAAATGACACACCCGACATGCAGGTAACTTGCATGCAGATTGATTGGAGACCCTTGCTTCAGCTTGCTTCCGGATATGATTTGTAAAATGCAGATAATCTTATAGAAAGATAGATAGATAGATAGATAGACAGATAGATAGACAGACAGACAGATAGATAGATAGATAGATAGATAGACAGACAGATTGACAGACAGATAGATAGATAGCTAGACAGACAGCCAGATTGATTGCAAAGTAAAATTATGAGATAATCAGGCTTGAAGTAGGTAAATTTACTCCAGGGGTGGAGTCACTAACCTGTCCCAACATAGATGCTAAGCAGCTAAGCCAAGATAATAAAGCTTCGAACCCAGGATTTTCGGTGGATCTGGCTGTTGCCTTAACCCCTACACTGTGGCATGAATTGCACAGGCATGAACAAAAGCGTTGTAAGTAGGATCCAGAATATATGAGGATCAGCTTGATTTTTTTTTTCTTCCGTTTTTACCGTTTACCGTTATCAAAAGTTACCAATCGGCTGATCAGGCAACATTTCATTGGAAGACGAACAAGACATAAAGGAATTATTAAAGAAATAGACAAAGTAAAAAAAGAATAGAAAGGAAAAAGAAAGAAAGACACAAACAAAAGAAAAAAAAAAACAGGAAGAAAAAAAAAAGAGTGAAAGAGTGACATACTAAAAGAAAGAAACAAATATATATTACTTCATTTGCCAGAAATAAATTAAACTACATTTGTTGATGGCCGTGATGAATACATTGTTCAATGTCATTATTATTAATGATTTGACAAGTGTGAACTGTGAAGGCTGATTACTAATTAGCATTGAATTGCAATTATGAAGTGCTAATTGATGGGTTATCATTATTTCAACTAATGAGGAAATATAAGCAGCTGATAAGTATATAATAATGAACATGCTGAAAAGCTGATAACTAAATGCTCATAGCTGATTATATATGGATGTGGTGGATCAGGGCTTTCTGTTATGTATTTCTGCACCTGAGGGGCTAATTAGGACAGGCAGGGATCACGGCAATGAGACAAAGGATGAAACAGCCAGCCAACATAGGTTCGACCGGGAATTGAACACGGGACCCAGTGGTTGGTTAGCCCAGCACGCTACCACTGAGCTAGGCCCCCAACCCTCTGATTATATATGGAAAGTCACTAGGAGATTATATTCAAGATCTGCAGAATTTGTTTATAAAGTGCTCCATGACATGGCAAGACCTTTACCAAGTTCATTTTTTATCAGGCAGATTACGCCATATGAGATGAGAGATAATCTTAGGCTAGTCTTAAGCCTGTTTACAACACTATGCAATATGGTTTCAGGTCTATTATATATCAAGGTGCTGTGATTTGGAATTCTATACCTGTTGAATTAAAAGAAGTAGATGAATTAGCAAAGTTCAAAGATTTATTAAGATGTTGCAGTTCCCTGGAAAGCTGTAATTTCAGATCATGCATAATCTGTCAGCAAAATAATTTATGATCATTGTATGGTTCAGTCATAATCTCATTCTAATCATCTGCATATATATTTTTCATTTTGTTATTGTTATTTTATCAGTCGGCTAAAAACTTTATAGCTCATGTTCTATTGCTTGTTTTACACCTTTGACTATAAAATTAATAAAGGTTAATCTTATCTTATTGTCTGTGTTTGTCTGACATCTGCATGATCTCTGTCTGTCTGTCACACAGGCTGTATACTAGTATCTCTCTGTATGGCTTAGCTGTCTTTCTGTCTGTCTGTCTGTATGCACCCTTTGTGTTCCATGATCTTTTATGACCCAATGATTTTTAATAAATTTATTAAATTTTTTTGAAATTTTGATAACTGACGAATATTACTTTGTCTTATGCTTAATGTGATCGAGTGGGGAAAAAAAAAACCGATCAAATCGATGACAATTTACTGTCTGTGAAAACTGACGATTTTGAAAAAAACAACAATTATACAATTTTTTATATACTTCACAGAAATTTTGTACAGAGTAAATCATGCAAATTTGTAAAGCTGTATTGTCAGCAACCAGGGGCGTCGATACAGGGGGGGATGTGGGGGGATATATATCCCCCACTTTTTGGGAAGGGGGGGGGGGGGATGATCAATGCAATCATCCCCCCCCCCCCCCTGAAATTCACAAATGAAAATTACCTTTTTTCACATACTTTTGTTTTGGAACATTTGTGCTTTGGTAAAATTGTACACTTGGTATCACCAATCACATATCAGTATTAAGTTTATAGCTTATGATCAATGATTCCCCATAGTTAACTGCGGTCACTTGTTCAAGCGAGTGAAAGTTACGGTGGGACAGACGAAGTAGGACTGCATCCTCCCCACCTGTCAAGAGAAATCGACGCCCCTGTCAGCAACTGACTGCTGGAGAGCAAGTGTGACGACATAAATAGTCTTTTCAGATTTTTTGTGCATTTTATTTTTGTTGATCTTTGGGCCTTATGCTGTTAGATTCCTCCACAGCAATTCAATGATATTTTTCTTCTGTTGTCTAACAAAAGGTGAATCCAGATAGCTGCCCTTGTTAGCTTGGACATGACATTGTACATCCATTCCCCCCCCCCCCCCCCCCCCATAGTCATACGATGCTAATCTGAGCTTATATAATATGATTAGTACCTATTCATGGATTGGGGATTGTCAGTATGGAATCTGAAATCATTAGTTGTGTGGGCATGGGTGACCTTGAAGATGTATCCAAGGTCATAAGTGTCACATGACAGGTGCAGACTGATGTCAGCGACGTAGTAGGTTCCAGCACTGCAACACTGGCTGCACACACGCTAGATGTCAATAAAAATCTGATCTAAAGGTTATCGTCAAAAACACTGGAAAAGTTTGACAACACTGGTGTTATACATCAGCTTTGAATACTGTATAGGTAATTATTGCATTTATGAATCGATAAATACTAAATATCAGAAATTAATTAATTGTGAACAGGGTTAGGTTTCAACCACGCTTGGATGTACCAATTTTATAGTTATTTGTTAAATCATCCCTGTTCATGAATTGTCCCGCCAAATGTAGCTATGCATGGGCAAGAATAGGACCCCCACCCTTGGGATGTGGGCTCCAAGCATACTTTCATGATTACGTCTGTCTGGCAGCTGGTCAGCTGAATAAGCATCAGTCATACCTAGTCCAGTTGTTCACGGAGACAAAAGCAAACATTTCTTACATCCAGCCAAATCCTAAGATCTCCGGAATAGCCTGCTCATGACACTCCACTCCCTGCACTGTTTATGAGCCACATCTCAGTCCCTGTCCCATCACATGGGATGTACTCATCATCATCTCATTCATGGTAGTGACTGTAGGTGCATGGGGTTCAAAGCCCACTCCCTGCACTGTTTATGAGCCACATCTCTGTCCCATCACATGGGATGTACTCGTCATCATGTCATCCATCGTGGTGACTGTGGATGCATGGGTTCAGAGCCCACTCCCTGCACTGTTTATGAGCCACATCTCAGTCCCTGTCCAATCACCTGGGATGTACTCATCATCATCTCATCCATAGTAGTGACTGTGGATGCATGGGTTCAGAGCCCATTCCCTGCACTGTTTATGAGCCACATCTCAGTCCCTGTCCCATTACATGGGATGTACTCATAATCATCTAATCCATCGTGGTGACTGTGGGTGTATGGGATTAAAGCCTACTCCCTGCACTGTTTATGAGCCACATCTCAGTCCCTGTCCCATCACATGGGATGTACTCATCATCATCTCATCCATGGTAGTGACTGTGGGTGCATGGGTTCAAAGCCCACTCCCTGCACTGTTTATGAGCCACATCTTAGTCCCTGTTACATCACATGGGATGTACTCATCATCATCTTATCCATCGTGGTGATTGTGGGTGCATGGGTTCAAAGCCCACTCCCTGCACTGGTTATGAGCCACATCTCAGTCCCTGTCCAATCACCTGGGATGTACTCATCATCATCTCATCCATGGTAGTGACTGTGGGTCCATGGGTTCAAATCCCACACCCTGCACTGTTTATGAGCCACAACTCAGCCCCTGTCCCCTCACACGGGATGTACTCATCATCATCTCATCCATGGTAGAGACTGTGGGACCATGGGTTCAAAGCCCACTCCCTGCACTGTTTATGAGCCACATCTCAGTCCCTGTCCCATCACATGGGATGTACTCATCATCATCTCATCCATCGTGGTGACTGTGGATGCATGGGTTCAGAGCCCACTCCCTGCACTGGTTATGAGCCACATCTCAGTTTCTGTCCAATCACCTGGGATGTACTCATCATCATCTCATCCATAGTAGTGACTGTGGATGCATGGGTTCAGAGCCCATTCCCTGCACTGTTTATGAGCCACATCTCAGTCCCTGTCCCATTACATGGGATGTACTCATAATCATCTCATCCATCGTGGTGACTGTGGGTGCATGGGATTAAAGCCTACTCCCTGCACTGTTTATGAGCCACATCTCAGTCCCCGTCCCATCACATGGGATGTACTCATCATCATCTCATTCATGGTAGTGACTGTAGGTGCATGGGGTTCAAAGCCCACTCCCTGCACTGTTTATGAGCCACATCTCTGTCCCATCACATGGGATGTACTCGTCATCATCTCATCCATCGTGGTGACTGTGGATGCATGGGTTCAGAGCCCACTCCCTGCACTGGTTATGAGCCACATCTCAGTCCCTGTCCAATCACCTGGGATGTACTCATCATCATCTCATCCATAGTAGTGACTGTGGATGCATGGGTTCAGAGCCCATTCCCTGCACTGTTTATGAGCCACATCTCAGTCCCTGTCCCATTACATGGGATGTACTCATAATCATCTAATCCATCGTGGTGACTGTGGGTGTATGGGATTAAAGCCTACTCCCTGCACTGTTTATGAGCCACATCTCAGTCCCTGTCCCATCACATGGGATGTACTCATCATCATCTCATCCATGGTAGTGACTGTGGGTGCATGGGTTCAGAGCCCACTCCCTGCACTGGTTATGAGCCACATCTCAGTCCCTGTCCAATCACCTGGGATGTACTCATCATCATCTCATCCATAGTAGTGATTGTGGGTGCATGGGTTCAAAGCCCACTCCCTGCACTGGTTATGAGCCACATCTCAGTCCCTGTCCAATCACCTGGGATGTACTCATCATCATCTCATCCATGGTAGTGACTGTGGGTCCATGGGTTCAAATCCCACACCCTGCACTGTTTATGAGCCATAACTCAGCCCCTGTCCCCTCACATGGGATGTACTCATCATCATCTCATCCATGGTAGTGACTGTGGGACCATGGGTTCAAAGCCCACTCCCTGCACTGTTTATGAGCCACATCTCAGTCCCTGTCCCATCACATGGGATGTACTCGTCATCATCTCATCCATCGTGGTGACTGTGGATGCATGGGTTCAGAGCCCACTCCCTGCACTGGTTATGAGCCACATCTCAGTCCCTGTCCAATCACCTGGGATGTACTCATCATCATCTCATCCATAGTAGTGACTGTGGATGCATAGGTTCAGAGCCCATTCCCTGCACTGTTTATGAGCCACATCTCAGTCCCTGTCCCATTACATGGGATGTACTCATAATCATCTCATCCATCGTGGTGACTGTGGGTGCATGGGATTAAAGCCTACTCCCTGCACTGTTTATGAGCCACATCTCAGTCCCTGTCCCATCACATGGGATGTACTCATCATCATCTCATCCATGGTAGTGACTGTGGGTGCATGGGTTCAAAGCCCACTCCCTGCACTGTTTATGAGCCACATCTTAGTCCCCGTTACATCACATGGGATGTACTCATCATCATCTTATCCATCGTGGTGATTGTGGGTGCATGGGTTCAAATCCCACACCCTGCACTGTTTATGAGCCACATCTCAGTCCCTGTCCCATCACATGGGATGTACTCATCATCATCTCATCCATGGTAGTGACTGTGGGTCCATGGGTTTAAATCCCACACCCTGCACTGTTTATGAGCCACAACTCAGCCCCTGTCCCCTCACATGGGATGTACTCATCATCATCTCATCCATGGTAGTGACTGTGGGACCATGGGTTCAAAGCCCACTCCCTGCACTGTTTATGAGCCACATCTCAGTCCCTGTCCCATCACATGGGATGTACTCATCATCATCTCATTCATGGTAGTGACTGTAGGTGCATGGGGTTCAAAGCCCACTCCCTGCACTGTTTATGAGCCACATCTCTGTCCCATCACATGGGATGTACTCGTCATCATCTCATCCATCGTGGTGACTGTGGATGCATGGGTTCAGAGCCCACTCCCTGCACTGGTTATGAGCCACATCTCAGTCCCTGTCCAATCACCTGGGATGTACTCATCATCATCTCATCCATAGTAGTGACTGTGGATGCATGGGTTCAGAGCCCATTCCCTGCACTGTTTATGAGCCACATCTCAGTCCCTGTCCCATTACATGGGATGTACTCATAATCATCTAATCCATCGTGGTGACTGTGGGTGTATGGGATTAAAGCCTACTCCCTGCACTGTTTATGAGCCACATCTCAGTCCCTGTCCCATCACATGGGATGTACTCATCATCATCTCATCCATGGTAGTGACTGTGGGTGCATGGGTTCAAAGCCCACTCCCTGCACTGTTTATGAGCCACATCTTAGTCCCTGTTACATCACATGGGATGTACTCATCATCATCTTATCCATCGTGGTGATTGTGGGTGCATGGGTTCAAAGCCCACTCCCTGCACTGGTTATGAGCCACATCTCAGTCCCTGTCCAATCACCTGGGATGTACTCATCATCATCTCATCCATGGTAGTGACTGTGGGTCCATGGGTTCAAATCCCACACCCTGCACTGTTTATGAGCCACAACTCAGCCCCTGTCCCCTCACATGGGATGTACTCATCATCATCTCATCCATGGTAGTGACTGTGGGACCATGGGTTCAAAGCCCACTCCCTGCACTGTTTATGAGCCACATCTCAGTCCCTGTCCCATCACATGGGATGTACTCGTCATCATCTCATCCATCGTGGTGACTGTGGATGCATGGGTTCAGAGCCCACTCCCTGCACTGGTTATGAGCCACATCTCAGTCCCTGTCCAATCACCTGGGATGTACTCATCATCATCTCATCCATAGTAGTGACTGTGGATGCATGAGTTCAGAGCCCATTCCCTGCACTGTTTATGAGCCACATCTCAGTCCCTGTCCCATTACATGGGATGTACTCATAATCATCTCATCCATCGTGGTGACTGTGGGTGCATGGGATTAAAGCCTACTCCCTGCACTGTTTATGAGCCACATCTCAGTCCCTGTCCCATCACATGGGATGTACTCATCATCATCTCATCCATGGTAGTGACTGTGGGTGCATGGGTTCAAAGCCCACTCCCTGCACTGTTTTTGAGCCACATCTTAGTCCCTGTTACATCACATGGGATGTACTCATCATCATCTTATCCATCGTGGTGATTGTGGGTGCATGGGTTCAAATCCCACACCCTGCACTGTTTATGAGCCACATCTCAGTCCCTGTCCCATCACATGGGATGTACTCATCATCATCTCATCCATGGTTGTGACTGTGGGTCCATGGGTTTAAATCCCACACCCTGCACTGTTTATGAGCCACAACTCAGCCCCTGTCCCCTCACATGGGATGTACTCATCATCATCTCATCCATGGTAGTGACTGTGGGACCATGGGTTCAAAGCCCACTCCCTGCACTGTTTATGAGCCACATCTCAGTCCCTGTCCCATCACATGGGATGTCCTCATCATCATCTCATCCATCGTGGTGATTGTGGGTGCATGGGTTCAAAACCTACTCCCTGCACTGTTTATGAGCCACATCTCAGTCCCTGTCCCATCACATGGGATGTACTCATCATCATCTTATCCATCGTGGTGATTGTGGGTGCATGGGTTCAAAGCCTACTCCCTGCACTGTTTATGAGCCACATCTCAGTCCCTGTCCCATCACATGGGATGTACTCATCATCATCTTATCCGTCGTGGTGATTGTGGGTGCATGGGTTCAAAGCCTACTCCCTGCACTGTTGATCAGCCACGTCTCTGGAGTTCCTTGTCTGATAGCAATGAAAATTTGTTTCCCAGCATGCATATAAAACCCTTAATGGTTATATTTCACACAAGGAGGAACTGTGATATCTCTGTTCATAATCATGATAATATCATCTGTGTTTTTCTCTCTGGCGTCTTGACGGTTTATGATACATAATTGTAAATACTCCATTTAATACGTTGATTTATTTGCATTACAGGTTTCTGTGAAATATGCCAAAAACAAAGTTTCTGTATCAGAAATTTATAGCAAAGTGCTCAAAGAGTTAGGTAAGTGTAAAACATAACTTTTTGGTTATTGATAGCGCATAGATAAAAATATTGAATTATGTGATGTTATGGAAACCTATGATATGATAGCCCATTGAGTCTGTAAAGTTTATATTAGGTTATGATTCGTGATTTTGTTGTAGTATTATCTAACAAAGTTGTCCTTATCTTTTTTCTAGGCATTTCTAACAGAAACATTCAATATTTCATTCTGGTGGAGACGAAAGATTCTGTGCCGATCAGGAAATTAGATATCACGGAAACATTAGAAAAACCTTTTCCAGGTAAATTGATATCAATGTTATATTTCTGTTCATTGTGTATTGTGCTCATACAAGCCAATGGTGCTTCAGAATTTCACATGCTCAGTTCCGTAAGCCTAGAAGAATATTTATTTTGATGTTTCTATAAATACTCTGGAATCCAACTTTATCTATCTATCTATCTATCTATCAATCTATCTTTCTATCTGCCATCCATCTAAATATCTACCTACCTATCTATCTATCTACCTATCTATCTATCTATCTATCTATTCCATCTACCTATCTATCTATCTATCTATCTATCTATTCCATCTATCTATCTATCTTATCCATCTACCCATTTAACTATCTACCTATCTATCTTCCTATCTACCTATTTATCTACCTATCTACCTATCTATCTATTTCATATATCTATCTATCTATCTTATCCATCTACCCATTTAACTATCTACCTATCTATCTATCTTTCCATCCATCTCTACCTACCTATCTATCTATCTTCCTATCCCATCTATCTATCTATCTTTCTATCTTAGTATTATCTCAGTTGTACAAATGCTACTGGTATGGTGTGTAATCAGCTGATATGGCCAGCTTCCTGGACAACACAGCTGCAAAGGAAATTATGGATGATAATGTTACACCATGGGTGGGTTCTTTAGAAACTTGCCCCAAACCAGGAATGGAATATAAGCACTGCCAATTCAACGTCCAGCTGACATGTCTTTCTTGACGAAAAGCCGGAATTAATTAACTGATTATTATTTAAACCTAGGGGTGGTGAGAACTTGCTTCAAAAAGCATCACCACTCAAATTTTAATCTATCCTAGTTGAATCAAGTCAAACAAGAGGACACTCAGAGAGCGCATACCTCCGCCAATGCCCACTGCAATTACTTCAATGTCCATTCGCATTCTGTCCCTTAATTGTGTTATGTTCGCCATTGTTTGTGGAGATCAGTCAGTCTAACTTGACCCAATGTTGGCCCAATGTCAATTTGGCGCACATTTAGCCAACGCCGGGTCAGCCACTGTCACTTAGGCCTAGTGATGGCCAAATAACATGCAAACTCAAAGTCGGCCCAGCGTTGGCCTAATCTGCTAATGTTGGCCCAGTGTTGTTCCAATGTCATTTCAGCCCACATTTGACCAATGGGAGGTTAGCCCCACTGTAACATGGGCACAATGACATATTAACCGAAAGTCAGCCCAGTTTTGGCCCGATGTAATCCCCACTGTAACATGGGCCTAACGATGGCCAAATGACATGTTAACTCAAAGTCGGCCCATTGTTGGCCTAGTGTTAGCCCAACATCAGTGCGGCCTATTTTTGCGGCCCACTATTTGCCAACAGTAGGTTGGCCCACTATCAGGTAGACCCACCCTAGAGAAAATGATATCTAAGTCCAGTCAGCCCACTTTCCAGTTTGACTAATGTTGGCCTACTCTTGACCTAACATGGCTTACTATTGACCTACTATTGGCCCAATGTTGCACTGGTGCACTGTTGGCCAAATGTAGTCAGGATGAGCCCAAAAGACTTTTCGTAAAGATATCTTCTGTTCGCATGTATACATTATTTAACCAGAATCTGTCCTTTCATTATCATGGGGAAAAGTTTTCTGGATCCAGCTGCCAGAATGTGATCCGGATCAAATATTGGTCTGGGTTCCAGAACCGTAATGTGATCCATACCATTAACTAGAGGCCAACAAAATTGATTAACCCAGTAGCATTGACTGTATATCCAGGAACAATATTCCGGATCCAGGATCGTGAATATGATCCCGATCACCTCCAAAACTTAATCAGTGCCAGGGTTTGGTATTATCCCATCTGCCAACCAAATTTCATTCAAATCCATCCATAACGTTTTGAGATATCCTGCTAAAAACAAATAAATAAATACATGGATAAATAAACAAATAAACGAGACATAACCTCCTTGATGGAGGTCATAAATAAATTAATGATACCAAAAACATAACCTCCTTGGCGGAGGTAATGAAGAGAATTTGATTCAATCTAAAATTTGTTACAAATAATAATTTCGTGGCTGAAGAAATAATCTGAATGACATTGAGTCATACTGCATTTGACTGCTCGAATGAGCTGTTTTTGACTGTTAGAATTAGTCATACTTGGTTAGCCCATTCCTATCTCCTGCGAAGTGAGCCGCAGCCCATGTATGACCTCTGCAGTGTGACCTAAACTGTAGAACACATTTTGGTGAAATATACTAATCTTGTCATTGTCAGATCTAGATTTCATATGGCTGACTTCATGAAGAACCTATTTGCAAAGGTGGACCCTGCTGCTGTGATAAATTTACTAAAGGGGCGTTCACACTGTCACAGATATGACCTATGTATGACGACGGACATAAAAAATGGACTATACATGGGCACTCTGTTAATCATGTATAAGTTCTTTCCAAGAGCGTACGTGAGGTAGTCATAGATCGCTCGGTGGACGTCTGTCAAGTGCTCGCCGAACTTCCATCAACCGCTCGCCAAACGTTTGTCAAACGCTGGCCAAACGTCCGACGCCAAGCATCTGTCAGGCATCCGTCAAGCTCATAGATTGCTCCTGTGAGTGGTTCAAGAGTAAATGAGGATAGGGCTACAGATGTCCACCGAGTGTTTTACGAGCGTTCCACAAGTGGACCCAAGTGGATGGCAAGTATATACGGATGGACAGTGGCTACGTATGGCCAAGGATGGCCCGTAAGTAGGTAGAACGTACGTGGAATGCTCGCCGACTGACTTCCGAGCAAGTTATGTAACAAATATAACAATTCATTCATAGAACGTCCGCCAAAGTTTTAAACATGTTTAAAAAAATTTGCCCTCTCCACGTATGGTCACAGATGATTTAGCGCTACCAGGAGCGTTCTACGGGTTAGCAAGGGTGTCCTTGAAACGCTAGGTGAGTGAATCATGTATGGACAAGGATGAGCAAGAGTAAGAATATATTATATGTGACTGTGTTAACGCCCCTTAAAGGTTATCAATATTCTCCACAGGATCTGACGTTGCTTTCATGTTCTTCCCATCTGAGACTTGATTTTGCTCTTACGGCTAATTCCTGCATTCTATATCATAAACCATTAGTGTCTGTACCAGAAGGCTGTATCAGGGTGTATGAGGCTGTACGTTTGGATAGAGATGAATATAAATAAAGGTCAAATATCATGCACGACTTTTGAAAGCCACATCACTCAGTTGCGTGTAACTTATGAATTACCGGTATTAATTTATTGTGTTTTTGTTTTGTTCCATCCAGAGCTGCTTTTGCACAAATGGGTTTTTGAGGAGAAGACTGAACAGGAGTTGCTGGACGACCCTGGATCAGCCCACGTCATCCACCATGCAGCGACACACCTCGTCTGCCAAAACTGCAACAATGTGCCTGAAAAAATTGCCAGTCAACTGGACTCTGTTTATGGTAAGTTTAGTCGAATAGTGGCTAAAGTTTCTAGTCAACTGGACTAGTGTGTCGTCTATGGTAAGTTCAGTCCAATAGCGCCTAAAATTGCTAGTCAACTTGACTCAGTATATGGTAGGCTTTTGTCAAAATAACGCCTGAAAAATTACTGGTCATCAGGACTCAGTTTATGGTAAGTTCAGTCAAATATGGTGCCTGAAAAAATTGCCAATCAACTGTTTATGTATTTGAGTTTACCATTTGTGGATTCCGTTTACGGTAAGTGCCAGTGGTAATTCCGTGTGTCATTTATGGCAAGTCATTTTATTGATTCAGCTAATGGTTAGCCATGTTGGTGGGAGTTAAGTACATTTATTTTAAGTAAAGTATGTACGTGTAGGTCAACACCTATACTAACATTAGGACATCTCACAATTTCAGTAATATTCTAGTACTTGAAAGTGGAAAACAATTAACAGGTATGGCTGGTTATTAGACTTCCTTAATAACGTGGTTTTACTGTGTTGAGACTGCCTCAAGCAGTTAAGGTAGCATGCAAGTAATTTGTTGTAAGCAGATGGTGTATTGCACACCTTTATGGTTGTATAACACGTGCAATTAAGGGAGTTCTCTGGTGGATTGTGGAGCTAAACAAGGAGCGGTTATATTACCTTTGACTAGCCACCGTTTAGCAGGTAGATATCATCTAATATAACCAGAAAGGCCAAAGGTTTTATGTGCCTCGTTTCACATAGATCTTCATGCAATGTTTCATGATTATGAGGTTACATGCTGATGTTTATGAATGCTAGTGCTTACGAAGATAGTGGAGTGTTATTTTCCAAGTACAGTGCTTGTAGGATTGGTTTGTGTTGTTCTTTATTTTTATTGTATGTCTTAGTGCAACTTATTTTATTTCATGATGCTTTAGAATAAAACAAATTTAATTTAAAAACTGATACAATAGAGTCTTTTCACTGAACAGCCTTGAATTCAGCAGGACATAAGTCTTTCCTCTCCTCTTATTACTCATTTTGCTTTTCAGACATAGTAGATCATAACTAACTGATTCCATAAATATGATTTTCTCTTGGAAATAACAGAAATCAACTAAATGATAAGATGTCAAATATACATAAAAATGCACTAAAAATACTGCTGCTTGGATGCACTTTACGTCAGCCAATCACAGCCAAGAGCGGGCACTTTTTCAGCCAATAGAATTGCAGTATTCTGTCATAGCCGCCTGGTGGAAATATAGAGAACCTTCCGTGAAAATCCACTATTGTCCCTTAGCAGTTAGGTGGTAAATTAGTGAGTGTCAGGACTACCACTGTCGGTTATCAGTACCCTCTTTTATGTAGGGGCGTAATCATGCACCTCACAAAGGAGTATCCATTTCTCAAAAACCAGAATGGTTTGTAGTGTTTAACATCAAAGGTCTGAAAACTTTTGTAATTTGATAATAACGGAAGTACAAAGTAAAATCGTACTATAAATGATTTAGTTGTAAGTAGGGTACCATACCCAACCACTATTTGAACTACTATGATTTCTCAAATATATATTTTATATTTGTGTATGTAGATTAATTTTAGCTGGCAAAAATCTGAAGCCATATTAATATCCACATGCGTTTTCCATGAGAAGGATAAACGCATGGAAAACGCATGGTTTTTGCCTAATTAAAATGAGGTGAAAACCATGCGTCTATCCAAAGGCATGGAAAACGCCCGTAGCACTTTTGGCCATGTACATATCTAATAAGGAATACACGTTAAAGGAGTGGCAACATTACAGATGCCCCACCCAAGAAATTTTGGCAAACATAGTCGTAGCCTGACTGACTCGCATAACGCAGTCATTTGATAACTCAGATCTGAGAACACAGAAAGTTAGGCATAAATATCACTTTGGAGTCTGTAAAATTATCTGTGATCATTGAAATGTTAATTTTTGGCATTTGACTTATGATAAGAGGAAGTTAGGGTGGAAAAAGATGCAAAGATCCAACTTCAAAGCCATTAAAAAGTCGCCTGGAGTGTAATAAGTGCGTTTGGAATCAAAACCCTGAAATGTAATAGTTCCGAATGAAGCCGTGCACTTACCAAAGGCTCACATGATCAATGCCTGAAGAAGCAGAAGCCTTTCTCAACTTTTGGAATTTTCCCAGTGAAGATAAATTTTGCTGACTTATAAATATAAGTTTTTTTATTGACAGTTTGACATGATTGTGAATTGTTTTCAGACTTGTTGCAAGGATACGGTCAGAATGGAAATTGGTCATCTCTACTGTAATTACTTTACCGAGCAATTACTAAAACATTATTAATGATAATTGCTTGTTCGTGACAATATGATAAATTACTGGTAATTATTGCAAATTACTGTTTTGTACAATTTCTTTTCACATGAAGTGGTCAAAACTTTATCGCGCAGTAAAATGTTGGTTATTTAAAAAGATGGTTAAATTACATGTGAAAAAGTTGTCTCACTGTGAGTTGCGGTCACTGCTTGTTTACCTAAATTATCTGAGGTTTGTGTCATTTGCAGACAGACAGACAGACAGAATTATTTATTTTTCATCGCATACACCATACATACCACACATATAACATTAACATGCACACACATATAGGTAAATCTAACTTTAAATAGAAATAAAAAAAAATTAAAAATATTGATAATAATAAAAAAGAAAGATGAATGAATGAAAGGTCATGGATGAAAGGAGACTCCTCGAAGGCAAGAGGGTTTTGCCGCTAAAGAGGAGCCACCCATGTGTTTTGTGTAAATTCCTGCAAAAAGATTAGTCAATAATTAACATAAAGCCACAAATAAGGATTAAAAAGGAAAAAAGGAAAAAATAATAAGGCTGTGTTAGAAAATTTACTTCTAATACCTGTGGTAGGAGACTTGGCCGTTAGATGAGTCTGACACCTCGACCCTGACCTGAATGGATGGATCTACCACAAAGTGTGTTACAAGTATAACATCTCATAACTGTACAATCATTGCTATAAATATTGATGTAGTAATTCTTTATATAATCTATATATCCCTTCAATGAATGTGTATATATTTTACTTTTGATACTAATTGGACAACTATTGTATGTTTGTGATATTCGATAGCGAATATTTTTTTTGGCTATTTCATGTCTGATTTGTGGTATTCTAAAAGTGGCTGAGTGCATGCATTAGGCTTGGCGAAATTTGCTTATATTTATAGCAAATTGATAATTAATATTGTACGGTACTGTAATTTCGGCCACTCCTGGCTTGTAATTTGATGATTTTAATGGTAAGATGATCTTAATTCGGAGGTAAAATTTGGTCTCAGTTGTGAGGTGGTCTAATTATCAATTACCACATGGCCAATTTAGCCACGTGCGTTTTCCATGCGTTTATCCTTCTCGTGGAAAACGCACGTAGCACATTTGGCCATGTAGTAAGTTGTCTTTCTGCAGTGGTCTTTATGATGTTGCCTGAATTATGAAGTTGTCTCAAGGTGAGGTTCCATGATTTGTGTTCAGAATTTCCAAATCATAAGACACGAGATTCCCATCTGCAGCCGATTACTACTTCATTAAAATTTGATACCTAACGCGTAATATTATACCGGTTAGCAAATCTATTGCGCAGCGCAATGCAATGGCGTTTAGCATCAGTTTTCGTTGAACGTTTCCAAGTGATAAAAACTGCTGTCATTCTAAGACATGGCTTCATTTCTTCATTTGTGAACCTGTTCCTTGGAAAGATGTGGTTCCTGTTATGATGACTCATGCAATATTTTGTCTGGCTCAGCGGTGGTGATGCTAACTATTTAGTGTCGACTACAGTTACACCCTCGGCAGGCCAATCAAGAGTCTTTCTCAACTTGTGAGTATTCCTTGAATACAGGGTTAATAACCACACAGGATTAAGGGCTCACACCAGTGCCTTCACTGTGGTTGTCTTCTGCCGAATTTCTACTATATATATAAGGTTGGGGTGAGGCAATATTTGCAGGATATGCCCTCAGTGTCTGGGTTTGATGCCCTCAGTAGATTTTTTTTTTTAAAGGTATGGATTTAAAATAAAAAGTAATCCTATCTATCTATCTATCTATCTATCTACATATATATATATCCATAAAAGAAAAAACTTGATTTGAGATTTAAAGTAGTCATTCCAAGCACAGGCGCCCTCCAGCAGGGGCTATCATCAAGATAGAGAATAAAGAAAGGTGTAGCACTGGGAATTCTCGTGCGACAGTCTTGCGGACAGAATTCAGGTCACTGGTGTCTCCAACTACGTCCGCGCTGCTCTAAGTCAGGTCCGCGACCGTTTGCAGCCAGTCCGTGGCCTACAGGCCTCAGGGTTTTCCCTAATAAACCCTGTGGGTGCCTCTGCTGCTGGGCTGAATGACTGTGCTCCAAGGAAATTAAAATTGATTATTTGCACGGTCTTCCATGCACTTTTTTTAAAATTTTAGGTTATCCGCTGTTAGTTCGATTCCCGGTCGAGCCTAAGTTGGATGGCTGTTTCCTCCTTCGTCTCATTGCCATGGTCCCTGCCTGTCCTAATTAGCCCAACTGGTGCAAAAATACAGGACGTAAAGCCCCATTCACAAACACACAAACACAAATCCGCTGATGTTAAGGCAATCTGTTGCCCATGTCCTTATTGTCACTCTCTCCATCTGTTTAATCTGTAACCCAAACAACAACTGGTTTAATGCGCATCAACAATCAGACGGATTCTATACACAAAATAGTTAAATAGCCCCTCCAAAATCTGATTGATTGGAACTACTTCAGTGACCTGACCTTCTTTTGAAAATAGTCCAATCCCATAAGAGAATGCAAATTTCAGGAAATTTTGAGCTTAAGTTGTTGTTGTATAGCTCATTAATCATAGTTATACCTGCTATCTTGGACTATATTAACATTTTATATGTGAAGTTCTTATTTATTTCCATGTCAAATTTTATTTCCAGGTCACCCAGACACAAACATAATGTTGGAGTCACAGTATATATCCTTGTGTCAGTCCATACCTCATTATTTCTCAGTTGTCTTCAAGAGATGTGCCATGATGAGCAGTTTTCCTCCTCATAAACCTTTGGTAAGTTAAAGATTTTCTTCCCTAATTGCCAAAAGATTTCAGTTTTTGGTCCGTTTGTTGTCAGACAGCGATAACCTCTTGCCCTATGTATTCCTGATACTACTATTTTGACTAATTCATATGCTATGCTTTTTTAACAGTTACGAGAAGGAGAACACATTACTATGTATATATCGAAATCTGGTTTACATATATATAGAGGTGAGTGTCGATAAGACGTTTGTTTTCTTTACTGAACATCATTTATTGTAAATGTTTCTGAAAGTTCTGTAACATCTTGGAAGAACAACAGAGAGTATTCAAGGTCATTTGGTTGCTCATGTATATGGAGTCATAAACCTGGGAAAGAGGGAGATTTCTTGAATGACGTATAAGTTAAAACAAAAACCAGATACTACATGGCCAAACATGCCTCGTGCGTTTTCCATGCGTTTGGATAAACGCATGGAAAACACATGGTTTTCGCCTAAATATAACAAGGCGAAAACTATGCGTTTATCCATCTCATGGAAAACGCACATGGCACATTTGGCCATGTACATGCACTATGGAGTCTTGCTCTCTCATTATTTATTCATATATTTTGTTATGACAAAATACTATATTATCCTGATCTTGTGAAGCTGTGAAATTATGCCAAATATAATATCCGAGTTCCATGGGTTCATTAGTACTATTTTTATTAATAGCTTTGCATCTTTTAAAATGGTCTTATTAGCTGAATCAAGTTAAACTCGACCGACCCACTGCACCCCAGAAAAACACACTGTATAATGTCTTTATTTAGTGTTGGCATAAACACTTGTAGGATTTGATCAGTATAAAATTGGTTCTTTTTGACGATAAGCAGCTCAGCGCCAACTAACTGAACAATGTTCAACATTTACTTAACCTAGAGCTTTTAAAAACACAGATCACTTCATAGTGACGCTTTAAAATTATTATGACACAATTTTTCATATATATTTTAGTTTCTGTGTGAAATATTGTCAAATCTATGTGCAAGGGAAGTCTGAACTATTCACTCTTCTTTCCATGAAGCGACACATTCTACCTGTCTCTTCCTTCGTCATGAGAGATGTCAGGTCTAGTCTCTTTTGCATGTCAGTCATTTAACTAATTTAATTTTCCTCCACATTTCCTGTGATTATCAATCGTAATTAGTTTCTCCAACCCTTCCGTCATGAGTGTCGTCAGGTCCAGTATTATTTATAATAGTCTCTCTAAATATTTGTCTTAAGAAAACCAGTCAAGTATTATAAGACCTACGTATGACCACGGATGAAAAAATATATGTGGAAAGGGCAAAAATGTTTAAACATGTTTAAAACTTTGGCGAATGTTCTTTGAGTGATTGTTTATATCAGTTACATAGCTCGCTCGAGAGTCAGTCTGCGGGCGTTTTACGTACGTTCTATAACCCTTGGGCCATACGTAGCCACCCCATCCTTGAACCACTCGCACAAGCGATCTACGAGCCACGGATGCCTCACGGATGCTTGGCAAGCGTTTTCTGGACGTCAAGCGAGCAATCAATGACTACCTCACGTACGCTCGTGGAAGAATTTTTACGTGATTAACAGAGCCACTAGTGAGCACGTATAGCCCATTTTCCACGTCCGTCATCATACGTAGGTCGTATCTGTGACAGTGTGAATGCCCCTTTAGTCTGAGTCTGTATTTGCATCATACTTAAAATTTGAAAGTGCCAAAATCTACCTGCGTTAAGGATTGCGTTTAATTTACCCTATATATTTACATCTTTGTCTTCAGATGCTGCTGGTTTCTATGCATTTTGGAACAGTGTCCGTTCATGGCGTTTTAACCCACGATGTGGGACATTTGCCTTTGAAATCAAAACCGCGACAGGAGCTATGGGTTGGTTTTCCATGGAAACGAGACAAGTGCGCTTCATGTATGCCGCTGTGTCAGAGCTAACAACAATGGCTAAGGTAAATAAAATAAACAAGAAAAAAAAATACTTGTGCAATGTAAATATTATAATAATAGTGCTGTGGATGTTGCAACATTGTTATAAGGAACAGTTTTGTAGTTGTAGCAGTGTAGCGGCTTCTGTTCTCTTGTTTCAACTGGTTTATTGTGTCAATTTTATCGCTACCACATTGTTGTATCAGCTCTTTTGTTCTTATTCTTCTACCTTTTTTTTGGCGCAATTGTATGGTGTCAATGTTAATTTATTGCAGCAGTGTTATGGTGTTGTTGTCGCTTTCTTTTTTGTGTCATTGTTACGGTGTGAATGTTATTGTTGCAGCAATGTGATGATGTCATTGTGATGTCATTGTTATTATATAAGCAATTTGTTGGTGTTAAGATCACTATTCAAATTTTAATAGTTTTAAATGTGAGTTGAAGCAGAACCGCTACAGCTAGGGCTTATGTGATTTCTCAAACATGACGTTATGTGTTTGTTTGGTTGCACTGTGTTTTTTATATTTTAATATTATGACCATTAATTACTTGAATATCGGGTTTCTTGTGTACAATAATGACTGGTTGCTATTGCATACACGACCGAGCATATAATTGCGTCTTATATATCTGAATCTCATCTTTAAGGGTATGAAATTTTTTTTGGTTATTTCATTTACTTTTCATACATGAGATGTTCCGTAATTGTAATTTGAGAAACTGAATTTGTCAAATGTCATTTTGTTTTCGTTTTTCATAATTTGCAAATGACACTCCTCTATTTTTTTGTCCATCAGCGGAAAGAGGGTGACGATGCAGCATTCTTGACGTCAATGATTCATCGCTTGTCTGCCGATGAAACTCAAGTCGACAATCCTCTATACACTCCAGCTGTAAGAGACAATCCGGTGTTTACTCCCGATGCAAATGACCATCCTGGTTTTCTTCTAGATGACATTGAAGACTCTAACGACGATAATTTGATCAATTTAGCAACGTATTTTGGTTGATCGTTGTCGACGCTGTAGTCCCTAGCTGGTACTCCGAAACTCAATTTTGAATGTGATCACTTGCCTTACGCATCACTCACACTGACCACAAGGATATTTCAACTTATCGATTGCTGGCAGAAATAATGATGAGATGAGGCTTCTTTGAATGCAAACCATACACAATGTACACCAATCAGAGATTACGTCTCACCTCGCCTTAGAGACGACAATAGTATGTCTGTTCTGTTTTGAAGACTTTATCTAAATGTGATATGTAGCTAATAATGAATCAACCTTCACCAAACAAGATATATTTAGATATATTTAACTTATTATCTGCATGTTTTACTGCCTATTTGAATTTTGTACTTACATCTATTAATTGTAACACCAAACTAAGTGCATTATTGATTCAATGGTAACACAGACTGACCTGTTTACAATGATCTTGCTTATAATCAAAGTCCGGTTAGAATTGGGTTGCTGTCCAGTTGCTGTCCAGTCGCAGATTTTTTTGCACATCTTTTACATCTGACCTTGGACAAGATCAGACCGAAGACTTTTTCGATCCCAAATAGCTGGTTATAAGCCAGTCCATCTGTATAGCCAGTCCATATATTGTTTCTCTGATGTTTCAAATTAAGCAAATTAACAAATAATGTTGTTAATCCGAAATGCGTGTTCTGACAAATCATATTTCATATATTGCTTGAGATTTGAGCGCCATTATATATATATTATGAGCATAATATGAATTTGTTATTTCATTTAGATTTTTTTACCATATACATTTAACAAATTTTTAATATGTCAGGTGGCACTCTAGAGCGATGTAAAAATGCTTTTTATTACCATATATTTATTGTTTCTGCGTTGTAGATGTTGTAGATAAAATATTATGCATAATGTACATGTTATTTATGAGAACTTGTTGATGTATTTAGCCCAAAACACACTTTTTAAGGTGCTAATTTGCATATTACATATAATAATATTTCAATGACATGGAAGTTATTTAGGTTTTTACATTGTTCATGAAATCAGATCAGTGGAAGCTCGCCATTAGAATTACCTTGGTGTATATGATATGATCTTGTAATGATGAGACGGCCACTGTAAAAAAGTGAGATACAATTGTTAAGCCTGTGTTTACGTGTGAGCGAGTTGCGTATTGATGTATTGAGTATGTTAATTACAGCAATCTTTTAGAGGAATGATTGAGAATACACTTCAGATTATGTATGCTTGTTGCGGACATATGGAAATGGTCAATTACAATGCAACTGCTCCATGAATATAATTATAGTCGGGCGAATTAGAGCTTGATTTCCAAGAATACTGCTTGTTGTGGTAGACTTGCCAAATTTTGCAAAGAGACAGATGATCTAAAAAGGAAGCTATCTGGCTATAGTGCCATCTTTGATTTTGTCCCTGAAGCCCATGGCTACAGTTTCCATAGCAACAAAAATGTAAAATGAAAGAATATACTTTCCATACAAATTTAATTTATTTTGCTTTGCGGGCCATTATTTGAGACGCAACTATAATAAGGCTATTCAAATATGTCTGCAATACTTAACATTTTTTTCGTTCTAGATATTTAATAATTAAGTTTTATCATCACAGAATTGGACAACTTCCGATTAATTGATGTTTTCACAAACCAAAGTTATTAAGTGACTTGTACAATAGAATGAACTTCAATGAAGATGGCTCTAATTTTTGTAGTTTCAACTATTTTGATTAGTTTTAGCACAACTATATACTGTCCACGCATGAGGGTGGCTGTATGAATTATCTAATGCTTTCAAGTGTCTTCTAGTCAAATATATATTTCTGTATTTTTGTGAAAGAGCAAAAATAAGGATTTCTTATGTTCCCAATGTCCGAAAACACATTTAGGTGACGATTCTAAAATGTTCTGTTGTATGAGGTTATGATTTTGACTAATGAGATTTGAATCTAGTTTCGAGCAGAAAAAGAATCTTTGTGTTAAATTGTTCAAAATAATGGATGATACGGATTTGTATTTATTCTGGTTTCATGATTTATTTTTTCCATAAATGTTGATGAAAGGCTTTAATTATCATGAATAATATTATGACATAAGCCGAAATATTAACACTGCCAAAAATGTACTTATAATTCATGCATGCCAAAAATTAACTAATATAATCATCATTTATGCCAAAGGCAATATCGGTGTTTTTTGTGTATTATAATTAAGCGCACATGTTTTCATGTCAGTTTATCTATGTTGTTTACTACATGAATATTTGCAAAATGTGTTTGCATCATTCTTTTAAATGTGATTTATGTAAGTGTTGTTAATGTCAGTTTTTTTTTTCAATTTGAGATTGCTGTTTATTGGATTGCTTTTAAAAATGGTTGTGCTTGCTATATGCTAAATTATTGCTTTCTGGTTGTAAAATTTGTTTTCCACATAAATTTGTTTTCTTAAATTTTTACTCTGCTTTTTTATATGTAATTTCAAATGTAGTGTATTTTTTATTAATTCTCAAAGACATTTTGAATCAAATCAATTTTGTTAATAGTGTTTGATAATATCATTTACACTGTCGTCACCTTACAGCTCAGCAACCTAATTACATGTGCATGTTTTGCTCGTTTACTCATCTACAGTAAATTAATCAATTTCTCTCATAGTCTATAGGTTGGCTTATGGTATTAAAGGTCTAACAATGAAATTACATAATAATTAGATGAACATGTGCTGATTTTGCAATTCTTGTTCGGACGAGCAGGCAATACAGAAAAATTGCCTTAACTAAAAAAAATATGAATCCATTTCTCCTGTATTCTAAGAGAAGATTTCTGAAGTCTATACTCAGCCTATCAGCTACATAGTTTATCCAATCATTTTGTTTAACTAGATAAACTGGCAAAGAATGTCCATAATTATGTCGCTTGGCTTATTGTAGTTTTAAAATCTTGATATTTTTATTTGTGATCCAACCATTTTGGAGATGTAATTTTCTCTTTTTATTTTCAATATCAAAATTATTTGACAATGACTCGCAATTTAGACCGCCTTATTTTCTTTTTTGTGGTCTTAATGATGAGATGGACTTGATTATGTAATTATGAAGTAAAATACCATAGAGGGAATACAGTGTGAGCCAAATATTTTACGATTTTAAATGATTCAATGCAGGAACTGTAAAGTGTATAGATTTTAATATATAAAGGATGTGTTAGATTAAGAATGGTTTCCATTGCAACAATCTGGGTAATTTGAATGATGCCAAAATTAGTGAGGCTGAATATGAGCTTTAGAATTGAAAAAAAAAAAAATCTCAGGAACTACTTAATAATGTGCGTATTTATGTGCATTTTTCATTTATAATTTATACAGTTGTTTAAAGAGAAAATGCTAAGCTCTATAAAGCATGTGAATTTCATAATTAAAAAAATAGAGGCATGAAAAAACCACCAATTTGTTCAAAGTGAAATTATTTCCTTTTGATTTGAAAATTGTAACACTTGTTCCCTACATTAAACTGTAATGGGAGTTATTCACAATTAGAAAGTGCTGTTGCATAAGAGCTTGATTAAAGGGAAAATATTCTTTGCGTCTCAGTCCCTGTCCCATCACATGGGACGTACTAATTAATCATCATCTCATCCATGGCAGTGACTGTGGGACCATGGGTTCAAAGCCTACTCCCCTGCACCGTTTATGACCACATCTCAGCCCCTGTTCCATCACATGGGATGTACTCATCATCATCTCATCATCTCATCCATGGTAGTGACTGTGGGTCCATGGGTTCAAAGCCCACTCCCTGCACTGTTTATGAGCCACATCTCAGTCCCTGTCCCATCACATGGGATGTACTCATCATCATCTCATCCTCATCATCTCATCCATGGTAGTGACTGTGGGTCCATGGGGTTCAAATCCCACTCCCTGCACTGTTTATGAGCCACATCTCAGTCCCTGTTCCATCACATGGGATGTACTCATCATCATCTCATCCTCATCATCTCATCCATGGTAGTGACTGTGGGTCCATGGGGTTCAAATCCCACTCCCTGCACTGTTTATGAGCCACATCTCAGTCCCTGTCCCATCACATGGGATGTACTCATCATCATCTCATCATCTCATCCATGGTAGTGACTGTGGGTCCATGGGGTTCAAATCCCACTCCCTGCACTGTTTATGAGCCACATCTCAGTCCCTGTTCCATCACATGGGATGTACTCATCATCATCTCATCATCTCATCCATGGTAGTGACTGTGGGTCCATGGGGTTCAAATCCCACTCCCTGCACTGTTTATGAGCCACATCTCAGTCCCTGTTCCATCACATGGGATGTACTCATCATCATCTCATCCTCATCATCTCATCCATGGTAGTGACTGTGGGTCCATGGGGTTCAAATCCCACTCCCTGCACTGTTTATGAGCCACATCTCAGTCCCTGTCCCATCACATGGGATGTACTCATCATCATCTCATCCATGGTAGTGACTGTGGGTGTATGGGTTCAAAGCCTACTCGATCCCTGCACTGTTTATGAGCCACATCTCAGTCCCTGTCCCAATCACATGGGATGTACTCATCATCATCTCATCCATGGTAGTCACGTGACTGGGTGCATAAGTTCAAAGCCCACTCCCTGCACTGTTTATGAGCCACATCTCAGTCCCTGTCCCATCACATGGGATGTACTCATCATCATCTCATCCATGGTAGTGACTGTGGGTGTATGGGTTCAAAGCCTACTCGATCCCTGCACTGTTTATGAGCCACATCTCAGTCCCTGTCCCATCACATGGGATGTACTCATCATCATCTCATCCATGGTAGTCACTTGACTGGGTGCATAAGTTCAAAGCCCACTCCCTGCACTGTTTATGAGCCACATCTCAGTCCCTGTCCCATCACATGGGATGTACTCATCATCATCTCATCCATGGTAGTGATTGTGGGTGTATGGGTTCAAAGCCTACTCCCTGCACTGTTTATGAGCCACATCTCAGTCCCCGTCCCATCACATGGGATGTACTCATCATCATCTCATCCATGGTAGTGACTGGGTGTATGGGTTCAAAGCCTACTCCCTGCACTGTTTATGAGCCACATCTCAGTCCCTGTCCCATCACATGGGATGTACTCATCATCATCTCATCCATGGTAGTCACGTGACTGGGTGCATAAGTTCAAAGCCCACTCCCTGCACTGTTTATGAGCCACATCTCAGTCCCTGTCCCATCACATGGGATGTACTCATCATCATCATCTCATTCATGGCAGTGACTGTGAGTGCATGGGTTCAAAGCCCACTCCCTGCACTGTTTATGAGCCACATCTTAGTCCCTGTCCCATCACATGGGGTGTACTCATCATCATCTCATCCATGGTAGTCACGTGACTGTTGGTGCATAAGTTCAAAGCCCACTCCCTGCACTGTTTATGAGCCACATCTCAGTCCCTGTCTCATCACATGGGATGTACTCATCATCATCTCATCCATGGTAGTGACTGGGTGTATGGGTTCAAAGCCTACTCCCTGCACTGTTTATGAGCCACATATCAGTCCCTGTCCCATCACATGGGATGTACTCATCATCATCATGTCATTCATGGCAGTGACTGTGAGTGCATGGGTTCAAAGTCCACTCCCTGTTCTGTTTATGAGCCACATCTTAGTCCCGGTCCCATCACATGGGATGTACTCATCATCATCTCATCCATGGTAGTCACGTGATTGTGGGTGCATAAGTTCAAAGCCCACTCCCTGCACTGTTTATGAGCCACATCTCAGTCCCTGTCCCATCACATGGGATGTACTCATCATCATCTCATCCATGGTAGTCACGTGACTGGGTGTATGGGTTCAAAGCCCACTCCCTGCACTGTTTATGAGCCACATCTCAGTCCCTGACCCATCACATGGGATGTACTCATCATCATCATGTCATTCATGGCAGTGACTGTGAGTGCATGGGTTCAAAGTCCACTCCCTGTTCTGTTTATGAGCCACATCTTAGTCCCTGTCCCATCACATGGGATGTACTCATCATCATCTCATCCTCATCATCTCATCCATGGTAGTCACGTGACTGGGTGCATAAGTTCAAAGCCCACTCCCTGCACTGTTTATGAGCCACATCTCAGTCCCTGTCTCATCACATGGGATGTACTCATCATCCCGTCCCTAAAGTCATGGTTAAATGGTTTTCTGTGAAAACAGTTTCGGTTCGAAGAAAGCCTTCAAGTTGAAATACACAAAACATCTGTCACTCAAGTATTATTGTAGTTTTAATGAAATGTTGAATATTTCCGTCACAACACTTAAAAAAAGACTCAAGGAAAACCATGCACTTGCTTCATGGCTTTGAATTTATTGCTTATGACAGAATTACTGGTAATTACAATTATTCATAGTTTTGACCAAGTATTTCTGGTACGGCCTTTTCTTTAAACTAAACAATTCAATAAGTAGTTTATTAAAAAAAGTGAGTAACTTTTGTAACATCAGCAGTTACTTTTTATTGATTAGCAATTCACATTAAAGCGCTGTAAAATCAGATACATTAATACCCCAAACATTATATTGATTAAAGTTGTTATGAAGTAATTCAAATCCCGAAAGTGTTCATTATTTAATTTTTTTTAAATACAAATTTATTGAATATATAATTATATACATATATATATTAATTTCTAAACCAATATTATTGATCACGGTTTGCAATAGCTTCAGATTTTAAATATTTTTATTTATGAATGTGTTTTTTCATTGCTGGATCAGGCATTCACTCATTGTGTGTATTCATAAGCAGCTGCAAGAATAAATGAAGAACAAATTACTTTCACAATATTGAGTTGACAGCATATTACTTTCGCAATAAAAAAAAAAAGCAGCAGTGACTCCTGAGATAGTATTTTGCAGATGTTGGCAGCCAATGTTGATTCAATGTCATTTTGCAGATTGGCTATGGAGTTCCCAAACATAATCTGCTGCTGTCGTTAAAATAACATTGGGCCAACATCATACTAACCAATGTAGTAACAACATTTAGATGCATAAACTGCATCATTTGTGTCACATCATTTGGTTTGTGGAAAACAGAAAAGACCTCTAGAATGTTGAATGCTGCTTTGGTTTACATTATGTGGGTAAAACACAAGGAAAAATATAACATCTTGAGAATATCAAATGAGAAAGGAACTTTAGAACACTGAATGCTTTGATAATAAGTTAATTTAAAAATGTTGAATGTTTTTGGCTTTTGTATGAGCAAAGACCTCTCACATTTTGAATGCCTTGGCTTGTAAATGAATAAAACCACTATAATCTTGAATGCTTTGGCTTGTAAATGAATAAAACCACTATAATATTGAATGCTTTGGCTTGTAAATGAATAAAACCACTATAATATTGAATGATTTGGCTTGTAAATGAGCAAAGACCTTTAGAATATTGACTACTTTGACTTGTGAATGAAGAAAGACCTCTAGAATATTGAATGGTACTTTGATTTGCATGTATAAGTTACCACCCAAATATTGGATGCTTTGGCTTGTCTTTGAACAATACAGTAGCTGGTGAAGAAAATCAAAAGGTTCTTTATCAAATTGATGTAAACATTTTACAATACTCACAGCAAGCACACAGATTAGCCTCGAACAAGTAGATATTAGCTGCAGCTGAGACTTTGGCGTTTCTGGTGTCAAACAAGGAGCACTGGCTGGACCCTTCATTCCATGTTACTGCCATGCAAGAGGGTGTTGATGTACATCTGTCCAGACATTCATTTACATTGGTCAGTGTAACTTGTGACGAGGAGGCGTCGGAAAAAGTCATACTCTGCGTCATTTGGTAGCCAGGGCATTTTGCTGAAAATCATGAACATTTGTCAGTTAATTTCTTGCTAATTTTTTTGTTTGTAATGGGAATCTTGTTAGTGTGGTACATGGTCAAATGTGCCACGTGCGTTTTCCATGAGAAGGATAAACGCATGGAAAACGCATGGTTTTTAGCTAATTATAATGAGGCAAAAACCATGCGTTTTCCGTGCGTTTATCCAAATACATGGAAAACGCACATGGCACAATTGGCCATGTAGTGAAGCAGGGTGGATGAGTTTGAACTTTGCATGCCGCATCTCAGTCCCTGTGCAAATGCTGCATGTTAATGGCATCACAGAATTCAGACGGGTTTCTATGCAGGGGATGTAGACAGCGGTGGCAAAGTGGTTATCATCCGCTGCAGCTGCAGTAAATTTGCTTTATAATTAGTTAATTAATATGATACTGACTAAAACATTTTTTTTAGTATCTTGACTAGGGTTTTGAAGAGGACAATAAAGTATTTGTAAATTCTGATGTATAACAGAAACATATAATTATTGTTTCATTAAAGTATTTCTTCACTGGAATTATTTTTTTTTATTTTGATATGAATTTTGGTTGTTTTGAAATTAATCAGAGTGGATGAGTTTGAACTTTCGTGTACCACCTTCACAACATACACTGCATAGAATCTTTTGGCTACTGGACTGTTTACATACTCAGTACCTGCACAAATGCATTGGACACTCAAGTCATCACCTCACACTTCAAGAAATTCACCATGTTATAACCTAGTTGTTATTTTGCGATTTGGTTTGTTGTTCACTTAAAGTTGTTAAATTTTTACTCACGAGCCACACTTGTCATTCCTATGGTTGGAGCAACTGTAGACAAAAGACATTGACACGATGCCACAAAAAGTATTGTTCCAGCTTCGCTAGTTGGCGTTACTGGTTTTGGGAATGCTTTGCATGCTGGAGGGCTCTCTGTCCAAGCTGCTGCAGCACAACTACTGAAACCTTGACAATAAGTCAGACATTGTGCCCTAGAGGTTGCTGTACTGACAGTGGAGCCACCTTGTGCTGTGCCGTTTATAGTTGGAATCCAGCCGCACTCTGAAAGATTACAGAACAAGACAAAGGTTCACAGATCGATAGTCGCTATGATTCTATTGTCTTGATACATTTCAAATTGAAGACACACTATTATGCTTCTTCAATTTCATTTCTCATAGACTGTCCATGGCATAACAAGAGATGCCTTTGTGCAAAAATTCAATAACTCTTTGTTGTGGGCTGGCCTTAGCGACCAGCAATATAAGTCGCATAGTTTTCACATTGGGGCTGCTACCCACGCAGCTGCCCTTGGCAATGCCGACTCCCAGATACAAGCAATGGGTAGGTGGAAGTCTGCCGCATTTCGTGGATACATTCATCTGCCAACTGTTTCCATGTGACGGTTATGGTATTTTTCAACTTTTACAGGAGTCTGCGATGCTTGGGAGTGGGTGGCGAATTTAAATTTGCGGTGGTTTTTGGATTCCCACCCCATTTATCTAATGTTATGATTGTAATAAATCATAGCTCGCTTCGTAGACTCCTGAACAGGTCAATGTTACTTTTATTTTTCTAGAGCTGACCTGAGCAATTATACAAAACAATATTTTTATTAAAATAGATTTGTATATGAGCAAAGGCAGTAGAGGGCGACACCTCCTATATATCAAATTCACGCTAGGTGGCGTCCGCACATGCGCAGGCAGACTTGTTTACGTCAGTTTAACAGCCATTTGACTCGATTTTCCCACCCTTACCCACCCTATGAGTGTCGCTCTTTTCTGCTGATCAATGTATTACATGTATAACTAATTATTATGTTCTGTAGAATTGTTTCTTGTAGGGTGGTTTTTGGATTCCCACCCCATTTATCTAATGTTATGATTGTATTAAAATATTGGTGCACATGCACCCTTTTACAAACAGTCACTTGTTTATTGTCATTGATAAATCATAGCTCGCTTCGTAGACTCCTGAACAGGTCAATGTTACTTTTATTTTTCTAGAGCTGACCTGAGCAATTATACAAATACTCTTACCTAAACTTTGTGGATTTCCAAGACCTGAAAAAGAAGGAATATGCAATGGACGAGTTACTTTATATGATTAACTTTGCAGAATTGTGATTAATGAAAAATGTATTCCCATGTAGTATAATCATGTACCAATTGTGCTCATTTCCAGAGTTGTTGGTTGCATCACAGTAGACTTTGCTGCTGTTGTTTTACCATTTGTAGTAAGGGCCATTGTTGTTTTGGCAGCTGTTGTGGGTGCAACTGTAGTTTTAGCAGCTGTAGTTTGTGCAACTGTAGTTTTTGCAGCTGTAGTTTGTGCCTCTGTTGTTTTTGCAGCTGTAGTTTGTGCCTCTGTTGTTTTTGCAGCTGTAGTTTGTGCAACTGTAGTTTGAGCAGCTGTAGTTTGTGCCTCTGTTGTTTTTGCAGCTGTAGTTGGTGGCTCTGTAGTTTTAGCAGCTGTAGTTTGTGAAACTGTAGTTTTAGCAGCTGTAGTTGGTGCCTCTGTAGTTTTAGAGGCTGTGGTCTTCTTTGCAGATGTTGTTTGAGCAGGAACAGTTGTTTTTTGGGGCGTATTATTCGCTGAATTTTCCAGTCAAGGAAAAACAACAAAGTTAGATCAAATGAAGATATTGTATGCAATCAATTTCTTAACTGTGGAAAGAAATATCTGATATTAAGATATTGATCTGACATTGACATCTTATTGATAGATTTTGTAATTACGGCACATTGAGACTTTATTCTTAACTGATCAAGTTTGGACCACAAGAACCTTTAAATTCACAGGATTAGATTGTACATCCATTGATGTTTTGGAAAGGTTTCATGAAATGAACAAATTTTACCCAAAAAAAAAAGTGCATTGAAAAGTTTGAACCACCCAAAAAGTGATTAATATTTAACAGTCATGAACACAAACTCACCGACTGTGCCTGTTGTCATTGGAGCAACTGTACTAGTGCAAGTACATGATGCCACAAAAAGGATGGTTCCACTTTCTGATGTTGGCACAACAGGTTTCTTGAATACTCTGCATGTTGAAGAACTTTGAGTCCAAGATGCAGCCGCACAGCTACTGAAGTCTTGACAGTAGGTCAGACATTGTGTCCTGGATGTTGCTGAACCGACAGTGATTCCGTCTTGTGCTGCGCTGTTTACAGTAGGAATCCAGCCACATTCTGTACGAATATGACATGGTAGTGCAACAGAGATTTAAGCATGGCAGAGCTGTTGTTGCTAGATACTCGAATATGTTTAGGTTTGATCATTTATGCAGATGATACAACCCTTCTGGCCACAATATCACTCTTGGAGCTCACCCAAACTGTTAATCTTGAGCAAAATATTAATCATGAATTAGAAAATATCAGTAACTGGTTGAAAGTTTAACAAAATCTCTCCAAATGCCAGCAAAACAAAATGTATGTAATTTCATACCATGAATAAAAGACTACCCTCCTTACACCTACACATAAACAACTGGGAAATAGAGCATGTTAACTCTTTTGAGTATTTAGAAATAAAAATAGATAAAGGACTCTTATGGAATGACACATTGAAAAAATACGCAAGAAAATAACAAAACAATAGAATTTTGACACATCTTAGACACTTTATACCATCGCAAGCTCTTTCAACTCTGTACAATTCTCTTACCCTACCACATTTGTTGTATGGTGTACTTCTTTGGGGCCACAAGTCAAAAATAGTATCTAAACTACAAAAGCGTGCTGTAAGGAAAATTTCTGAAGAAAATTTAATGCTCATACAGAACCCCTATTTAAGAAATTCAGCATTCTGAAGTTTCACGATATGGTAAAACTGCAAGAATATAAATTCATTCATGAATTGATTAAAAAAAAGACTTCCAAATTTCTTTCAAACATTTAAAATCATCAGGCACGTTTACAACTTGACATCCATGACTATGCTACTCGCAGAAATGAAATAAGTCAAATATCAAATCTCCATTTGCTCTATAAGATATCGACTAGCACATACTATTAGTGATGCACCACCATCCGTATCAAATAGAATGAATACCCACAGTATCAAAGGATTATGCTTTTATTAAAAAAACCAGTTAGAATCCTATGAGTTGAAATGTAGTATCCAAGGATGCTATATATGTAGCTAAATTGACCCACCTGCCCATATAGGCATAAGCAAATTCCCCAGGACACCTTGTTTCACTTAAAACTTCGCCAACTTCCACTCAGTCTCTCACAAACCAAGAAAGCCTCTACTGTCTACTTATATAAAAAAAGAGGTTTTTGAAATAATGATATTTCCTTCTGATCGCTTTCTGTGTTGCTACAGTTGGATTGTATATCTTTGTTTAAATCCCCACATATCTCTGTATGACAAATTTAAAATTGTACTATGCTAGCGGCTGTATGTCAAAGTGTCTGTTTCCAACACCATATTTAAAAATAATTTATTTTGATTTATACTATTACATTTATTGTTAAATGGTTGAAATAAACATATCTCTCTCTGTGTCTCTCTATCATTTTGTGGTGTCATTGTGATACAGCCATGCTATCATATTTTCTTTATTTCTATCATGTCATTTTATTAAGTGTTTAAATTTTTTTCTATTCAGAACATATGTAGTAAATGATAAAATTCAATGAGTTGATAATAATTCTAATCCAAATTATTTGATAAGCTCACAAAAATACCATCATTTGTGCTTAGGAACTTTAAAAGAATACAGAACATTACTCTTACCTAAGCTTTGAGGATTTCCTAGATCTGAAAGGAATAATGTGTGGTTGATGAGTTAATTATTTGATAAACTTTACTGTAGGAATTATGATTAATGAAAACTGAATCACATACCAATGGTGCTCATTTGCAAAGTTGTTGGTTGCATCACAGTAGTCTTTACCGCTGTTGTAAGTCCAACTGTAGTTTTTGCAGCTGTAGTTTGTGCAACTGTAGTTTTTGCAGCTGTAGTTTGTGCCTCTGTTGTTTTTGCAGCTGTAGTTTGTGCAACTGTAGTTTGAGCAGCTGTAGTTTGTGCCTCTGTTGTTTTTGCAGCTGTAGTTGGTGGCTCTTTAGTTTTAGCAGCTGTAGTTTGTGAAACTGTAGTTTGTGCCTCTGTTGTTTTTGCAGCTGTAGTTGGTGGCTCTGTTGTTTTTGCAGCTGTAGTTTGTGCCTCTGTTGTTTTTGCAGCTGTAGTTTGTGCAACTGTAGTTTGAGCAGCTGTAGTTTGTGCCTCTGTTGTTTTTGCAGCTGTAGTTGGTGGCTCTGTAGTTTTAGCAGCTGTAGTTTGTGAAACTGTAGTTTTAGCAGCTGTAGTTGGTGCCTCTGTAGTTTTAGAGGCTGTGGTCTTCTTTGCAGATGTTGTTTGAGCAGGAACAGTTGTTTTTTGGGGCGTATTATTCGCTGAATTTTCCAGTCAAGGAAAAACAACAAAGTTAGATCAAATGAAGATATTGTATGCAATCAATTTCTTAACTGTGGAAAGAAATATCTGATATTAAGATATTGATCTGACATTGACATCTTATTGATAGATTTTGTAATTACGGCACATTGAGACTTTATTCTTAACTGATCAAGTTTGGACCACAAGAACCTTTAAATTCACAGGATTAGATTGTACATCCATTGATGTTTTGGAAAGGTTTCATGAAATGAACAAATTTTACCCAAAAAAAAAAGTGCATTGAAAAGTTTGAACCACCCAAAAAGTGATTAATATTTAACAGTCATGAACACAAACTCACCGACTGTGCCTGTTGTCATTGGAGCAACTGTACTAGTGCAAGTACATGATGCCACAAAAAGGATGGTTCCACTTTCTGATGTTGGCACAACAGGTTTCTTGAATACTTTGCATGTTGAAGAACTTTGAGTCCAAGATGCAGCCGCACAGCTACTGAAGTCTTGACAGTAGGTCAGACATTGTGTCCTGGATGTTGCTGAACTGACAGTGGTTCCGTCTTGTGCTGCGCTGTTTACAGTAGGAATCCAGCCACATTCTGTAAGAATATGACATGGTAGTGCAACAGAGATTTAAGCATGGCAGAGCTGTTGTTGCTAGATCTTCGAATATGTTTAGGTTTATCATTTATGCAGATGATACAACCCTTCTGGCCACAATATCACCCTTGGAGCTCACTGAAACTGTTAATCTTGAGCAAAATATTATTCATGAATTAGAAAATATCAGTAACTGGTTGAAAGTTTAACAAAATCTCTCCAAATGCCAGCAAAACAAAAGGAAATAGAGCATATTAACACTTTTGGGTTTTTAGAAATAAAAATAGATAAAGGACTGTTAAGGAATGACACATTGAAAAAATATGCAAGAAAACAACAAAAGTAATAGGAATTTTGACACATCTTAGACACTTTATACCATCGCAAGCCCTTTTAACTCTGTACAATTCTCTTATCCTACCACATTTGTTGTATGGTGTACATCTTTGGGGCCACAAGTCAAAAGAGCATCTAAACTACAAAAGCATATTGTAAGGATAATTTCTAAAGAAAAATATAATGCTCATACAAAACCCCTATTTAAGAAATTCAGCATTCTGAAGTTTCACGATATGGTCAAACTGCATATAAGTTCATAAATTGATTAGAAAAAGGACTTCCAAATTTCTTTCAAACATTTAAAATCATCAGGCACGTTTACAACTTGACATCCATGACTATGCTACTCGCAGAAATGAAAATAAATCAAATATCAAATCTCCATTTGCTCTATAAGATATCGACTAGCACATACTATTAGTGATGCACCACCATCCGTATCAAATAGAATGAATACCCACAGTATCAAAGGATTATGCTTTTATTAAAAAAACCAGTTAGAATCCTATGAGTTGAAATGTAGTATCCAAGGATGCTATATATGTAGCTAAATTGACCCACCTGCCCATATAGGCATAAGCAAATTCCCCAGGACACCTTGTTTCACTTAAAACTTCGCCAACTTCCACTCAGTCTCTCACAAACCAAGAAAGCCTCTACTGTCTACTTATATAAAAAAAGAGGTTTTTGAAATAATGATATTTCCTTCTGATCGCTTTCTGTGTTGCTACAGTTGGATTGTATATCTTTGTTTAAATCCCCACATATCTCTGTATGACAAATTTAAAATTGTACTATGCTAGCGGCTGTATGTCAAAGTGTCTGTTTCCAACACCATATTTAAAAATAATTTATTTTGATTTATACTATTACATTTATTGTTAAATGGTTGAAATAAACATATCTCTCTCTGTGTCTCTCTATCATTTTGTGGTGTCATTGTGATACAGCCATGCTATCATATTTTCTTTATTTCTATCATGTCATTTTATTAAGTGTTTAAATTTTTTTCTATTCAGAACATATGTAGTAAATGATAAAATTCAATGAGTTGATAATAATTCTAATCCAAATTATTTGATAAGCTCACAAAAATACCATCATTTGTGCTTAGGAACTTTAAAAGAATACAGAACATTACTCTTACCTAAACTTTGAGGATTTCCTAGATCTGAAAGGAATAATGTGTGGTTGATGAGTTAATTATTTGATAAACTTTACTGTAGGAATTATGATTAATGAAAACTGAATCACATACCAATGGTGCTCATTTGCAAAGTTGTTGGTTGCATCACAGTAGTCTTTGCCGCTGTTGTAAGTCCAACTGTAGTTTTTGCAGCTGTAGTTTGTGCAACTGTAGTTTTTGCAGCTGTAGTTTGTGCCTCTGTTGTTTTTGCAGCTGTAGTTTGTGCCTCTGTTGTTTTTGCAGCTGTAGTTTGTGCAACTGTAGTTTGAGCAGCTGTAGTTTGTGCCTCTGTTGTTTTTGCAGCTGTAGTTGGTGGCTCTGTAGTTTTAGCAGCTGTAGTTTGTGAAACTGTAGTTTTAGCAGCTGTAGTTGGTGCCTCTGTAGTTTTAGAGGCTGTGGTCTTCTTTGCAGATGTTGTTTGAGCAGGAACAGTTGTTTTTTGGGGCGTATTATTCGCTGAATTTTCCAGTCAAGGAAAAACAACAAAGTTAGATCAAATGAAGATATTGTAAGCAATCAATTTCTTAACTGTGGAAAGAAATATCTGATATTAAGATATTGAACTGACATTGACATCTTATTGATAGATTTTGTAATTACGGCACATTGAGACTTTATTCTTAACTGATCAAGTTTGGACCACAAGAACCTTTAAATTCACAAGATTAGATTGTACATCCATTGATGTTTTGGAAAGGTTTCATGAAATGAACAAATTTTACCCAAAAAAAAAATGCATTGAAAAGTTTGGACCAACCAAAAAGTGATTAATATTTAACAGTCATGAACACAAACTCACCGACTGTGCCTGTTGTCACTGGAGCAACTGTACTAGTGCAAGTACATGATGCCGCAAAAAGCATGGTTCCACTTTCTGATGTTGGCACAACAGGTTTCTTGAATACTTTGCATGTTGAAGAACTTTGAGTCCAAGATGCAGCCGCACAGCTACTGAAGCCTTGACAGTAGGTCAGACATTGTGTCCTGGATGTTGCTGAACCGACAGTGGTTCCGTCTTGTGCTGCGCTGTTTACAGTAGGAATCCAGCCACATTCTGTAAGATTATGATTAATGTTATATATACATCAGTGTTTTGTTTTTTGCACTGCAGATATAGTTTGTGGCCATCACATTTATGCTATGATATAGGTGTGACCAAAAAACCCTTGCTCCACAGAGTTTTTCCTATTCCACTTGTCATTTCATGAAATTTGTGAAAATTTTTTGTCAATTTCTCCATTGTAAGCCTTGCCACCAGGCATGTAAAGATATATGGTATGATTGCCATTGAATTTGTATAAGCTCGGACTCTATTATCATACAGTGGTTTTTGTTTCAGTTGAGTTAAAAGTTTATTTTTCCTTTATTGTACACTAGTGCAGGTATAATATGAAACAATATTATAATCAGCCCAGAGGTCAGTCTCAACACACATTTGACTTATCAATTCCTACGAAAAATAAGTGTGTGTTAGCAAAATATCTGGTTTGTAGTATGAACGGACAGTTTATTCTGATCACGAAATGCAGCAAAGCACTGAAATTAACTTGTGATATATTGGTCTTACAAGCATAATATCCTTATGGTATGTATTTCAGATAGTCTGAGCTTGGTGACCATTATGATATAGCATATGTTAATAATAATATAATTAATACATTAATTTAACATATCCTAAAAATAAAAAAAACTGTCTTGACTTGAGAAATTTTTCTTGAGTGAGGTCTAGAAATAACGTTCCTACAGGCATAATATTCTCATTGCATACACTTCAATTAGTCTAAGCTGAGCTTGGTTTTTCATTTCATATCTGATTCAATGGTTTACGACATATTTATTTGTAATTTGACATTATGTGAAATTTTATGTGTAATACTATAATTAGGCAAATTTAAATTAGTCTTCATATCATGTTTTATTTTATTTGTTTTTATTGTATATAATGCACTTATTTGTGATTTCACACTACATGAGATATTGTTAAATATTGTTTACCTTTCCGTAAGTGTTCTACATAAGCTTATGTGAACCTAATTTTACTCTCAAGTTGAAAGTTTATAGCACTACTGATTGACCAGGGATATAGATTTATCCTACCATTACAAAAAGACTAAGATAGCATTCTGGCTAAGTGCATGGAATTGCCCAGGAAAGCTAATGGAGATTCTCATCATCCATTACTGTATCCATACGTTTGCTGAGCAATACAGATATGAGGGTTTGCTGCATATGCAGTGCTATGTTTCAAAATAGAAGAAATATTTGAGAACATCTTCCTTGCTGAGGAGTCTGTGTTAAACAAGTTCAGGAAATGGTTTGTTATCCTTTTTAAGACCCGGTCGCTCTATTGGCTCCATTGCGATTTGCAGAGAACTTTCAAGTGGGTGGGTGCAAGGCAGATATGAGGGTCAAGATTTCGAGGTGAAATTTCTATAGTTGATTTGTATCATGAGAATGGGAAAAGCTCTGGGGAGCAAATCTTTTGAAAACATGCTTTTAAAACCACCAATTCTAGAGCACCCTAAAGACCACCGTACCATTATTGTATTCAAAAAGGTAATGTTTTTTTAGAACACCACCTTTCTTGCTTAGTCATCTTAACACACTACTAAACCACAAATAATTCATCTTTACCCAAACTTTGTGGATTTCCAAGATCTGAAAAGGGAAGAATGTGAGATTAATCAGTAACTTTATTTGATCAACTTTGCTGTAAGAGTTATGGTTAGTGAAAACTAATATGAATCACATACCAATTGTGCTCATTTGCAAAGTTGTTGGTTGCATCACAGTAGTCTTTGCTGCTGTTGTTGGTGCCACTGTTGTTTTGGCAGCTGTTTTAGGTCCAACTGTAGTTTTTGCAACTGTGGTTTTAGCATCTGTAGTTTTTGCAGCTGTACTTTGTGCCTCTGTTGTTTTTGCAGCTGTAGTTTGTGCCTCTGTTGTTTTTGCAGCTGTAGTTTGTGCCTCTGTTGTTTTTGCAGCTGTAGTTTGTGCAACTGTAGTTTGAGCAGCTGTAGTTTGTGCCTCTGTTGTTTTTGCAGCTGTAGTTGGTGCCTCTGTAGTTTGTGCAACTGTAGTTTTTGCAGCTGTAGTTTGTGCCTCTGTTGTTTTTGCAGCTGTAGTTTGTGCAACTGTAGTTTTAGCAGCTGTAGTTGGGGCAACTGTTGTTTTAACCGCTGTAGTTTTGCCAACTGTAGTTTGTGCTTGAGTAGGGTTCACAGTTGACGGTGGACATTCACATGTCATCTCAAACAAAGTAGCTCCTGGCAGGCTTGATTTGGTGTATGGAGTTGTGTGTGCCAGGCAGGTTGAAGAGTTCCAGGATACCGCAGCACAGTAATTGTAGGTTGTGCAATGGCTGATGCAGTCCGACTGAGATGCTGCTGGGACTATTGACCAACCAGTAGCTGATGTACCCACTGAAGGCAGTACACCACATTCTAAAACAGAAGAGAATTACAACTGACTGATGCGTAATTCATTAGATAAATTAAATAATTGATTTTTTTTTTTTATTATATGTATGTAATTGAACTCAATGTCAATAAGTTCATGTCAAAAGAAACTGCTATGATTTTGACAGCATGAAGAAAGTAAATCAAATTTCTGATGTCAGTGCCAGGTTGTCCTGGTAATAGCTTATAACGGTTAGTTTTTGTCTATTATTTTAGTAAATTATGGGGCTTACCGTACCACCTCGCAGTACCAAAACCTATTAGAAATAAATAAAATGGTTGTTTAGTCCAACAAAGCACACATAACTTTTCAAAATGGTATATAAATAGCATGAAGATTTGATATAATGCAATACCTTGGCCTTCACAACAGTGGACAATCAAAATCTGAAAAATACAGGACTATTTCTGTACCACATGACTATGATCATTCAGAAAGATTCGAATCAGACATTGGAAATATACCCAGTCCATTTATGATATGTAAACCTTTGTAAATGTTATGTGACTACTTTTATCAAGCAGAAAAAAAAGTAGTAATTTGCTATGGTTACCATATTTAAAATAATGATGCTTTTACCATTTTTGTATATTAAATATCATTTATATCATTTTATCATTAAAACAAACAAAAAGTAGTAATTTGCCAGGGTTCCCATGCAAAATAATGCAGCTTTTACAATTTTTTTAAATATTAATTATCATCATATTATTATCTTACTATTTCGAGAACGGTCTTGAATATTTTGTTATTCCAGTCCATTATAATAACGTAATTTGCTAAATCCAAGCTGTCTCCTTGCCGTCTTCCTGTCAAATGAATCAAGAAAATGATATTTGGCTTAATGATACTCTTCAGGCAATTGGCAAGTGCAATGTCTTAATGATGTATTTAGCTATTAGTAAGAAAGGCTTGCCAAAGAATTATGATGTACTCCATCTCATTTGCATAGCTGTGAATATCACATTAGTATTTATTGATCCTTCACTCTGATTGCTATAATGTGATTTGGATCTTTTACATAAACTATTTGCAAATGTTGAGTCTCGCTTACATTAAGGACAAAGATGAGACGAATACATAAATGTTTTTGATGACTGCTACAATGCTTAGCCAATGGGGAGAGAGCAATTTCAAGGTCAGGATTGGCCCAATATTTTATCAAATTGCGAAATGAAAAATGTACGCTCACACACAGAACTTTGTTAAGCCCTTCACTACATCATTTTACATCATAAATCTCTACATGGCCTAATGTGCTACGTGCGTTTTCCATGCGTTTGGATAAACGCATGGTTTTTGCTTCATCATAATTAGCTAAAAACCATGCGTTTTCCATGCGTTTGTCCTTCTAATGGAAAATGCACGTGGCACATTTGGCCATGTACAATATATTTCCATTTATTTCTCTTTTTAGTGCTTAGTGATGAACAAATGAACACAAACCTTTGAACACTGGTTACTATATTTGCTGACAGGGTTATAATGTCATTTGCATTCTCCCTTGTTCGTGATACATTTTATTTAACAGCTCCTTCAATTTTCGTCCGATTTTCAAAATTCCAAGTTCCTTATGTACAAAATTGTATTTGTAGTTCGCCTTTGGTTAGATTGAAACAACTCTGATCTCATTGATAGGAACATTAAATCATTTCAGTAACTTGAATATTTTGAATTTATGAAGTGTTAGTGCAGATAGATTCAATACCCAATTTGGATACACAGTAGGCTGTACCAAATTTCGACAAATTTGTCCGATATGAGCCAAACCTTCCTAAAAGTTGTGGATGGGGTCCAAAACAAACACTGTGAAATATCAGTGCAATAGAAAAGCTTCTTACAACCTTGTAGGTTAAACGGTTCTCAAGATATAGCCAAATTAGCTACAGAATTACCTGCATGAAAGGCCGAAATCATATACTGGGGGTGAACTGTCAAAAGGAGTTCTCCAATTGCTCTGATATTTCAGTTTTTGTTTTGGGCCCCATTCACAACTTTTGGGAAGGTTTGGCTCAGATCGAACAACTTTGTCGAAATGTGGTTTGCCCCTAATACACAGCTGTATCTAATATGAGGAGTGGTCACTGAAGAAGTCAACATTGCTTATTGATTGCATTGATTGTGACACTGTGTGTCTGTTGTACCCTGTTGTCAAGTAAACCAATTTAGTAGTAACAGTTAATCTATGAAACAACTTTGGGTGCAACCACTCTTAACTGATGCATTTGTCTATATTATTATCGAAAACCAATTTTGACTGTATTATTAATGACAACCACTTAAAAGGGTCAGAAATCCTATTAGGTCTCACTGAGAGATTTTATGCACACAGTGCATTAATTAATTAAGGCTCCCTGTGATTATAACTAGTGTGTTATTATAGCAACGCGAGACGTCAATGGCATGCCTTCTGACTCACCAGACCTCGTCCTGTGCACTAAAAGTTGTGTCAATCACGACTATGGGTTAATGAAGTCATAAGTTGCCAGCTCTGACGCGTGTAAGTGGGAGCCATATATAAGTCGTAAGTATGAAATTAATTCGTGTGATGTTATTAACTTGAAAATTAGTTTTTTTTTTGATGGATTGAAAATTAATCGGGCATACTGTACACCCTAGATAACATATTTCATCGGCTCGATATCCTCCAAAGATGGCCGACGAAGGTCAACAGGTCTGATAGATATTGTTTAAATGTTGAAATGTTAGTCATTATTAACTGGTGTTGGTCTGTTTTTTCACCGATGTACTTTGTTATCTGGGATGTTGGAACCATGTTGACCCAATATTTGCAGCCGTGCAAGACGATACTTTTTGTCAAAACACATATCCAGAATTTAAAGAACTTTACCAAGGATTCTCCTGAAAAAAAAAATGAAAAAAAAACCATGTAAATATACAATATACAATGTATACAAAGGAATACTTGTTCAGATAATACTTAGATGGGATCTTTTAGGAAGAGGTTAAACTTAAACACAAAACAATTCTGCATAGGATGATTTTTGTACTTTTTCTTAATGCTTACTGTACATCAGTGGTAGTCTTTGGAAACGATTGTCCTCATATTAATCATCTATTTGGGAGAAGCCAACTCTTTACATTCTGGTGATTGGTGATGCCTTGGATAACAAAAAGTTAACTCTCTTTTATTTACTGTTCAAACTCAAATAGAACAGGCATGCTCACCTTGTTGTTTCAGTTATTTTAAAATGCCTTAGGTAAATTTGGTTAATTGGAGTAAACAAGACTCCTACATATGCAATTAGTCCATACTGTTTGCTAATAGGCTACCAACTGGTTTGGTACGATGAGTTACTATGATTTTGAGTGGAGACTAATGCTGAAGTAAGTATTGATTGACTTCTCTAACACAAAAAGTACACTGTTAGTTTTGGTCTGTCTCCAGTCATTTTATCAATTTTATATTTTCCTTAATCCAGACAACATGGACATGGAAAAACCGCCCTTACCACCTTCTCCTGCCTTCAGTGAGCCCCCAAAGTACGATGGGCCGTACAAAGATGCGACCCTAAACTACTTGAACAGTACAACAGCACACGGTCTGCCTTCAGTACTGGGCAAAAAGAGAAAGATCCAGAAAGTTTTTTGGTTTCTTATCTTTTGGGCATTCATGGCTTATGCTGTGTATCAGTTACATGGAATTGTGAAGGAGTACCAACAATATCACGTGACTGTTAAGACTCTAAGGAAACATCGGTGAGTAACAATATCAAAATCTGACCCTGACTGCCAAAATTTTGCTGCTAACTTCACTAAGTCATAAATTCATGACTAACTGTTGCTTGTTACACATTATACTGCTTCTGAAACAGAAGCTGACTGAATGCTTAACATTTCCATGAAAGACACACAAACTAGTTTTAAAAATGATAACCCAATAAGTTTGAAAATTTACCTGATCTGATTTCCTACAAACTTCTGTTCATCAATATGTGGAAATGTGAAATTATGACCAGGGTAGGGTAATCTGTCATTGTCTATATGCACACTACAGTCCTTTTCAACACATTCAGTGTTAGTGGCTGATCCAAAAAATATATTTATTTCAGTCTTTTTTGTGGCTGAATTGAATTTTCAAATCTGACGACTTTTGCTGCTTATCAGCAAATATCATAATAAATGTTGGACTTGACTTGAACAAAATATCACTTTTAGATGGTGCTGCTGCTTCTGGGTCTAAGCTTGGTTGCCAGGCATGTTGAACTGACAGATGCATTTTTTTGCCATTGTAGAACCATAGGCGAGTTCCCAGCTGTCACGATCTGCAACGAAAATAAACTGAAGAAAAGCAAATTGATTGGTACTCCGTATGAAACCATCCTTGGTCTGCAGGCCAAGTACAGTCAAGAGGTTTATGGATCTTCTCCGTCAAGTGACCAAGAGTAAGTTTTGCTGAATGTTATATTTCAATAGGATTCTGATTAGAGAGCATTCCAAATCAAACATTGGCATCATGTCGACGATGTTGATATGATGTTGTACCAACAGAAGCCAATATTGATGCTGGATTCTGGATGGGATGCACTAAGAAAACTTGTGGTCAAAAAAAGGTTATTGCAACACCTCTGCACCGTTCTTTTGATGAATCGCCATGTCTGATTGGCTGAACGGCCATGAAATTAATTATTTTTTATCCCGTGCTACGACCACTTTTATAGTTGTGCAGAAGTCATACAAAAAAGAAAATTTTTGGTCATAGTGTAGAAGTTGTCATGCCATGGATGCGATTTCACGTAAAGTTTTCTTAGTGGGGTGGCAAGTATTTTATTTTCATGTAATTCATATATATAATAAAAAGAAAAATTAATAGAATCCTTATGTACATCAAACATTAGTTAAAAAATATGAAACACGTTTAAACTTTTGATGGTCTAGTTTGATTTAGGGCTCTGCTGTAAAATGTTCATCTCTCAATTGTAGATTATTTTATTTCCAGTCTAAGTAGCGCACCCAATGCTAGCAGCCCTGGATCTGTTTTGACCAATGCTAGTGGCCCAGGATCTGTTTTGACCAATGCTAGTGACCCAGGATCTGTTTTGACCAATGCTAGTGACCCAGGATCTGTTTTGACCAATGGTAGTGACCCAGGATCTGCTTTACTCAACATCACCTCTGCTCTGACCAATGCTAGTTTGCCAGGATCTGCTTTACTCAACATCACCTCTGCTCTGACCAATGCTAGTTTGCCAGGCTCTGGTATAGCAACAGTTGGGGTTCTTCCTGACATAACTACTCCGTCCAATCTACCTAACAGTGGTGGACCTAGCGGAGTTGGGATTGGACCGGGGCGAAGGAAACGTCAGGCTCCAGCACCTCCACCCTCATCAGATGGGTTCAAAGTTCCCCCTGGGGATTCTCCAGTGTACAATACACTGTCTATGGGTTTACAGAGTAAGTTTATCTGTTTGTCATTTTGATTCTAACATGCTTTGCAGTGCTAGTACATACAGCTATGACAATAAGCTTTTGGGAACAAATTTAAATTATTAGTCTTTGAAAGGAAATAGTTTTATTTGAGAATGTGGTTGACTTGACTGGTTTCTGTGGCAAGTACACTGTGCTGCTGTAGCATGGGTTCAAATCTCAATTCATTCAGTTAGTGAGGAAAATGTCATGTAAATACATTGTGCCTAAGTATGTATAAATGAATAAATATAACTAGACTTGCAATTGTCCCTGACAATTACGATGAACTTTCCTTTCCTTTTATCTTTCTTGTCCAGTACCATTAATTTCTGCACTGGAGAAGTCTCCAAGGTCTCTTGAAAAAAAATTTTATGCCATTATCTCTGGCCAGTTTCTTGGAACCGTGAAGAAAAGTTTTTTTGTATTCCCTGAAATGCGCAGAAGTGTCATGAAATAAGGTCATGAAATTTGTGCCATTCAGAGTGCGATTGGGCCGTACCATGGGGGTGCCCACTATGGTGCCTTATTGTCTTAAACTATTCATAAGATGAACACACACCAGCACTAAGCTTTCAAAATATATATATAGGATTTCTGTACTCTGCATTGGGCCTGAGTTCAAAATGCATGAAAACTACATATGTAGGAAACACTGTAACCTTGACCCTTTGATCTAAATTTCTGAAATTTTTCTTTTTTTTTCAGTCATATGTATATACACACTTGTACATTTTTTGGGACTGATCCAATAAAGAATTGTGGGTTTTGGCTTTTTAAAGATTTTTTATTCAATTTCCAATAGAGCAATTAATAAAGTACCTGAAAACCTCAAAAATAATTGCCCTAACCTCTCAAGCTATACAGGAATAGAAAGATAATGAAAAAAGGTTTAAGAACATATTTTTTTGGTTTCTGTATCTTGTATATGACTCAGGTTCAAAATGCCTGAAAATTGCATATATAGGACACTCTGTGACCTTGACCCTGTGACCTAGAATTCTGAAATAATTCACATTTGTGAAGCACATGTATATATACTCCTGTGAATTTTTTTGGTTCAATCTATCAACATTTTGGTCTGAGTAAGCAATTTAGGCTTTATGAGTGATAAAAAAATTCTAGGGCATAAGCTTTTTGATGAAGGTAATTGCCCTTTTACAGTCATGTAGTACTACCCTGAGGACATATATGTGCAAAATATGAATGAAATTGAAGACTTTCTTCCTGCTTTTTTGGGGCGAGAAACATAAATTTGCTAACATTCATTGTAAAAATTGCTGACTCAGCGGTTTCAGGGAGGTAGGTAGGTAGGTCTCCCATTGGATAACATGGGAAAGAGAATTTTGGCTCCAGGTTCGAAACTGGTTAAGGTTGGTGAATAGACATTGTATCCTATGTAAAGGCCTAATTTTTCTCTACCTAATGACGCCAGTTGCATGTAATTTGAATGAAAAGAACTGGAGTTAAAAATTATTGAAATCTGGACTGAAAAAAAATTATATTGCCTAAGCCTTTTGATCAAAGCCCTTGCCCTTTTACATTTACATAGTACTCCTTAGAGGACATATCTGTAAAAAAAAATGGTGAGAATCCAAGCAGTTCTTCTACTGTTTTTTAGACTTTTTCATTTTGAGAAAATCAAAAAGTGACAAAAAATTTTCAATGTCTGACGCTTTTCCAAACGGAACGACTTAGAACATATTGCTATATATATCTGAAAAGAGAACATTTCAAGGATTCTAAATATGTCTATGAGATTCCTGTATCTCAATATGGAGCCGAGATATAAGCAGTCAAAAATCGCAACTTTGGACCCCTGTACCACCTAGACCACTTTACCAAATGGGCTCATTTTTTGCATGATAGTTGTACTAGGGTAGGACTATACAAGTATGAAATGGCAAGTCAATATGATTATTCCTTCTATGGTTTTCAAAAAAAATTTCATGAAAATTTCGAACTACTTTTTTTAAAGAATTCATAGTTCAGTCAGCAGGCTCAGCATTTGGCTCAAACTCCTTTCTGCACTGCGTATTTGTCTAAGGTATCTTGAGAAAAATTCCCATGGAATTATCTCTGCCCAGTTTCCTGAAACCGTGCTCTTAAATTTGTTTTTTCTTTTGTGAATTACGCAGAAGTGTCATGAAATTTGGTCATGAAATTTGTGCTGTTCAAAGCGCGCTCTGGCTGTCTGTGCACTCTTGAAGTGCCAAAGCCCTCTCTTTATTAGTTTCTGAGTAATAAGCCTTTACTTCTTCAGAAGAATAATAATAAAAAAAGAAAAATAAGACTTACAATAACAATATGAACTTTCCTACGGAAAGTTCATAATAATGGATTTATCTGTGACCAGTCCATTACATAAGATGTTAATTAAGGCAGTACACGTGCAATGTATATCCTCCAAACCTTATTATGGAACTTCAGATCTTTAGCGTCTTTGTATTTTCATTAGTACTGCACATTGTGCTAATTTTACATAAACATTTTGGCTTCGCCTTCAGGTGACCATGATTATGAAACAATCTTTGAAAACTCCAAAACGACCGATTTTAGCGATGTTGTTGGTATGCTGCGTCCGAGCATAGACGACTTGAACAAGTATGGCCACCAGTTTGATGACTTTGTGCTCCAATGCACATTTGATGGACAAAACTGTTCCAGGTAGGTTAGGAATTCTAAGTTTTCCTATTTTTTCTTGGTGAATAAATATTATTCTGACATTTCATCAGAGTCGATTATCCACCAAAAAGTTTGACAAATCAAGCTTGTGATGGGTTTTATTATATATATTTGTTGATTGATTGATGAATTGTTTGATTAATTGATTGATTGACTGATACTTCAGAGTAGTTATTCAGATATTAAAGTATTTTCTAAATTGCCCCTAGGTATAACCATGGAGTCACAATAAAATCATGAAAAACAATGCATTGAAATAAGCGTATGATAAACCTAAACAAAGGGAGAAAAAGATATAAAGTAAACTAAAATTGTGACGAATGGAAAGATGTATTTCCAAAACATGGAAAGATGTATTTCCAAAACACGTTGACATTGTGTTTTGTAAAGTTGTGTAAAGAATCATTTGAATCAAATTACTATATTTACAGTTCTGACTTTAAAAGGGTGTACAATGATGTGTATGGAAACTGCTACACTTTCAATTACCAAATTAATGACACAGTCGAAGCACGAACCACCACGAAGTTTGGTTCGCAATATGGTAAGATTCTGCATTTAGGTAATCCTGATTCAACACAATAAATTTGTCGTGACTGCTTGCCACTGAAACTAGCTATCATCAATGGTTGTGTACATGGCCAAATGTGCCACATGCGTTTACCATGAGAAGGATAAACGCATGGAAAACGCAATGGTTTTTAGCTAATTATAATGAGGCTAAAAACCATGCATTTTCCATGCGTTTATTCAAATGCATGTAGAACGTACGTGGCACATTAGGCCATGTACAAACACTGAAAATGGTTTTGGCCTAATTCACTTTGATCAGTTTGGGAAAATGGTAAAAAGTAGATATAGCTATAATATTATGGCGAAAGTCCATGAGATGAATGGTTTCTATCAGTTTCTATCAGTTTTTTTTCAATGATTTCAAACCTTCTTATTTCATGTTAATCCAGGTCTAAAGCTCTCATTAAACATTGAGAGAGATGAATACCTCGGACTCTTTGCACATCAATATGGGGCTCGCATAACAGTTCATTCCAACAACATCACCGCTTTTCCTCAAGATCATTCGGTCTCCGTTCCGGTTGGATATTATGCTTCTATTGCTGTCGATACTGTAAGTGATACATTCCGTTGATGGTGTTACACATGCAGTACTTAAGCTATAGTACATGGCCAAATGTGCCACGTGCGTTTTCTATGAGAAGGATATGGAAAACGCATGGTTTTCAGCTTATTATAATAAGGAAAAAACCATGCGTTTTTTCATGCATTTTCCAAACGCATTGAAAACGCACGTGGCACAATTGGTCATGTATATGTCATTATTATTTCTTAGGAAGGCATATGGTTAAATTATTGCAAATCATACTACAGGCGACCCTACACCTATTTACCATACATGTGCATATATAGTTATCATGATTTAAATACTACATTTCTTATGCTTTTAAATAGGTTTAGGTCCATACAAGAGTCTAAATTTAAGAACTTCATCCATGGGCTAGTTTTTTTAAAATTCAAAATGGTAAAAAGTAGATATAGCTATAATATTATGGCGAAAGTCCATGAGATGAATGGTTTCTATCCATTGGAATGCTATGAAACAATCCTGGTTTCCACAATGGAGCCCTCGAAGGTCCTGGGCCTCTACGTGGCGAGGGTGGAAACACTTGGGGTGAAGTCCTATATCCCCAGTGGCTAAAACAGGACAGTGTACATTGTACAAGCTGCTCCAGCTATCCAACGCAGACACTTATTGATTTTTTGCATGCTTCTGGTTTCTACTACCAACTATGGATGATCAATCTTACCCTAGAGAGCCTCTACATAGCCCACTCAGGTGCTGATGAGGCGCTAAACAATAACACTACTACTACTACTACTTTCCACAATGGAAAAATACATCATAAAACAAACTGATGATTCTAATAAAAACTGACAATATCACTGTGAAAGTGTCATTGTTCATCTAATCCATGGTTCATCCTAGTAGCAGGAAAATATCCTAATGATAATTTTAGTTTACTTAAGGCTTGTATGATTCCTCAGATATGCCTTTGAAAATCTTAGACGTATTTTGGCGAGGGTGGTATGGACTCCTATACTGTCCTTGGTAATGACGGTACAGACACAACTGACATGACCAGTTAAAACTAGTCATTGAACTACCTTCTTCAATTTGCATTTTATTTTCTCTACAGGAAGTGACAGACACGAAGGAAAATCCCTATGAAACTAACTGCACGTATGGAAAAGGCACAAACCTGTTCTATCCTGGTCTCTACTCAACTGACAACTGCTTGAATTCATGTCTCAGGGATATGATTAAGGCAACGTGTAGCTGTGTCGAAACAGTTCATGTCAAAGAAAACGAAACGCGGTGTTCAATATCTGATACAGACCAAGGTTAGTTTCATACCCTTGTGCCTAGAAGTGTATCAATCTAGCAAAGCTGTCATGTTTAGGGAATTTGACAAAAATTTTAAAGATATTTTTTACCATCACAGGCCCGTATGTGCATAGAAATGTACTATTAAAGCTGCATTGTCAGTCGGTTTTTGTACCAACAAAAAACCTAAATGTAAACAAAGTCGATCTAATAAATTCCGGCAATAATTTCTAATTTATTACTATCTAGACAGTTTTGGTTGTCGAATTCATCAGTAAGAAGCATTTTGATTTAATTATATGCATTGCAACGTAATGGAGAGCGTCGCCGATTCGCGATTTCACAGTCATTTTATGAAAAATTGAGGTCAGAATAGTTTCAATTTATGCAAGTGAAACACCTACACATTTTTTTACGTAATAAACTTCAAATTTTGAAAATTGGACGAAAATTGAAGGCACACAATAATAAAATACATTAATAAGAACCGACGACGCTAATGACGTTCGTTTATGCCTCGTTTTCATTTCATTGGCCATAAAAGCACTTGCAATGTAAACCAATCGGCAATTTTTGATGGCATGAAAAATTTAATGATAGGCTATGTTTATTAATTTTATAGAGATATAGTGAACCTAGCAAGGCCCTGATGGGATTTTATCTGTTTTTTTAGAAGACAATGAAATGAATGCAACTCATTTTGGTCGCTGTCATATTGAGTGACAATGCAGCTTTAAGTGACAATAATGTAAACAAACCAAGTGATGACGTCACAATACTTAACAAGGGATATCCATTGTGTTTTCAATGTTTTTGTCTGGATTTTCTCTCAATACATGAATTATTTATGTAATTAACGACTAATAGAATCATTAGCTTTACACAAATTAAATGTGCCTTGATTCAATAATGTGATGTTGAACTGTTTGATGAATTTTCATAAAATGTAATTTTGACAGACAATGCAGCAGTTCTTTACAAACATAAATAATTTCCTTAGCATGCTTAATTGGTTCTATTTCTCAAATAATTTTTGAACGTTTTGCTTGGGAAAATAATTCAGGGAATTCGGTGCGACCCAAAATGATGGGAACCCTGTCTAAACAACCCATATTTCATTAGTATCTCCCCCAAGATATTTATAAAATGTCTACCTTAATGTATATGCAATGTTTATTCATGTTTTCTCTTGTCCATTTCAGTGTTTTGCAGATTACAAGTCTATGCCATGTTCAGGGATAATGCTTACCCTTGTCAACATATTTGCAATGAGCCATGCCAGTGAGTGCCACAATATTCCTATTGACTTATAAAAAAACATATAGACGTCTATATGTTATAGGGCTGTACACCTTTATCTTTTTAATGATACGATACATATCACGATACGTATCGCTAAGCTGTATCAATAGGAGAATTAAAGAAAGCCTACAGTAAATGACAATTAACAATGAAATATCTTGAACAAATCTATATGGAATAATTCCAGTCTGTTGTTTAATGTCATTGCAATTAAATCGGGCTGACTTTTTTCTTCAAAAACACTGGAACATCTGGGTAGCAGGTGTTTGTATGCAAAAAACGCCGATCTGCAGACCGTTTTAGTGTATCGTTATTATTACATCACGGATATCAATACCCGTATCATTATCCTTGTACCGGTACAAACGGTATATCGAGAACCGGTGTACAGCCCTAATATGTTATTTATGTTAAAAGAAAAAAAGAAGTAATAAAATTGTCTGTCTACCTGTCATTTTAAACCTATATTTCCCCTTTTTTTCTCCCTGAATAATGCCACATGATTTACACCAAACCAAATCAGCAAATCCTCATTAGCGCCAACACAGAAAGACCTGATATCTCAGCAACTGATGCCAATATGACATATTGACAACAATATGGTCATAGCATGCAACAACACGATAATTTAAATCATAAATTAAAGACTTCTCTGCAGCTTTTCCATTTTATGTGATTTTAACACCCCATTTGTCAACTTACTCTCATTTGTTTCACTTTTTTGTCATAGATTGCACTTTAACAGTAATGGCTATGAAGCTAGTCCATTGATTTTACACTAATGGAAATGCACTGAGTATGTTTATTCAGGGATGTTTTGTTTGGTGCTTCTCAAGGTCACGTAAATATTTTGACACGATTCACAACATCTAGCTACGTATTTTTTCAAATGCATAAGATAATTGTATTTATGCTATATATTCAATTTCTTTTTTTTTCTTTCACCTTTGAAAGTACTGTCACTATATTAGATTATGTTATATGCATCTATACATTGTGCTTAATTTATCTGGTGCATACACTTAATGTTTTACGTATCTATATCCTGATACTAGTGATTATTTTAAATATTCAGATTCTGCAAGTGCTGCCATCTAACGACACAGTTATTATTTGGTTGCATTTTATCTATGATATTCATTTTATTAATTCTTCAGTGCTGCCATCTGATAGTCCTTCTCTTAATTTCCAGGGAAGTTGTTTACAAAACAGCAGCCTCCTACGCCCAGTGGCCAACGGATGGATTTGATGCTCTCGTGGGCAGAATGCTGGTGAACAAGATGCCAAGGACTGAAATCAAGAAATATATCTCGTAAGGATAAGACAAGATAAGCGATAAGATAAGATAAGATAAAATAAGATACATTTTTTACCAATTTGTGCATGTTTTCAATATAAAAGACAAAGTTGATGTTTATATTGAACAATTTAAAAATGCAAGAAAAATATAATTATATGAGTGTCATTCCGTCAATTCAACAAGATTCTTAACAAGAAAAATTCATAAAAAAAAAAAATATATATATATATATATATCTGGTTTTGTGTGAAGAATGCCAACCTACAATGTAAACTCTTTAATACAGTATGCTTTTAAAATTACAAAAATTACACAAAAGTAAAGATGGTCACCCACAGACCGACTTTGTTACCATGGTTACATTTTCTAAATTGACTTTATCTTTGAAACAATAAAATTATGTATGGCTACTAACTCATTGAGACCGGTGTCCGTGCCTTGCATACTCACAATTGATTTGCACCATGAAACGTCAGCCTTTTCTAAGGTTTTTGAAGTTTTTTGCACTAAGAGATCTCGCCAGGTGGCGTAGGTGGCAAAAATGATCATGCCATCTAGCGAGAATTTCGGTTGGAAGAAATGTGGTGTTTTTCAGGTCACAATTCCATGGTTACCAGTTCAGTTTAGTCTAAAATATTAATTTGTGCAATTTGAATATAGTAACCAAGGACTTTTTCGAAAATGAAACTATGCCCAGTTTTCTCCATTTAACGTAATTTACAAATGCAGACATATGTGGTCTATAGATTTTAGATATATACTTCAATAGTTTTTCACGTAATATGCCAAAGCAAAACTATTTCAAAATATATGTACATCACAGATCCCAATCTCCCTTCATCGACCCATATTTTGTCGCTTAATTTGAGGCTTTGTTCTCTTAAAATATCTGGTCTGTTATACAACATATATTTTGATAGTCCTAAAAGGCCTAGGCCCAGATATAACAAATTCTAAGGCAAAGCTACATTTGTATAAGAGAAGTGTGCAAAATTTCTGGATAATATCTTTTGTCGTTTTGCTAGAAAAATTATAAAAAGTCAAGGTTTATAGGCGTTTTTTGCATTCGTTTTGGTAACATGGTATGAAATCCAGTTTTTCAATTTATATATCTTAAAAGTTTTTAAGCGTATGACTTCCAAATTGAACATGCTTTAGATTTGGTACAATTACTCTTGTTAGACAAACACTTAAGAGGTACATGTTGAATTTCCATAATACTGTGTTCGCTTGAAATTTCTTTTTCATTTTGGACTTTTTTCTGAATGCCATCTTTGAATGGCTATAACAAGAACAATATTTCATGCAGAAGGCTAGAACTTTAGATATGAATTCTATAATATGGGCACCATTGATACCAAAAATAAAGTTTGTATCAATGTCAAAGAAAATGTACAAAATCTGGAAAAAGCACAATTTTCAATAAATTAAATGTCAAGTTCCCCGTGTTTGGCAACAATATCTAAAGCATATCCGATTCGGAGGTCATAAGTTCAATAGTTTCTAGGATATGATAATTTAAAATTTGGATTTCATACGACGTTGCCCACATGAGTGCAAGATTAATTGTACCATATCTAAAGCATATCCGATTTGAAGGTCATAAGTTCAATAGTTTCTAGGATATGATAATTTAAAATTTGGATTTCATACGACGTTGCCCACATGAGTGCAAGATTAATTGTACCATATCTAAAGCATATCCGATTCGAAGGTCATAAGTTCAATAGTTTCTAGGATATGATAATTTAAAATTTGGATTTCATACGACGTTGCCCACATGAGTGCAAGATTAATTGTACCATATCTAAAGCATATCCGATTCGAAGGTCATAAGTTCAATAGTTTCTAGGATATGATAATTTAAAATTTGGATTTCATACGACGTTGCCCACATGAGTGCAAGATTAATTGTACCATATCTAAAGCATATCGATTTTTCGGAGGTCATAAGTTCAATAGTTTCTAGGATATGATAATTTAAAATTTGGATTTCATACGACGTTGCCCACATGAGTGCAAGATTAATTGTACCATATCTAAAGCATATCCGATTCGGAGGTCATAAGTTCAATAGTTTCTAGGATATGATAATTTAAAATTTGGATTTCATACGACGTTGCCCACATGAGTGCAAGATTAATTGTACCATATCTAAAGCATATCCGATTCGAAGGTCATAAGTTCAATAGTTTCTAGGATATGATAATTTAAAATTTGGATTTCATACGACGTTGCCCACATGAGTGCAAGATTAATTGTACCATATCTAAAGCATATCCGATTTTTCGGAGGTCATAAGTTCAATAGTTTCTAGGATATGATAATTTAAAATTTGGATTTCATACGACGTTGCCCACATGAGTGCAAGATTAATTGTACCATATCTAAAGCATATCCGATTTTTCGGAGGTCATAAGTTCAATAGTTTCTAGGATATGATAATTTAAAATTTGGATTTCATACGACGTTGCCCACATGAGTGCAAGATTAATTGTACCATATCTAAAGCATATCCGATTCGGAGGTCATAAGTTCAATAGTTTCTAGGGTACAAAAAAAAACAACCCATAAACCTTGACTTCTATTTTTCTAGCAAAAACGACAAGAAATTTTGCACACTCCCTCTATACTAATGAAAAAATGTTTATGACAAATTTGAGATGGTCAAGTGGGAGGCATTTGTTGAATTAACACAGAATGACTTATAGCCACATTTAATTTGTACACAGATGCTGTTAAATGTTTAGTTGTGTTTCAGCGCCAAATTTGATATTAATATATGCCTATTTCTCATTTTATAACAGAAATAATATACTGAGGGTGAACGTCTTCTTCAGAACTCTTATGTACTCCCACCAAGCAGCCTCTCCAACTTATACTGTAAGTATGATAATTCATTTTTAACCCTCTCTTAGAATCATCTCAATATGAAGACCATTTATCGTTTATATATTAAATCTCGCCATAAGGAGCTAATCCGTGGCTAGGAATTATTCACTTGATGTCCTGAATTTGGTGTTATTGGTACTCAGCACCTACGCTAGTTAAAGACACCACCCAAATGGTAGATGTGATGAACGAGGATTAAATACTAATGAGACGTCCTGGGTTCATGTCCAGAGTGGGAATCTCTTCTCCTAATAAATTATAATAATAACATACAGTGGGATGCTATACAATACAGTACAATACAGTGCAATACAAAACAATACAGTGCAATACAGAACAATACAGTATAATACAGTACAATACAGTACAATAAAGTGCAATACAATGCAATACAATGCAATACAGAACAATACAGTACAATACAGAACAATAAAGTGCAATACAGTGCAAGACAGTGCAAGACAGAACAATACAGTACAATACAGTGAAATACAGTACAATACAGAACAAAATACAGTACAATACAGAACAATACAGTGCAATACAGAACAATACAGTACAGTACAATACAGTACAATACGGTATGATACAATAAAGTACAACACAATACAGTACAATAAAATACAATACAGTACAATACAGAACAAAAAAGTGCAATACAGTGCAATACAGAACAATACAGTACAGTACAATACAGTACAACACAATACAGTACAATACAGTACAATAAATACAGTACAACACAGTACATTACATTACAATACAGTGCAATACAGAACAATACAATACAGTACAATAAAATACAGTACAATACAATATGATACAGTATAATACAGTATGATACAATACAGTACAACACAATTCAGTACAATAAAATACAATACAGTACAAAACAATATGACACAGTACAATACAGTACAATACAGAACAATACAATACAACACAATACAATAAAATACTATACAATACTATACAATGCTATAAACTGAAAGTCAGATAGTACAATTTAACTCTTTTTCGACCAAGGTGAAACGTAAATACAATACAATACAATATAATATAATATAATACAATATAATATACATTACAATCGTCTTATAAAATATCATAAATCCAGTATAATATAATATAATATAATGTAATGTAATGTAATATACATAACATAACACAATATAATACAATACAATACAGATGCAAGAGATCACTTTGACGCATGTTTAGTCCAAGTTACAATGCATGTACAATACAATACAATACAATACAATACGTGTTTTATTTTCAGTGGGAAACCCTCCTGTCTAACATAGGAGGGACATGGGGCTTGTTCGTTGGATTTTCAGTCTGTACTTTCTTGGAGGCAATGGAATATCTCATCGAATTAATCTGCATCTCAATTAGGCTTGGTTGCAAGAAACCTAAAGAAAAAGTCTCCCCTGGCCCCTTCACTTATTCAAAGGACTTGAAATAAAGTTATAGATTTCAATATCTCAGAAAATATGTGGCCTATGAGGTGTTTTTTTAATAAATAAATAGGCCATATTTTTTGCATAACCTTGATCAGTTGTGGCCATATTGATACATATTTTGCATCTTGATGGTATTTTGTAGTTATTATATTTTACAATTATATGGGAAAAAAAAACAACAAAAAACTGTTTACCTATGCTGTGATCCCGGATAGCCTAATTGGGTCAAATTAGGATAATTAGTGAAGTAACACTTAAAAATGAAGTAAAGTGTGATAAGAGAAATTAGAAAAATATTTTATATTATTTATAAATAGTTATGTACAAACATATCTTATACATTGGATATATCCATAATAAACTGAAACGTATAACCTTTTAATAATGGATATATCACTGAATGCTTGTGAAATTCGTGACTTCACTTGATATTGTTGATGTTTAATTAGACAAGTCAATTGTTATACATCAGTAGATATGTAGCATAAGTTTAACTTAAAGTGATATGAAGTCTCATATCTAGGTCAAACTGAAAGTTTCTTTTAATTTACCACTGAATGATAGTGGAGGATGTGTATTGTCAGAAACCACTTTGCTTTGTGCCCATCCATTTGCTAGTAATGAGTATTTCAGTCTTAAAATCAGCTGTAGTGATTTTGGTGTACACCGAAATAATTTGAAACTTGGCTTGGGTCACATGACCACAGCCAGGCAGAGCCAAATTCCAACCACCAGGAACCACGAGGGTTTTGTTTACTCTGGAAAATTGTGTTTATACATTAATTGAAGCTATGAAAAGTGATTCTGAACAAGGTAAACTGTTTTCACAATTCATATGAGTAAATATGATACACTGTGAATGGAGGACAAGCCCATCTAATTGTTTCTGTTAGTTTGACAGCTCTGACCACATGGGCCACATGAATAAATTATGATAATACCCCATAGCCTGCAGCAGCAGCAGCCAACCCACCGTGACTCCACCATGATGCCCAAATCTTGCCTAACGGATTTTACCAGTACTTTGATGCTGTGTTCTGTCAAGATTATGACTTAAATGTTTCAAAAAAGTACAAAACAAGTAAGTTTAGTGGTAGATGTAGCTATTTCTTCAGTTAAGGGCTGGATTTGCCTGGGAAGGTCTGAGACATCATATCACTTTAAACACTTGCTGTGGTTGAAAGCTTTCTGTGGTAAGCTACACCTACCCAAGTTAAAGTTCTAGCTGTACATATAATCATACTCTGGATAGATGAGTCTTCAATTTATATGTATGTAATATTCAAAAACATGTACATATTAATGTTTGTTATAATTCTGTGATAAATATATTGTTACAATTCTGTGATAAATATAATTATGGTAAATTGTTATAATTCTGTGATAAAATTTTAATGTCATTTTATGTATAATTGTAGCGTTATTTATTATTTATTGTTGTGATGTCAGTGAATCGTCTTCTGCAATAAATAAATAAAATACATATAAAAATATAATTTTTGGTTGTCATGATCGTGTTGAGTGACATTTTTCATTTCCTCAAACTTAATCATCTCAATTGCTCACCAGCAACTTTCGTAAGAAACGATAATTAGACCATGCAGCTACCAGAGGCAGACGTCATGATGATATGATAAGACTTGGAGTTCATACCATATATTGCAAATTGACCCCGTAAAACAAACATTCAAGCATAATAGTAGCAATTTTTTTATGACTTATGGGGTATTTGTTTTCGGTTTTGGGATATCACCAACAAAAATGTTATTAACCCCCCCCCCACCCCATTTTGGACGTAATTATTATTCAATACAGTGGGCCATACGTGATACTTCAGTTGACAGTCTGCCAATAAAAAGTGACCAGTGGTTTTCTGTGGTAAATGCAGGAAAGCTCGGAATTTTGCGAGCTAAACTGTAATTACAATAGTCTTTCACTGAGCAGCCCTGAATTCAACAGGACATTTATAAGTCTTTCCTCTACTCTTACTACTCATTTTGCTTTTCAGACATAGTGGGTCATAACTAACTGATTCCGTAAATATAACTTTCTCTGGGAAATAACAGAAATCAACTAAATGATAAGACGGCAAATATACATTGGTGCACTTCGCTTCAGCCAATCAGAGACAAGACTGTCAATACTTAAAAATTGATTCTTAATTCCGTTAATAAAATTTTATTGTTTGAGACAGAATGATTTCGCGTATAAGTAATATTTCTATTTACCTTTTCAGTTTACTTAATGGATTATATATATAATAATCACTTTGAATATTTTGGGTGGAATCTATCGACAAAATCAAATAAAAGTCGCACCAAAAATATTGAGACAAGATAAAAAAGGAAAATGATATAACATTCTAATGTGGGTTTCTGTTCCAGTCAGTCTAGTTCAGTGTGTTTTTTTTTTTCATCAGTCAAGGGAGAATTATAATATGTCCCAATAGTCCAGTGGCCATATGGACTTTGACCAAATCCGTTCACGGTCTCTCGTATAAACCTACAACCATATAATTTTGTTAATATAGGTAACAATACACTATTTCTAGGTGGTAGTAGATTGGTAAGTGTGTGCAATGAAAAATTACACCACTTATAATGGATTTTTAAAAACCTTTTTTTTTACGTCAAAATAAATTCATACAAGTGCTTGTTATTCCTGATAAAATTATGCTAGAGAGTTGAGTTACACATCAAAATGTGCGGAATAGCACCCTGAGTGCGCTATGTTTCACTTTAATTGTCATAAAAGCTATCGCTTATTCATTGTATTGAAAATAATTAGCGATTTGCTTAGTAAAACGTCAAAGAGTCCGAAAACAATTTTCTGTAACAAATTTGTTTTCATTGGTATGACCATTAAACTTTTTCAAAAGCCTACACCATACCAGGTCATCATCTGTACAAATTATTATGATGATACAATTTGAATCTTACATGAAATTAAGCATCAAACTTTACTAGTTGCAATTTTGCAAATTTACACCAAAAATATTACAATATGGCTACTGAGAACATATTCTATTAATATGACTCATATAAGCTTACTATAATTCCCTTATCAACTTAGAAACACTATGCAAATAAACTTATTATTTAATTGACAAAAAATTTTTCGCCTAAACTTAATGGAAAAGGAATATTTAAACAAGTTCTCGGATTGTACGAGAGAAAGCTTCAGATTGATACAAACTTACTCAGGGACAGAGTTATCCTCATCCTATGACTGTCATGGATTCTGACATTCATTCACAAATAAAACAACCACAGGAACACATCATGATATGCTTGTTACTAGTGCATCTGGTGATATTGCACCACTTTACGACCAAAGGTTAAAACTGCAGGTACTGCTCTAAGTTTATTCAAATTGTTGCCGATAACAAATCATTTGCAATCTCTTATTCTAACTCCCTATGATATGACAGGCCTGGGTTAGGTGCATTAGAAGTGCTCCGGAGCATATATTAGTTATGAAATACAGCATCATTAGGGCATCATGTCTGGGTAGAAGTTGGAGCATCACCAGTAAAAGAATATAACAGGCTAGGCTGTGCTACCTGCACTGGCTATGGTAAGTTGTTGAGTACTTGGTCTCAGTCAAGCCTCCAGCCTCCAGCCTCCAGCCTCCAGTCAAGCCTCCATCCACACCTCATCTTCTGTAATGTGGTACATGTGGGTGAGCAAGACCAGGGCATCAGTGGTGACTGCAGACAATGGTATGCTTCAATCCATGATTGGCAGCCTCATCTGTGTGTAGTGCTATATATGTGCATCTGCCTCTTCATGTTATAGATGCAGGAGTAATTCATGCCATACAGATTCTGATGATTCAAATCCTCCAGCAACGACTCCATGTTCATATTAGAGCCATTTGGCCTGTTTTACAACTGATTCATACCTGATTCTCACCAAGACTCAGGAAGTTGGACCAGAATTCTGGCAATAGGGCTAGACAACTGTAAAGTAACCCATTTGATATTCTGTGCTGTGATGGTTATTTTTCCTGATGTTCTCGCCTCAAATGATTCTTCACTGTGGGTACCAAAGACCATGTCAACTGGGGTCCAGGTTGCAGAAAAAATATTTTGAACACAGCTCTGCAATATATGGTTGTGATATTTTAGGGTTTGTTGATATATATTGAACCACAACCATGGCTTGTGTTGTTACACAATATACATTCATTTTGCCTGTTGAGTGTGGCAGCCATCATGCCCATCAGCTGTCACCTGCAGTTTTAAATAGTTTCCCTATTTGGGGTGTAGCTTTTCCCCATTTATTCAGTGATTCAGCTTTTTTTATGAGTGAGGTTTCATGCATCTATTAAATATGTCGAGTTTTAGAATATTGGTGAAAATCTAGGATTTACAGGATAGTCAATTGCATTTGGAGAAACCAAATAGACATGAGTGTACCTGGTGAAAGTCATTTCACAATAATACTGCAAATGCTTGACACATTTCATGATTTATCAATCATGCTGTTTAGTGCAGTCACTAGATCTGTATCACGAGGTACGAAGTCCACAGCAAATGTCAATGCTATTACCACAGTAAAAGTGTGTTCTATTCTGTATTATGAGGTATGAAAGTAGTTGCAGAGACATTCATTAATGAGACGTCATCATAAGACACCTGAAGTTTTAAAAAAACCCCATGAAAATGTCAGACAGGGTAGCAGTTTACCATGATGTAATGTACATATCCATGAATATCCATGAAAAGCAAATATTAACATAAAATGGTCGCCTGATGCCAAATAGGCATATTTGCCTTAAAAATGTATTACAACTGCGTATATAGTTATTGTGATTATTTATCAAACACATGTACAATATTTTACTTTTATTTAGAAATAAATTAAAGTAACTGCTTGCTGCTGGCTTGACAAGCATGATTTTAGCCCAGTGATTGTGGAAATAAATAATAAGTTTTCAGGGAAATGGCTGCATACTTCCTACAGATGGAATCATACAATGTCTTTACAGTACATACTTTTTAAAGTGGCATACTTCAGCCATCTGTATGTAGCTAGTAAAATCATTAGATACTACCTGAAACTATGATTATCTGGACCTATCTATCCCTATATCCAGGTATAATTTAGGTAACTTAGCCTTACCCTTATGTGAAGAAGCAGTCTGATTAATTACACAGTGCAAAGACTGTAGACCATCAATTATAGGGGTATATACTACTGATGTAGTAAACACACATTTGACTGTAAATTACCAAAAAAGGCCAAAATTACAGCTTTTAATATGGTTTTACAGTTCTGGATTCCAGGGGATAGATTTTGATTATTGATAAGCTTATCATCAGGCATCAAATGTTCTAGCAAAGAGAAACTCCTATCCGACGAGCCATTTTCAAAATGATTGTACTGTATTGCTTGTGTAATTAATCTTCAGAAACTAGGCCGGCATATAAATCTAAAATAATTAACCATACACAGGTAAATGATAGTTAAAAATTATTTATTAATCTTTTCTTCAGATTACAGTTTAATCACTTAATCAGACCAGCTCAATATTGACCAATTATCTTGCTTTATTCTGCCTTTACAACTACAAATTCCTTACTTTAGAAGAAAAAGACACTCCGACTATTCTTGATACTCCAACAATACATTTTGAGGCAAAAAAGAAGTTTTGAGAGGCAGTATAACTCAACAGACAACTGAAAATATGAAAAATACCTTATGGTTTGGTGGCCATTTTTAATATACAAATTAGGGAGCCCTGCACAACTTTAGAAGTCTACTACCGGTCAATCATTCTTTAATAGGTCCCAAATGACAATTCTGCCATGGTTGTAGCTTTATACAAAGAACCGTGAACCAGATCAAAAAATATGCATGATACAGATTTTGGCCGCTGGACTACAATGGTTATGCGGTATATTTTGATATTCCCTAAGAGTGGACAGATTGGCCAGGATTAACGAGTGGCTAACGAGTAAATTCTGGAAGCCAATCTGTCCACGAGTGAGGGAATATAAAAATATACCACATATATCCACTTGGGTCTTATTTATATCCCACAATTTTCACTTTTAGTTGAGCTACCTGGCTATGCATTCATGTAGTATAGAAAAAATTCATGAATATTAATTTTTGCCATTGACCAATCAGAGCATTGCATAGCTGTCAACAACGTCATCACCTCAAAACTTTCTGGGACATTTTCAGATTAATAAAGGAAATTACGAATGATATTTACAAACCAGTTGTTAAATATTTCTTGTCAGAATTTGTTTTTATACTAGATTTGGATAGAAAATGTTTTATTATTTGGTTTTGATCAATTGTTTAATCGAAGCGATGACGCTACTTTGATATTGCCCTTAGCAACGCACTTATACAATGGCTTGTATCTGTGGACTGAACAGACCATTGACTTTCTGTTACGTTTTTTGGTCCTAGAATCGTTAATTCTAGTCCGATTTGAAAATTTCAAACTGTCTTAGAGAGCTGACAATTTTATCGCGCTAGTTTAAATGGCGAAGTGCTTATCTGCAAAAAGAGATTTTTTGTCATTGGCCTGCCATACATAGAAGTATGTGGTATACATTTCCCATCCTTGTAAGGTAAACCATGTAGTATAGATATGTATACCACATGGGCTATACCACATGACTTTTCTATGCGGTATACAGGTTATTGTGGGATATTAAACATTTCTTGCAAATGGAATCATGGGTGTGACATCCCATGACATCGTGAGGAAAAATATAATTCTAAACTATTCCTAATAAAATCTATTTAATATCCTACATATGACATTGACTCTTGATTTGAAATGTATTGGTTTACAGTTAAAATTGTGCAGCCCAGCTTACCACAATAGAGAATTGATTGCAACTCCAAATTTACGACTCCGCTCACACAACAATAGTACTAAATGCAAACTAATTATCAGTATTGTTTAATTGCAAATTACAGTTATAACTGGAATATAATGAATGTGGATATGAATGAATGAATTATAATTTAACTGAAGCAAACAAATCAATCACTCAATCAATTGATCGATCAGTCAGTAATTCAGTCAGCCAATCAGTCAGTCAGTAGCCGATAAATAACATGCAATGAAAAATTTATATTATAAAAACTGTAATTCACCAAAAAAAAAGAAAAGAATATTCTTTGTTAAGGCTCATTAAACACTGACATACATTAAAAAATGTTGTTAGTAAATTTTTAAAGCAAATATTCTATCATATTACTTTTACAGATCCCTATTTACACAACTTTTTAAAATATTTATCCCAGATTAAATAAATATGCTTGGACTTTTATTAATAATAATAATTAATATTAATTATTAATATTATCACAGAACACACACCTTCCAGCAATTGACTCTTGACGGAGCATCAATAATTCATCCGCCATTGTCTGTGGTTGGACCGGCTACTCAAGAATAAACTGCATTTAGTTAAATGACTGACCAGTCATTATCTACGCATCCGGATGGACAGACCTAATTGTGGTGCCACAGATCCTAAGGTAAGCTAGCTATGGTTACTGATGGAAATTTTAAAAAGAAAGATAGAATTAAATGCATGAATAAATATTTTGTGTGCACATGTTACCAAGGGAAGATATTGCTTTAAGTATATTAGAGAAGATTTTTTGTTCCTTATTTACAAAAGGCTCAATATGACTTTTAAAAAGAAATATGAAAATGTTTACCATATCATGAAAGATATCATATTTGGAATCACATTTGAACTTTAAAATCCTTTATTGCATCAAAATAATTTCACTGAATTTATCAATTATAGAATTTCAAGCTTCTTTTTGCTTTGTTTTTTAGATTTATTTGTACCCCACAGACCCGGGTACCCCG
>OW028586.1:6103700-6128700 GCA_932294295.1 Alitta virens
TGAATTCATTAACAAAGTCAATGGTCACCTCATCAAGTTGTATCTTAATTTTCTCTACTTTTTTCTAAGGGGTATGGAAGAGCATTGCTTTTGTCTCAGATCCGTTTATTGATAATTTATTATCTTTGAACCAAGTGCTAATCGACTGATTTCTCTATTAATGTGTCTTTCCACATCATGATTATTATTACCAAAGGCCTCTAAAACAGCAAATAGAGCAGTATCATCTGCATAAGCAATTGGTTTAAACATGTTACAGGCCTTCATCAAGTCGTTTAGGTATATTATAAAAAGTAAAGGTCCCATATTGGAACCTTGTGGAACCCCTGTATGTATATGGCTTAAACTTGAACAAGCATCATTAAAAAAAACATATTGTTTCCTATTAAAAAGATAGTTTTCCAATAGTTTAAATGAAATTCCTCTAATTCCATAGTATTCTACACAGTATCCATACTATTGACAATTCTATCTACAATTTCCATGGCAGCATGTTCAGTAGAATGAATACGTCTAAAGCCAAACTGGTTGTCAAAGAATAATTTATGTTCTGTGAAATACTTGTAAAGTTGATCATGCAGAACTCTCTCAAAGATCTTTGACACGCTGGGTAATAAGGAAATCTTTTTCACGAATAGGAAGGACCTTTGCCATTTTCAAACTATCTGAAAAAATGCCTGTAGTTATACTTTGATTGATAATTACTGTGAGTAATGGTTTTACATGATCATTTAAATATATCATTTTTAATATATTTTAATAGCTTATTAGATAGCCTATCCATACCATAGCTAGATTTGGCTTTAAGTTCATCAATAATTTAATTACAGTTTCATTTGTAACTTTTTCAAAGCAAAAAAATATTTTGAATTGGTCTCTGCAGATACTTTTGAAAGTTTAACTTGAATTGTTCACTTGTATATTCTCAGCCAACAAAGGTCTTACATTTATGAAGAATTCATTAAAATCATTTGCAATAACATTTGGATCACTTTGTTCAACATTATTTATGACATAAGTATCAGGCATAGGTTTCATTTTAGTTGTATTGTTAATTATATCTTTAATAGTTTCCAAAGTATTCTTGACATCATGTTTATATTTCTCAAAGCAAGCTGCGAAATGATTAAATTTAGCTCTTCTGATGGACTGCTTTAAGATACGATAATATGTTCTTAAATTTACCTTAAGAGTATTGTATAAATTGTCAGAAACTGGGGTCTTTCGTAGTCGTTTTATACCTAGATGTACTGTATATCTGTGCTCCTCCATTAATGTTTTATTTAGGACCTACATGTACTACAAATGCATCGCTTCATCGCAACCCATCAAGATACTGATTGACCACATTATGTATCCTTAATTAATTGGTCAGAATCGACTTTTGTTAATTATTAAATGTATGCTATTCGCCGACAATACTTTCACTATGTAGGCTAATCAATTCAGTAATTAACTACTTTGGTTAGTTATGAATAATGAAATAACTAATTATTTGTGGTGATTAAGCCATTAGGATATGATCGTGTTGTTGCCACAGCAACCAACAATGTTCTCTTCAGAACAATCAAGTCCAAATGTGCTGTCTTTATGAGGTAAATACATGTGTTTGTCCGTCCACATCGTTGTGAAATCTTTGTTGTTTTAGGTCGTATCAGTTCGATGAGGTTAACATGAGAAATTAACTTCAATTGACAGCTGTTGATTACTTGTGCTTGTGTTGACACTGATGACCGGGCAATTGTAATTTCTAGCTGTTGTCGGCAGTTTCTGATTATGCAACGGAAAGTATTTGTATTGGTTTCAGCTTTTTCCCGGAAAAACAAACTTTCCGGAGAGAATTGTATTTTCTTATGATGATGACTTATGTTTAAGATTTCTTCATTTTCATCAAAACAATGAACATGACCATGAAATCATACATCTATAAGAGACATAAAACCCCAAAGGGCTTGTTGGCCTCAGGATACTTGCAATATAGTAACATCAACAGGTACACAGTCAAAGAAATAACAATTTATGAATATGTAACAGTGAAAAAAAAACACGAAGAAAAAAAAGGTTTGTTAGTGATAGAGAAAATCCTCATTGAGTGTCGAGAAAACTCCTTTTTTTATTTTATTTCTTTTTTTCTAATCACCACCAAGGCCAAAGGTAATGATCGATATGACACTCTTTAGTAGTTCACATAGTTCACACGGCCTTTCAAGGGGGCCTTGAGTATGTCCAACCATTGCAACACCCTGGTTATCCCAATGTACCATTTTATTTAAAAGCATCTGATACTTTCCTAATACAGCCAGTTTTCTAGGAAGGTCTACAGGATTAGTTGTATTCAATGAAAAGTGTTCAAGCATTTCCCACACAGCCATGTTTGTAACTGTAGAACCCACTTTGAGAGGGCCTAGCTATTAAGACCACCTCACCATTAATAAAGCCCCTTTCACACTTAGATGGTTTTGCCGTAGTGAACCCGTAGTATTACATAACGGTTATGCAACAGCTTTTGTCGCCGGGTTGGCGACGGATTCTGGCGGCAAAAAGGGTTCTACGGGTGACTTGGCGGGTTCTACAGGTGATTCGGCGGGTTCGATGGGTAACCCGCCGTTTCTACGGGTGACTCGGCGGCTGACTCATTCTACGGGTCACTCGGCGGGTTCTACGGGTCACTTGGCGGGTTCTACGGGTTCTAGGAGTAAGCCGACGGGTAGTAGGAGTAATCCGCCGAGTTCCATGAGTAACCTGCCGGCTTTTTGCTACCAGCGTCAGCGTAGGCAGGGAGGGGGGGGGGGGTTGTATATACTTTAAAAGGCTGCTGCTCCTCTAATACTAGTCCGATTTTCGTCAAATAAGACTGAATTGTCGTATAGTTCATACTAATTCCATAAGTGTGTTTGGATCGAAAATAGACCAAATATTAAACGAGTTATTTGTCTGAGAAGGCAGCTAGGTTGGCGGAGGCAAACAATGGTGCTCCCGCACACTTCCGCGCCCGGACTATATCAATGCTCCCTCAATTTAATATTAGTCCGATTTTCGTCAAATAATACTGGATTGTAGTATAGTTCATACTGATTCCATACGTGTTTTCGGATCGAAAATAGATTAAATATTAAGCGAGATATTCTATATTATATAATAAGCATATAAATCTATCTGTCGTTACTATCAATAATTCATTGAATAAAATCAATCATTGAATCGTAATCAATAAAAAATTTAAATAAAACAATGATAGAAACTATCTATAGATAGATATACTCTAGTTAGAGTAATCATTTTAGATATTTATTTCATTTTATATAAATTATTAATATTTGGTTCTTGTTGTTGTTTCTGAAAATAATCCAACTGGAATTAAAATTGATATTGCATGTTCCATCCATAATCAAAACAAATTGTAGACAATCTCCCTCTTTAATATGCATAATAAACAGGAATCAGTTGCAATTCAGAATTTCAATTTATGCTTGTGATCAATGATGAAAAAGCATGATTTACCCCATTCTTTGTAACATTCAAAATGCTAATAGCAATTGACATAACGGTCACAGCAGATTGCTATTACAGATATAGGTTAATTGACTTTTACAAAAACCCAAGGAAAAGTCCTTCCCATTGACCAGTCGGCAGAATGAGTAGAAATGAATTGCAATAAAGCTCATCCAAACATTGTATATATGATGGTCAAAATTATTTGACTGTAAACTTCGAAAATGCCAAAGAGAAAAGCATCAGTCCAGCACCCTTTGTACATCTTGCATCATGGCAGTATATGATAGATAAGGTGAGGAAAATTAATAAGGTATACTGGGCAAAAATGTAGATATTTAGTTTAGAGAGACAGATAGATTATTTTGCTTTTTATATAATATAGAATATCTCGCTTAATATTAGATCCGAAAACATGTGTAGATTCAGTATGAACTATACTACAATTCAGTCTTTATTTAACGAAAATCGGATTAATATTAAGGGAGCAGCAGCTTTTTAAAGAAGCACTCAGCTCTGCCTGCATTGACATAGTCCGGGCGTGGACGCTTCAGGGAGCACCAGTGTTTGCCGCCTACCTGCCTTCTCAGACGAATATCTTGCTTAATATTCGAAAATCGGAATAATATTAGAGGAGCAGCAGCCTTTTAAAGTATATACAACCCCCCCCCCCCCTCCCTGCCTACGCTGAAGCTGGTAGCAAAAAGCCGGCGGGTTACCCGTGGAAGCCGGCGGGTTATCCGTAGAACCCGGCGAGTCACCCGTAGAACCCCTGAACAAGCCGCCGGCTTTACTACAGGTGAAATTAGGGACGGATAACTCGCCGGCTTCCACGGGTAACCGCCAGCTTTCACGGGTAACCCGCCGGCTTCCACGGGTAACCTGCCGGCTTTTTGGACGTTTTGGACACCCGGGAGTTTGCCATGGCTCTTCCGGCTACCGGGCCCGGGTTTCCCGGCTTGGCCACGGGTCCCAGGAGTAACCCGGCGGGTATCACCGGGTATCCAAGGGTAGCCACCGGGTTGGAGCCGGGAAGGGCGTTACGTCACCGATATGTAATACAACGGGTTCACTACGGCAAAACCGGCTAAGTGTGAAAGGGGCTTAAGACTCCCATTTTTCCCCAAAGTATGCTTCATATTTTTACCTTTATATTCTTCCCTTTATATTCTTCCTTTTTTATTCTTACCTTTATATTCTCACCTTTATATTATTACCTTCCCTTCATACTCTTACTTTTATATTCTTAACTTTTTATTCTTACCTTTATATTCTTCCTTTTTTATTCTTACCTTTATATTCTCACCTTTATATTATTACCTTCCCTTCATACTCTTACTTTTATATTCTTACCTTTTTATTCTTACCTTTATATTCTTACCTTTATATTCATCCCTTCATACTCTTACTTTTATATTCGTATTCTTACCTTTATATTCTTACCTTCATACTTACCTTTAGGCCACTTCTTATTGAAACCAGTAAAGGTTCACAAAGGTTGGTTGTAAGGGCTAGATATTGGGAAGCTTATATTTGGGTGTCTCTACTGTATTTATGATTTCACTTTCATATATTTTCAGTTATAATTATGACTACGAAAATGCAGAATACCAAGATGAATCCCGTGAACTGCAGGACTACTACAATTATGATAACATTGCATCTCAGGATGACTCCATGGGCTCAAATGATATATTTGTTGGTTTGAGAGGTACTGCAAATGATGTCTCTTACTCAGACATTATAAAATCGTCGTTTTTAATTAATAATTTGGTAAAACAGAAATTTTAAATACAGACAAAAAGAGCCACGGTAACCTAACACACGTTATGAATGTATTTGAATAAATTTGAATTATTCCAAATTATCAATGAATGATACGAAATTTCAATAGGTTACTCCAACTAAACCTTTAACTTTCCTTATGAAATGAACCACGACCAGAAAATGAATGACTGGAAATGCTAGAGAATACAAAATTCCACCAAAAAGTTTCATAATTATGCCAACTGTACAACTTATCAAGTTATGCTGTCGTCATACAGGTGAGCATGACTATGAAAGACTCTTCAATCTTTCAAAGACCACAGATTACAGTGACGTCATCAATATGCTCCGTCCCAACACCACAGAACTCGAATTGTATGGCCACCAGAAAGATGATTTCATCCTGCAGTGCACATTTGATGGCGAAGACTGTAAAAGGTTAATGAAATTAATTTGGATTCTTTTGTTTCTTTGTTTTTTTGTTTCTTCAGATCTGTAGTCATACAGTTTGCATGTTGCTTCTATGGCAATGCCTGGGTGCATTGGTTCAAACCCCACTCGCTGCATTGTGTATGAGCCGCATATCAATAAAACATGGGATGCAATCATCACCATCACCACCACCATCATCATCATCTCATCCTTACCAATTGTGCAGATTTTGTCCCTTGTGGTTTCCTGTTGTGAAGGCAGAACTAAGGCTATATGTTGTACTAATTGGACCTGAGAGAGATTTTACTGTGTTTATTGCAATTGGGTAGACGCTATTATCTTCATTAACATTTATATGCTTTTTTTTTTTTTGCAGTCATGTATTCACCAAATTCTACAGCGATGCCTATGGAAACTGCTACACTTTCAATGGTCTTAAACAGAATAGATCAGTGATTAGCACAACGAAGTTGGGCTCAAAATATGGTAAAACAATAAGACATACCTTCATCTTCATTATTTTTAAACATTTCCATGCCAGTCTTTCTAAAAAAAACATGGTAATGTTATGGTATCATGAGAGTGAAAACTGACATGGTAGTTTCCGGTCTTGTATAAGTACACAATTTACTTGGCCACATATTTTAATGTGTAGACAAAGGTATCGGTCAGGAACCAGGCTCTGCTGCTATACAACATACACTGCTGATAATGAAGCATTCTGATTGTCTCACAGCAGCGGAGTGAGGAATATAAGTATAATTAGATAAGATAAACCAGCTAGTTTAGTCTGGTACAGAAAACCTTTGTGGCTGCATGCAGTTTGCTGACAATTGACAAAATGAGCTAGGTAGTCACCTGAAAAATATTACCTATTCATCCAAAACTTCTTTCTTCTACAAATTGTTTATATACTTCTTTTTTTCAGTGTTTCTATGGTAGCATATGATGCACCGATTTGTGTTCTTTGGTGCGCTATTATTTCAGCTATATTTTGTACTTGGCCATATGTGCCACGTGCGTTTTCCATGAGAAGGACAAACGCATAAAAAGCGCATGGTTTTTAGCTAATTATAATGAGGCAAAAACCATGCATTTTCCATGCGTTTATCCAAACGCATGGGAAACGCCCGTGGCACAATTGGCCGTGTAAGATATTCAATATTGCATAGACGAGTGCAACAAAAGACATAGTTGATATTACGTAAGCCATTCTCCTGTCTACGAATTTTGGGCATCTGATATTGTGTCAAGTGCACAGCATAGCACAATAAATGTCATGAGCATTATGATGAGTGTTCCTCAAATGTGAAGAAAATTAACTACTGCTGTTTACAGTTAGATGTGGAATCTGTCAATTTTACAGTGAATTATACAAGCTAACATAATTCAATATCTCATGGTAATGATTCTGTTCCTGGAATATCTATTTTTGTTAGAAACTATAGAAACACAGTTATTACGACAACTATGGCAGAGCTTATTAAGTGAGAATCCAAAAAATAAATATATGAATAAGAAGTCAGTTAAGTTTAAAGAGATAGATCGATAGATAGATAGATAGATAGATAAATAGATAGTGAAATTAACTCCATATTTCAGGTTTGAAGCTCTCCCTGAATGTTGAAAGTGAAGAATATCTTGGACTGTTCACTCACCAGATTGGGGCACGAATATCAGTTCACCCGTCAAACACGACCCCCTTCCCAGAAGACAACGCGGTCTCTGCCCCTGTGGGGTTTCTTACAGAAGTGGCTTTTGATACGGTCAGAATATATACGAACATTGTTTTCCCCTAATGCCCCATTTTTATATATTGTATCAGCCTATGAATGTGTAATTTGTTTTTTTTTTTGCTGATTTTTTAAAAAAATCATAGCTTTTTTTTTTCTTGGAAAGTATTTCTTGTAAGCAGTTTATGTGATTACTTACAAGAGGGCGCTGTGAGCGACGTCGCACATGCTAAAGCGACACCTTCTGGAAAATACTGCTCAATACCACAACTTAATAGTTACAATACTTTAATTATATTATTGAAAGTGGGTTTTTTTTTCCAGAATTTTATAGAAAGCGTAAAAAGCCCCTATGAGACAAACTGCACTAAGGGTGAAGGGATTCCCCTATTTTACCCCGGTGTCTACACTTCGGAGAACTGCATGCATTCATGTTTGAGAAGAATGTTGTCAAAAACTTGCAGATGTGTGGAAACTGTTGAAATGAACCAAGGAGAAAATAGATGCAAAATTTCAAACATAACACAAGGTATGCAAACAAAAATATAATATGAAAAATGAATAGTACATACACAGGTTTAGTGTGTCACCAGGCAGATAGATATACAGTATTTGTTATTGGCTAACTAATTGATTGATTTATTGACTGATTCATTGAAAAAATGATTGACTAACTGACTGAAGAGCTGACTGACTGACTGACTGATTGACTGACTGATGACTAACTGGTTGACTGACTACATAAATGACTACATGACTGACTACATGACTGACTACATGACTGACTACATGACTACATGACTGGTAAGCTGAGTGACTGATCATGACTGACCGATTGACTGACAGACTGGGTGACTGGCTGACTGACTGATCCATGATCAGTTTTCACCTTAACAGACATAATACGTTAGTGACAGAATTAACTGAACATTTTACAAAGATTGGAATGTGACTTTAGGGAAGAACAACAGCCTTTCGAGAAAGAATGAAAGGTTAATTCTTTAATTCCTTTTGTTTCATTAATTCACCATATAAATTTTTTATTTCAGTAATATGCAGACTGAATGTTTACAGGAAGTTCAAAAACAACCAATACACATGTCAGCAAAACTGCAATGAACCCTGCTTGTAAGTTTCAATTCTGGGCATAACTACATAATATGGATGAATGAATGAATGAATGAATGAATGAATGAATGGATGGATGAATGAATGAGTGTCTTTTCATGCATAGTGCTCTGAAGTTAGCCAGCTCATACGAACAGCTTCCAGAGGCAGATGGAATGATGAGATGATAAATAAGGCTTGAAATCAACATTATATTACACATTTACCCGATGGGTGGGGTCTCTCACTTGCCTCAGCATAGACACCAAGTAAAAAGCACCACCAATGTAAAATCCCATGCGATCAACATTGACAGATGCCTTAACTATTAGCTAGGCCATCCAGCTGTAAACTCTAGTGGGTTAATGCTGTTTGAGGCCCCAGGAGACCCATGAGAGGTTGTCATAATTAACCTCCTATAAAACATTAAATATGTGTCTTATATGTTGAAACGCTTGGTTTATCTTTTAGCACAGTTACTGAAGAATAAAAAATAAATAAAAAAGATGATTTTTTAAAGAAGGCCTCAAGCCATTTTGAGTAAAATTAGTTATGTTTACTTTAAAAAAAAAAACCCCAGACCTATAGATCTATGTGTTTTTGTAGCAAAATATGTGAAATTAATTTACTCCAAAATGGCTTGCGGCCTTCTTTAAAAAATCATCTTTAAAAAAAAAAAAAGGATTCCTCAGTAACTGTGCTAAAAGATAAAACAAGCCTTTTAATATATAAGACTCATATTTAATGTTTTCAGGGGGTCAATTATGATAACCTCCCATGGGTCTCCTCCAAACAGCATAAACCTACTAGAGAATAAATGATTAAATGAAGTAATGAATTGAATGAATGAACTGAATACATGAATGAATGAATGAATGAATGAATGAATCAATCAATCAATCAATCAATCAATCAATCAATCAATCAATCAATCAATCAATCAATCAATCAATGTAAGTTTCTCTATTTTTAGACAAGTGACTCACAACTTCCTGATCTCGTACTCGCAATGGCCCACTGACGGGTACAAAGCATTGTTGGAGAAACAATTGGCTAAAAAGAACGTCACATCTTGGAACAATGAAAACAATTACTTGGAGTAAGTCTTTGTTTTGTGTTGCAACTAACCTAAAAGCCAGTACCTCAGCCAGTACTTCCATCTGGCCAAGTGACTATTTGACAGGTGCATAGGGAATCAAATAGACATATTGCCAGTAAAACGTTGCAAATAGGCCAAGTTATATTTGGTGAATCTAAAGTTATTTTAAGAGTCCCCTGTCCACAGGACGGGGTTACAACGTTATACATACAAAAATCTTGAATTTCGACTTGTGTGAGAACTAGCCTTTTCATAAACGTTTGCCACACGAAATACACTTGCTCTGGGTTTAGACATACCTCTTTTCTGTTGTCTCGCACTCAGATATGGTTGATTTCTTCCAATTTTAATCGATTTCTGTAGCATATTTGAATTCACATTTTGTTGATAATACATGACAGCCATAGCCGCCTAGTTCTACCAAAACTCACTAGAGGGCTCCGGCGACGTTTCAACTCCCCTAGTGGATGATAAAATTCGCACTGAATATTGCTGCCAAGTCCAAGGTTCGGTAAATTTGACATTCACAATACATTAAAAAAACATCCACATGATTTCAATTCTATAACAAGCAAATTGAACAAATTGTTCACCGATCAACAAAGTCTGAACACACCGTCATGTGACTGCTAGGGGTGTGGCAATGGCGAAAGCATAAACAAGCAAACGTGAAAATGCTCTTTACAGTGGTATCTGAGTGCAAGCTGATAGTAAACAGAGCAGTCCTCGTGTGCATAACGACAAAATAAGGTTTGCTAACATGTTTATTGAAAAATATGTGTCATAAATGTCAACTTCCAAGAATTCCTATGCAATTCGTTCCGACCCTACATCACATCTAATGCAATGTAGGTCGGTTCTGGCTATTTTAAGAGTTAAGTAGCATTATCTGTCATTTTGTATATTTCTAAAAAAACTTAGTCATTTGCTGCCAATTACGTGGTTTTATTGCCAATATTAAATAATATTCTCCACTCAGCTGCTAATATTCTCCACTCAGCTGCTTTGAGCCAATCAGAATGCCTCTTCTTCATCAATCTTAATTGGATACATGTTTAGCAGAGTTTATTGGACAGGGGTAAATTGTATTGGACGGCTGCAGTGTATGTTGTACAATATATGCCGGCGTCCTTTGTTTTATTATTTATTTATTTATTTCATTATATTTCAACATGGTAAAATGTGTCAGACTACTGTCTGTTTTACAACAGGGCCCTGTAGAATTAAAATACAATATAATATAATAATACAAATATACAAACAAGGATAAAATCATCAATAAAACATTTAGAATAAATGCATTTGTCTTATAACAGTGGTAAAAAAATAAATTTAGCCTTGCTTTTAAAATCATCAATTACTGTGCACTCTTTTGTGTAATTTGGCAAATTATTCCATAGTTTTGGACCATGATAACTCAATGAAGCTTTAGTAACATTAACATATGGAATCATAACAGCATTCTCATTAACATGTCTTGTCAACCTTTCTGAAACTTCTCCAGACATAATTATCTCATTGCATGCACAGATAGTCAGGTGCTAAACTGTGAATGCATTTAAACATTAACAGTGCCATTAGATAATCTCTTCGTTGTCTAACATTCATAACCTTCATTTTAGCAACAAGATCAATCCCTTCTACATTGACATAATCATAATTAATAAACACAGCTCATGCTGCTCTGTTCTGTAACATTGAACTATATTATATTTTGTTCACTAGTGTACCCCCATACAGTAATCGCATAATCGATGTTTGGTTGGATAAAGCTTTTATATGTAAGAGAGCTTCAAGAGGCATAAAATATCTTAGTCTTGATATAATCCATATTTTTGCATTTAGCTTTTTACATAATATCATTGATATATAGCAAAAATAAAATTGGCCCCAAGACAGACCCTTGAGGGACTCCTACATTCATATATTTGATATCTGAACTTTTACTATTACAAAATACCATGCTTCCTCTATTAGATAATATGAACCATTGTGACACATTTTCATCAAAACCATACATTTCAAGTTTGCAAAGTAATAAATTATGATTAATAATGTCAAAGCACTTTTTGATGTCAAGGGTACTAATTCCTGTCATTAATCCATAATTAAGATTCCACAACCAATCATCAATTCTGTTGCATTGAGGTGTATATTGTATAATGAACATTTTTTGTGTGGATAATATAGGCCTCGACCAATATAATTTTTCCTCATCCCACATAACGCCTTTTTGGAATCCTCACCCTCCTAACCATCTAATGTTGCTTTTACAATATATTTTAATTTTCAGAGGAAACATACTAAGGACCCATATTTACTTTAGGACTCTAAGCTATAAATTACAAGAAGCTTTTCCAACATACACAGTAAGTTGTCTGTCTGTCTGTCTAGCTGTCTAGCTGTCTGTCTGTCTGTCTGTCTGTCTAGCTGTCTGTCTGGCATGCTGTCTGTCTGGCATGCTGTCTGTCTGGCATGCTGTCTGTCTGTCAGTAGGCCTGCCTATCTGTCTGTCTAGCTGTCTAGCTGTCTGTCTAGCTGTCTGTCAGTCTGTCATGCTGTCTGGCATGCTGTCTGTCTGTCTGTCATGCTGTCTGTCTGTCTGTCTGTCTACCTGTCGTGTCGTATTGGGTCGTTGTTATGTCTATTTGTCTGTCTTCTATCTGTATTTCTTCAATGAATTAAATCTGTGTGTCCTAATGAAATTTTGCTGAAAAGTCTAACCTGTGTTAAATGGCCACCCAAGGGAAGATAAAGAATGCCTTTAAGACCGTGGTCTTAATAGAGGGGTAAAAACAACGAAAATTCGGTCTGGGGGTATTTCAATAATGGTCACTTACAGCAGGTGGGTGGTCGTTAAATACAGGTTGTACTATATGTAGTGATGTTATTTTTACAATTATGATTTATAAATTACAAGATTCTTATTATAACATATTTATTTACATTTATACTTCTTTTCTTCAGTGGGAGACCCTTCTGGCCAACATAGGAGGAACATGGGGTTTATTCGTTGGGTTTTCAGTCTGTACATTTTTGGAAGCTTTGGAATATTTCCTGGAGTTATTATTCATAATGTTTAGGTCTTGTTGCGCTGGTAACAAAGAACAAGTTTCACCATAAACGATTAAAGGGGCTGACCAAAATGCATATTAAAAAAATGTGAAGGAACTGTCAATTCCATATGCACCTTAAAATTGCACTTTAATTAATATTTATCGCAATTTTTATTGTTATTACAACATAAATTTTTTATTCTATATAAAATATTAATAAAATATTTTTGTAGTTTATGCCATATTTTTGTGCTTATGTAATTTAATAAGTAATACCTGAAATTCAATGTAGATACTAGTATTATTTTTTAGTTTTTTGCATATTCATCTTGATAAATATGATGGAGAACACGGCTTAGCATGCATGCCAAGCTTGAGTCTTTCTCAATTTTGGACATTTTGAGCATGTATATTGACGACATCAAGAATGGTTATAATTTCATATTTTTAGTTTGAGTAGGCAGTATTTTGTAGATCGTGTAATCATAATGCATTTATTGTAATGGATTATCAATTTATTCTTCAATTTTATTTAAATTTGTAAAATATCAATCTAATTATATCTGTTATACATTATACATGGATAATTGAATATATATTGATTTCAATTTATATGATATTTTGTTAAACATATGTTATCATTTAATTGATGTATCCAATAAAATGTACACAAATCAGCTTATGTCTTATTATTTAGTATCTTTTGTAACTGAATATGTTGATGGATATATTATTTATTCAATTTAATCAATTACAATCTATTTATTTTAGACCAACTGATATTTCATGGTGCTAATAATGTATCCAGCTAAAATAAAAAGTTCAAGATCTTGAGTTATATTTTGAATAGCATTTAATTCTCTAGCCAAAATAATTTACAGTCGCACTAATTCGTAGGAGGCTCCTGGTACGCTAGATCATCCGTGACAATCCGTGGAGAGGGCAACATTTTTTAAACATGTTTAAACAAGGGGATATAATAATGTTGACTTGACTTGATAGGTCTAATTTCTCCAAGGTATTATTCATGAACTTGATTATATATTTCCTAGATAGTCATTAAAATTCACATTAACATACAGAGTTAGTAAGTATAATTCATTGCACGGTATGATTAATATTCATAATGCATATAGAAGTGTGCCGACAATTAAGGATCAGTTCAGACCATTCAGTGTCATTTAAGATAAATTGGGATTTAATATGGTTAACCCTAGATATAGCCATTTTGAATTTTGTTTCATTTGGATGTACTATGATACTCGGATCAATAGCCAATTATTATATTCTTTGAAACCGTTTTATTCAATACTGGATTATTTACAATGATTTTGCACAGAAATTATATATATATTTTGATCTTGACCACTGGAATTTCATTTTTATTGCTATCTTTTCATCATACACAAATTAGAAGAAGTATTGTGTACATAAAAACCATTGAAACATTACCAGCTGGTAAAATACACGAAAATAAAAAGAATTCCAAAATGGTGGATGATATCTATAACACAATGTTCGACGTTAATGCGAGTGTACATTTAAGGTTAAAGGAAACTGATAATATGTTGGAACTTACTAAAGTGCTGGAAAATAGTCTGTCATACAAAGACAGTAATTTGTATGACAGACCCAGAGTAGTCGTAGCAACGGATAGAACAATAGAAGGAACTACAGTGTCGCCATCTACCGAGACAACGGCGGGCGAACCAGTGGAAAAGAGATATACCGTCGTTTATTTGGGGGAACAGTACAACGAAACGCTAGCGAAATTAAACGGTAGAAAAAAAATCTACAAACGAAAGGAAAGAAAAACTGTTTATTTATCAATACAGACTCTGTTTCATAAACAAAAATTGGTAATATGAGAGATACTTTAAAATAGGCTTAATGAAGAAGAGGCCTACTAGAAAGAACTACAGTTAGTTTCATAAAATGTGGTCGACTCCAGACAGAGCTGTTCATTTGGAGGGCCGTTTTAATGAAACTAAATATATTGTGGACAAGACTTTAATTACCTGACTAACTGATTCTGGACAAACTAGATATGTAACTATGTCTTCAGGAAGGGATTATGCTACATCAGCTCGTTTCCTGTGATCATTATCCCATCCTAATTTGGCAAAATTATCTGTTCTGATGACAGCACAGTTTATCACAATAACTTCAGATGCTGACATGCAGAAACTGTATTATTGAATAATTGGTTATTATTATTATTTTAATACGATTGATTTGTAAGCATTGTGCAATTTTTGTTTTTATAGAGAAATATTAATAACATTTCCTAATGGCAACCACAAACAGAAGTAGAAAGCTCAATGATTTTCAGGAAAACGTTTGTAAAATTACTGTAAGATATTTTGTACAAAACTTGTTTCTTGCTTTTCAATTTGTTTCACAAGAATGTGTGCTGTCTTGATTGCCTGGTCTATTCATTTCTTTCTTTCTTTTTTCTTCAGTTACTTTTTCTTTTTTCCTTTCTTTCCTACTTTTTCATTCGTTCCTTCTTTTTTTTTTCTTTAATATTTTCCTTTTTTTTCATTTTTTTTTTCATTCGTTCCATCATTTTTTTCTTTAATTTTTTACTTTCTTTTTTTTTTTTTTTTAAATTCTTTCTTTTATTTCCTTTCTTTCATGTTCTATCATTTTTCCTCCATTCCTTTAATTATTTTCTTTCTCTATTTTCATTCTTGCATTCTTTTCTTTTAATTGTTTGTCCTGTCTTCTCGTTTCTTTTATCCTTTCTTTCTCTTCTTTTTCTTCTTTATTTCTTTCTTTCTTCCTGACTTCTTCCTACCTTTCTTGCTTTCTTTTACTTTTTATTTTCCTTTCTTGTTCATTTCTTCTTTTCCCCATGGGCTTTTTGTGTGAAATTGCTGCAGTCTGTTTCCTGAGCCCTGCTTGCAAAAAGGCCAGACCTGAATCCATAATTATCTTGTGTTAATTGGCTAAAGGCATTTGTGAGTCAGGCCTGTATTCCTTGCTGATTGGATAGTTCAGGGGGGTGCTCTCAAAACCCCAAAACAGACGGATAGGCCCTCACTGTCTGTGCGCATGCGCATTGAAGCGCTCTTTAAATTGTCGTCTGCTTTCGAACAAAATTGAATGAAACTTTCAGCATTTCGAAGGAATACGAATTATATCGTCTGCAAAGCGAGAATAATGAAGATTTCTCCATAATTCATTGTCTGCCGATATAAGGTAGGTAAGAAATACATCCAGGTATATTTGTATAAGACAGAAACCTTTTGAATTTAACAAACGTTTGAAAGAATGTACAAAATAACTTCAATTGTTATTTACATTGACAATTTAGATTAATTTACATTTACAACCGCATCAAATAAACAGAGGAAGGAAGGTGCCGCTGTAAAATCAACAATCGATAATTTACGAGTATGCAACATAAACAATATTTGCATATTGTCTTGTGCAGAAATATAATATTTGCAATATGGATTTCATATGCAGGTGCATAACTTAATTTCTCCTAAATTGAGAACAATTTAAGTCACAAATATACTGTTCTATACAAATCAAAGGTGTTACTATCATGGGCGATTAATAGCAATTTAATATATAATGGTGATAATGTAACAAATATAGGTTTATAGTGGAACTTCGCTATTAAAACCACCCTTGGTGCAACTTTTACTTTGAGACTTAATAGTGAGGTTGTCCTAATGGAGGTGCAATGATTTGCTCCAGTTCCGAATGGCCTTAATAGTGAGGTGGTTTCTATGATGATTTTCTAAAGAATAAGGGATGAATTAATTGTACTTATTTACGGCAGCAAAGACCGCCATATCATTGGAACCACCTGTAATTTATTCTTACTATTTAAATTATTTACCTTTCTATTAGGCCACCTCGACATTATGACCAGTCCAATTTGCGCATCAAGGTCAATGGCTAGGTCAAATTTTGAATTTGATTTGAGACTCATTTCATAGATTTAATGGTATTTATTATTACTCCTAAGGCTTTTATACTATTGCATCAATTATGATATATAAGATTGTGTTAAATCTAAAAAAAAAATTTGAGATAGATTTACTGGCTAATTCTGAATGAGACAATTTTCAAGTTTTTTACATTGAACACTCAGACAGACTAATCCCAAAGGCGTTGCAACGGTCACAATTGAGTGAAACAATGTGAGCGATAACAGATGCCGATGTCGTAGGGGTAGCCCCGTTCGCCGAAATCTCGCCTATTATCGCTCTAGTGTAAACAATAAATCAATTCTAATATCCAATATGGCTGCCATGACCTCGTGATCTCGCGCGTGATGGGATTTGAAGATTTAACGAGATTTGTAGTTTTAGTATTGATAATTTTATGACATATTGGGCGCCTGTTAAACAGTGTAGTTTTAATGATAAAATAAATATACATATAAATAATATAATTATTTTGGAAATCAAATTAAAACATGAAATATTTTTCGGTTGATGAACAACCTAAAGTCTGTCTAATGTATTTTCACTTTTATCTGTTTAATGTGTACAATTATTATGCTAATTATAAAGCATTTGTAAACTATATTTGCATATCACTGTGTATTATTTTATCATTTCTATGCCTCCAAATCAAATTAAATTTAAGTCTTTATCATATAATACCAACCCTGCAAACAAATCTAATAATATAAAGTATTCTGTGACAGTATTAATAGCTCAGTGAAACTATTTATAGCATTCTTATGCGATGGAATCCTTTTGTCCCCAAATTCTTATGGAGAACAGTTCATAGCATCGAACGCTCACAGAATATCAATAACCCTTGAGTCACTGTTTAGTGGGGGTCAATTTTCCTTTTTTATTAGATTTTTGAGCATGAGCAGAGTTCAGACCCTCTGCAGAATTTTTTATTGATAAAATATTTGCAAACCAAATGAAGTTATTGTCAAGAGAGATTTTGGGCGATGAAGTCACCCCAAAGAATGAATGGTTTAATAGCCCAGAATGAATGTTATCAACTCGATTCAATGGAATTGATCACTTCTTAATATCAAGATTATTTCGTTGAATGAAGCATTTTCTTTGATGGAATTTGACTCAGATAATACCATACCCTTCGACTAACGTCTATGCTGAGGCAAGTTAAAGATCCCACCCATGGGTTATAAATGTTTAACAAGGTGTGGCCTCCGAGCCTTATTATCTCATCATTACGTCTGCCTCTGACAGCTGGTCATATAAACTGACTCAGCTTCAGACACCAGTTGCATTTCGACACTTGATAATTCTCAAAGTATGTTAAGTTACATATATGTAGGAGTTTAACAGATTAGTTTTAAGGGATTGTCATAGCGAAGTCACTAGACTCCATGGCGAAATCAACTTAAATTCAGCAGTTTTATTGTCCCACTTAAGACCACTTACTATAAGACCACCCACTATTAAGTCCACTCCACCATCAAGACCACATATTGTCAAAGGAGAAACCCATCAAGATATAAATCTATGCAAACGGTTCTTTATGATGCAAAGGATATTCACAGTCAGAGATAAATCAATATTTAGTGGCCTTAATAGTGAGGTGGTCTTGATTGTGAGGTGGTCTTAATAGTGAGATGATCTTAAAAGTGACAGTATGTAATAGAAGTATATGTAGTAACTATTGGAATTGTGAAAAAACTATCTAATTTTAGTTAGATTGATAAATCAACTATCAAACATTGTATTCCAAATTTGGTCAATATGGCAACAACAAATATTACTGAGAAACTGAATAAACACAGTTTGCAGGAATTTGCTACTTATCTCAAAAAGATGTATATCAAAGCTTAGTTATCCAATTGTAATATTCCAAATTGTTATGTATTTAAATTACTGTCTTGGCCAATTTTGTATTATCTACTTGAATTGATGAGAAAGTAACTTCGTAGAAATTTTCAACGGATATGTTGCTTTTACAATATGGTGGCCCACATGCCAGCGGAATTCAATGCTCAATGTGGGTCTCCATGGACTTTCACATAATTTTCTTGCTTTTTAAAATCGTAACCATACATAATTTCCCAATAAATGTCTTCTGTCTGTCTGCCAATATGTACAAGCTTTAATAGTGAGGTGGTCTTAACAGTGAGGTGGTCTTAATATTAAGATCTCACTTGATGTGCATGTAACCAGCCTATTGAAGGCCTACAGCCTTGCCTATCATGCCTTAACGACACTTATGGCATTTCTTAACACCTTTTAATAATTCCCTGGGAAATTAATTACCTCCTGTGTGAGATTAATTGCACTCCGGGGAAATATTTTCCATTTCCAAAGCACCTTTATAAGAGTACATGGTCCATAGGTTGGCTGTGCCCTTTTTGGGGTACTTGAAAAGACCTTTTGTTGGCTAAAATGCCCTTTTTCTCAACAGATATGACCTCTCTAAGTGTCTTGGGACCTTCTTGACACTTGAGGGTGCACGAACAAAGGTTTCATTGTGACGTCATAAGTCTGTGGTCACCTGATAACGGGGACCTCCCTGTTTGACTCCTTTCGTGTCAAAAAGGGTGCATACTGCATAGAATGTACGGTGTTAAGGTTACCAATAACGTCTTTTGATCAATAATAGGTTTGTAATTTATAGTACAATTTAGTAATATGTTGCAAAATAGTAAGATGAAAATTACATACAATACACAATGAATATCACAGAGACAGACAAGCATGAATATATATGTTTGTTAGTAAAGGATGACTGTGGTGGGTGAGTATAAAGTAGAGTGTAAGTCTAAAATATATTATTCATTGAAATTTTTTTTAAGAAATAAAATGGTACATTTTACAAAACACCCAAAATATTTTAGACAATACAAGAAAAACATCTTAAAATGTGATATCTGTTGCTATGGGGACATGAATCAGCCTCTAAAAGCTCCGTCGTGCGTGTTGATAGGCCTAATCTGTGGGCCTAATTTAAATTAGATTAAGAAAATCACGGAATCAGTGTTACAGGAGACCTCAATGCGTTCCCAGACGCACTGGCACGTTGCAAGGGCTTCTGGGATAAGGGGTGAATGAGTCACGTGGTCTGGAACCCCTTTTCTCTAAGGGGGATTACCCCTCAGCCTCCCTGGATTAGCACATTTCAGACTGTCACAACCAAACAGGATTTCTGTCACTTGCCCCCCTCCCCCTCCCCCAGAAGTGATTAAACACTTTTCTAAGCAACGTTTCTGTTGCGGGTTTAAAACTTCGGTTTTGTTAGTTTTTAAGATTTTCAATGCTGAACAATCATTGCTATGAATATGATATTGCTAGATATGGAAGACCTTTTTGTGTATAAAATGAATATATTTAATTAGGGAAATTAGAATATTTCTTGTTACGTTTTCCACAAGTTATGCACAGAATGTCTGCACATTGAATCATTGCTACTTACAAAATACAATGGCCAGCCTCTTGTCAGACTTAGTATATTTATGGGTCAAACCTCACTCCCTGCACTGTTCATGCATCCTAGTGGTTTCCTGTGGTAAAAGCAGGGACGAGGCAGTGTCATTTTGACCCTTGTGATACACCCATTGATTTTTGGGTTAATAATCATCATATGCTGATGGACATATCACTTTGTGGTTCTGTATCACAGAATAACTGTTCTGTTCTCAACATTCTCTTTGTAATCATTGAGTTGATTTGTTTGAACAAAGATTAGTGAGAAGATGAAACCTGACAGCAACACCATTTTGCAATTTGTTCCCTTTTAATCACTATGTCTGTATTTTTAGAGAGACTATATAGTATTTGTCGAAGTCAGACATTTGTATGACTAGAGAATAGTACATGGCCAAATGTGCTACATGCATTTTCCATGCGTTTCGATAAACGCATGGTTTCACCTCATCATAATTAGCCAAAAACCATGCGTTTTCCATGGGTTTATCCTTCTCATGGAAAATGCACGTGGCATATTTGGCCATGTACAGATGCAATTTCAATGATAAGCCATCTCACAAGGAAAAACAAACAAACAACAAAAGCCAGGTAACTTTCCTTTTCTGGTGGACTTAATAACGAGGTATTGCTTTTCCTTTATGACTAATATAATAGAAAGATTACGACTTCTGACTCAATACCTGGATCTCTCATGATCATAATCCGAATCATATTTCTAATTAAGAAGAATCATTCTAAGTTCATAGGAATCTAGATGTCATGAGGATCTTATTACGGATCTTAAGATGTTAGGCTTCTTGGGTTTATCTTAATAACTTATGACTCATTTTCATAAATATCTTTAGTCTTTAGTCTTTTTGGTCATTTTGAGTCCTCAATGCACTGATTGGCCTTTTCATTTTGAGTCGCTATGACAACAATTAACTCCAATATCACAGAAACACAGCTTACAGAGTCAATTCCTTTCGACAGTATTGACAATTCACTCATCAAGAAAGAAGCACTTCTGTCAAGATAATGCTAATCAAGTTTAGGGTTTAATCCCATATGGTCATGCCTTAAGGGTAAAAAGGAGTTGGGGGTGACAGCCAACTGACCTCACCCCTCTAGGGTCATTTGGTCACGTGTTAGAATCAGCAGGTTGCCACCTCACTTCCAAGCCAAAACAAAGAACAGCCAATACAAATCTGATATCAGTGTGAATTAAAGCACATCATTCTACACATGGAGTGAAGTGACAATTTAAAGACATCCGTTCATTTGCATACATCTATTGGTACACAATCAATCTTAATAGTATTATATTTGTTTAATTAATCATGGCAAAGTTTTCATATATACCTTATCAAATGCACTGGCAAAATTGTCCATACATAGTATATACAACCAGATAGCATTCCGAATCGTTTCAACGTTGGCGCAATTCGACGACTTTAATACGATGTTAATAACGACAGTGGCCTATATGGAAACAATGTTGAGCCGATTTGGAATGCTATCTGGGAAGAACTTAAATTAGAAAAAATATTTCTGCACCAACATCTTGGTAATTTAATGGTTGTCCAGAAACTTCTATCCTCATCGGGATACTTGAAATATGTCTTATATAATTCTATCATTAGATACTCTTAATCGTGAGGTACTGCTCCAGATATGTAGGCTATCTTTGTAAAGAGTGCTGAGGTGAGATTTCGAACCCAGGGCCGTCAGCATACCCGCTAATGCCTTAACCACTAGTCTACCCAGCTAAGTTGGAAAGCTGCTGTTAATTTAATCATTACCAAATAAAATCATTTGATCAGTATTTCATCCAGATTTCATTAAAGTCATTCCAATAGTACAGACCACCAAGTGGCTCATCGCGTGAGTTCTAGGGCCTCCAGATGAGGTGTTAAATGACCGAATGACCTCGGGGGCAAAAATGACCTCTAAATGTGACCCACATGACCTTTGGGTGACCTTCAAGTCATCAGCAAAGTGCAGGGTCTGGTAAGAACAAAAACCCTTCAAAAGGCTGTTAATTAGCCAGTCCATCAAAGGGTGGGAGGTGTGCCCCAAGGGTATATCTGTGACCCTTTCTATTGCCCTTAATGTGCTTTATTGGATGCACCAAAAATGCTCTAAATACAATCTGGACATTAAATCTGTTCTCAGCACTAGTAATGTGCTATACTTTGGCTGTTTAGTGCAAGGATGCATGCCAAAGAGCTAATCACAGTATTTCTTTTAATTAATATAGTAAAATGTCAGTTGCGTTAACATGACAGTTATAGTATATCATACTCTTCTCTTTTCTTCTCTTTTCTTCCCTTTTCTTTTCTTTTCTTTTCTTCTCTTCTCTTCTCTTCTCTTCTCTTCTCTTCTCTTCTCTTCTCTTCTCTTCTCTTCTCTTCTCTTCTCTTTTCTTCCCTTTTCTTCTCTTCTCTTCTCTTCTCTTCTCTTCTCTTCTCTTTTCTTCCCTTTTCTTCTCTTCTCTTCTCTTCTCTTCTCTTCTCTTCTCTTCTCTTCTCTTCTCTTCTCTTCTCTTTTCTTCTCTTTTCTTCCCTTTTCTTTTCTTCCCTTTTCTTCTCTTCTTTTCTCTTCTCTTCTCTTCTCTTTTCTTCCCTTTTCTTTTCTTTTCTTTTCTTCTCTTCTCTTCTATTCTCTTCTCTTCTCTTTTCTTCCCTTTTCTTTTCTTTTCTTTTCTTCTCTTCTCTTCTCTTCTCTTCTCTTCTCTTCTCTTCTCTTCTCTTCTCTTCTCTTTTCTTCCCTTTTCTTCTCTTCTCTTCTCTTCTCTTCTCTTCTCTTCTCTTCTCTTCTCTTCTCTTCTCTTCTCTTCTCTTCTCTTCTTTTTTATCGCAATGAGCTCTTAATATTTCTGGTCAACCGACAGTCCAATGATGTCTGCAGATTGACCCTGTGACCTTGACCTCTGTCTGGGTGACACGGATGCAGATTAGCAATGACAGGTACAAGACCAAATTCATGCTAATCCCCTTCCCTAATTTCCCCCCTATTGACAAATTCTGGGGGGTGTCTCCGTGCCAAATTAGCACAGTCTGTCTGCTAGATTATTTTGTCATTCTATCTGACTGTATATTGTGTCTGGGCACTAAATAAATATATATTCTAATTTAACATGTGAATTGAAATTATGTGATCAATTTCTGGATCAGATCATTCTGAGCATCACTATATTAATCATAGTTTAGGCTTAAATAAGAAAAAATTGAGTATAGAAAAAAATTTATATTCGGTTTGCACCCAAACTTGACAGATTAAATATACATATCAGTATCCTATTGTAATGACACGAAATCAAAGCTAATCTTGAATAATCTAAAGAAAAAAAGAAAATATATAACTATGATAGGAAATTGATAAAATGTATGCTTTTAAAAATCACTTTATCAATAATCATTTTTGTTACATAACAAATTACTCATTCTTTAGGAAAGAACTCTTGTTCAATATTTTTTCCCCCAAAACCCCCTCCCCCCAGACCCAATTGGACCACGTGATTACAAGTCAACAGGGGTGGGCGATAATGACAGGAGCAGGCGTTATGTTCACTCATGCATGAAACCAATCTTGTCAGCTATTGGTCACCTTCTGCTTTTTCCCATCATGCCCTGAAAGCCTCCTTAAACTTCCGTTGCCAAAATTAGCCAATCAGGGACTTCAAAGTTTTGGCTGCGGGCTAGTGAAAAAGCAATTTTTGCTGCGGGCCTGCTCTGTCGATTTTTGCCTTAACAAGGAACGCTAAAACAATTGGCAGTCCAAAGCGAGGCTGCACGGTGCAATTATGATGTAAATTGCTAATTTAAATTCCCATTTTCTTGTAAATTGAAAGTGCATAGCCTACAAATATGTGCCGAGTCTTTTGACAAAACTTAACTGAAATAAAAACAATGGAGTCATTTTAAAGATCACCATTCATCCGATTTTACTGATCTCAATGTTGAGGCAACCTTAATTTGGATATTTATTCTAATTGTAAAATGTGTAAGAAATGTTTAAGTTAAAAAAGGTAGTCTCACTTGGAGGTGGCCTAAAATGGAAGAAGATAAGATAAGATACGATAAGATACGATAAGATAAGATAAGATAAGATAAGATAAGATAAGATAAGATAAGATAAGATAAGATAAAGTAAGATAAGTAAGATAAAGATACAGTAAGATAAGATAAGATAAGATAAGATGAAGATAAGACAAGATAAGATAAAATAAGATAAAGTAAGATAAATTAAGATAAATTAAAAGTAAGATAAAGATACAGTAAGATAAGATAAGATGAGATGAGATGAGATGAGATGAGATGAGATGAGATGAGATGAGATGAGATGAGATAAGATAAGATAAGATAGTAGTAGTAGTAATTTTATTTTCCATAAGTGGATGGCGACCAGAAAAAGCCAAGGCTTTTCTGGATGGATGCCTTTACAGAATTATTTTTGAATTATGTAAAAATAGTAAAGTTTTTTGGCGTTTTGTATCTTATATGTCACCACTGATGAAGCATTTTCTGATAATATTTGTTTTGCTTTTCTTGTTTTGAAATAGAAAATTGTTTTGTTCTGAAATTGTCTAGCAACAATAGTTCTTCCTTTTGGCACGTAACTTCTCTGATATTAAATTTATGGTAGTTCTGAAAAATAGGGACATAATTTTTATTTCTCTGAATGCAATTTCTATCAGGCTAGCTTTTTAGATGTCTTTAAGGTTAAATTTAGTTGATTAGCTGTCAAATTATGTAGTGGAAGATAACAAAATGAAGTGTAATTATGAATTTTTGGAACGAAATTATGTTATACACTACATTAGTTGTTATCATTTGTGTAGAAATGGATATAACATACAATTTAGCATATAGACATTTGTGTGAACCCTTCCTGAATAAACTTATATTTTAATCATTTGTTATTTTGGAT
>OW028586.1:6131200-6176200 GCA_932294295.1 Alitta virens
ATGATGGGAGAATATGGATGTATGGATCACAAACTATGATACTTGAATGATATGGAGATTTCATTTGGCAAAAGCGCGAGCTTGAAGTTGAGGAAGGGACCATGAGAATTTCTGCAGATAAACAGCGTAGAGGCAGAAGGACAGGCGACATGACAGATAGTCATACCAACGGACATACCAACAGACATACCAATTGACAGCCAAACAGCACAAAATGATTGAGCAACAGACAGCAACAGACAAAAAGCAGTTCATTCTGACAGACAGAACAACAGTGCACCAGAGTTACAGACAGACAGCTAGACAGACAGACAGCTAGACAGCTAGACAGCCAGACAGACAGACAGCTAGACAGGCAGACAGCGTGACAGACAGACAGACAGACAGAAAGACAGACAGCTAGACAGACAGCTAGACAGACAGACAAGGACAGCAATATAGTGGACAGATATTAAATAAATATGAAGGTAGAGATTTGATTGTGTCAGCGAATGTTTGCCTCACACCCTGGACTGAAGTGATATTTTGGTGTAATGGATAACCTTCTTGCTCCACACTAAGCTTCTGATCAGCAGTATTGAGAAAGTACAAAACAATAGTGGATTTTCACGGAAGGTTCTCTGTATTTCCACCAGGTGGCTAAAACAGAATACTGCAATTCTTGGCTGTGATTGGCTGAAGCAAAATGCATCCAAGCAGCAGTATTTTTTAGTGCATTGTAATGTATATTTGACACTTTATCATATAGTTGATTTTTGTTATTTTTCTGAGAAAGTTATATTTATGGAATCAGTTAGTTATTACCTGCTATGTCTGAAAAGCACAATGAGTAATAGGAGGAGAGGAAAGACCTATGTCTTGCTGAATTCAGGGCTGTACAGTGAAAAAACTCTATTCAATGGTTTCCTGTGGTTACAGTAGTAGTGTAGAAGAGCCCGTATGAAATATTCACTAAGATCATATAGGTATGTCTACATTTGCAATATGCTATATAGGCCTAACACAATTAAACAAATAAAAAATCATCTGGTCAGAGCTGTCAATTTTCGCTTGTGTTGCTACATGATCCCAAAGAGGGCGCTTCAACTAACCCCCTGTAACCCCCTTATGTCTAGGGGGCTGGGATGAAGGGTTCTGACAAGGGCTTGTCACTTGGGGTCCAACAGGGGGCTGGACTATCACCCCTTAATCCCACCCTTGACCTAGAAAGCATGCACTGGCTACCCTCTTATCGTCATAGTCTCCAGTTTTGGTCAGCACAGTCACCTCAGATTTAAGGACACAATTAAAATACAGTACAACCTCGACAATAAGGCCAACTTAGGATCACAGCTTGCTGGCTGATTTTGTGTATTTCCAAACCAGTGTAGATATATTTTAATGAAATAATTACAATATACGAAATTATATTCCACTCTGACAGTTAGTCGTTTTTAAGCAAATATAGTAAAGTTAAATGCGCAAGATGAATATAAGTGATTAAAGTAATTTTATATGCTGTTTTCAGAAATCTATTCGAACTCTCGTGTCCTCAATGAAATGTCTAACACATTTATTCATAATTTTATTAATATATTCATAATTGTATTGATATATTTTTAATTTTCAGTACACAAAGAATCGAAAAGTAAGATTTATATATTACGATGCAATGCAAAAAGTTGTTTCAAAAAGTATATTGTTATAAATTTCTGTATTTTTGTAAGTAACGTGACAGCATGACTACCCCATTAGTCAGGAAAAGGTCACTTTACATAAAATAGACGAAGTCTCTACAGTAACAGGTCAGATAAAACCACTGACCTGTTTGTGAAAAATAGCTATGACGGGTGGTCAGTCATTCTAGACAAAATCAAAACCTATATAGCTGTAGTCGAGAGGTTTAGAGTCTGGCAAAGTGTGACCTTGACCTGTGACATTGACTCTTCACAAGGTCACGACCTCAGTGTCTTCTGGTGAATGAGTAAATTCCCCATTAAGAGGAATAATCCAGGATTGTGGATTGCAGCAGATTGTTCTGGAATGACAAATCTCCGAATAATTCCTAAATAATGAAGACTTAATTGCACAAGGGATGTTGCCTAGTTTCTTGATTTCCTGATGTTGACGATGGCAGCATGAGGACCTCATGATACCATACAATGCAATAAAATACAATACAATACAAAATATTACAATAAAATACCATACATACCTATGTATAACACTGCAAGGATTCTTTATGATTACCTCACAGCGAAAATTTGGCATGCAGATCCTAAAATGGATGTTTTTTTTTTAAATTGGGCCATGTGAACACTAGGATTCTAACTGGAAATCAGGTCAGGTTCCAGTTTATCTTCTTCCGAATTTTTCATTTTCTTATTATTTCCAGTGTCAATCAGAAAAACTGAAGATTGAAGATAGTTAAGCAATAAAACTCCACCCTTAAGCATTATGACAACTTATCATGAACCAGTGTCATGTCTTGTCGTTTTTCATCAACTTATACATGGCCAAATGTGCCATGCGCGTTTTCCATAAGAAGGATAAACGCATGGTTTTTAGCTAATTATAATGAGACAAAAACACATGTGGCACATTTGGCCATGTAGTACTAGCGGTTTCCTGTGGAACAAGGAGATGTCCATGCGTATTTAGTGTAACTCATATTTTTACGGTGACATTACCCATACCTTCTATGTGCAATGTTCAGTGTCTAAATACTACTGGGTCTTAAGCGTAATGATGAGATGATGAGAATCCACACCATGATACACATTTACCCCATGGGTGGGGACTTTTACCTGAATCATTATTTATACACGCTGAATAAAAAGCACCTCAGAATTAACATCTCATGCGATCGACATACAGCTGGGATGTAGCTCATGAAGAGTGCATTGGCCGGGGGCCGGATCGAACCCGGGACCTTCAGCAGAGTTGGTCATTAGACCAGCTGCTACACGTTACTATGGTAACCAAAAACATGTTGCACCTATCCCAGAATTCCTTGCTAGTGGCGCCATCTTCAGACCTTCTAATCAACAGGATTTCTTAGGGAGTAATTGCACCCAGCTAGATTTATTTTGCCATAAATACCATAAAACATCCAGTGGGAGAGTAATTGCGAATACAGTGTAAACCTCATCATTAAGACCACCTCATAATTAAGACGACCTCACTATTAAGACTGCTTAGTTTTGGCTGTTTGCTTAGCATTGCAGTTTACCTCATTCTTAAGACCACCTCACTTGTAAGACCAATAGCACTAAAATCCCATGAAGTCTTAGTTGTGAGGTTTGCATGTACAAAGAATATATTGAACAGGCTAGCACCCTCTTGATGTGATGATAATGCTCCAATATGATATACATCAAATTAGCGGAGGGTTATGAATTACAGATAGACATGAATTACAGATAGGCATGAATTACAGATAGACATGAATTACAGATAGACATGAATTACTTATAGACATGAATTACAGATAGACATGAATTACAGATAGACATGAATTACAGATACACATGAATTACTTATAGACATGAATTACAGATAGACATGAATAACAGATAGACATGAATTACAGATAGACATGAATTACAGATAGGCATGAATTACAGATAGACATGAATTACTTATAGACAAGAATTACAGATAGACATGATTTACAGATACACATGAATTACTTATAGACATATATTAAAGATAGGCATGAATTGCTTATAGACATGAATTACAGATAGTCATGATTTACAGATACACATGAATTACTTATAGACATGAATTACAGATAGACATGAATAACAGATAGACATGAATTACAGATAGACATGAATTACAGATAGACATGAATTACAGATAGACATGAATTACTTATAGACAAGAATTACAGATAGACATGATTTACAGATACACATGAATTACTTATAGACATATATTAAAGATAGGCATGAATTGCTTATAGACATGAATTACAGATAGTCATGATTTACAGATACACATGAATTACAGATAGACATGAATTACAGATAGACATGAATTACAGATAGACATGAATAACAGATAGACATGAATTACAGATAGACATGAATTACAGATAGGCATGAATTACAGATAGACATGAATTACTTATAGACAAGAATTACAGATAGTCATGATTTACAGATACACATGAATTACTTATAGACATATATTAAAGATAGGCATGAATTGCTTATAGACATGAATTACAGATAGTCATGATTTACAGATACACATGAATTACTTATTGACATGAATTAAAGATAGGCATGAATTGCTTATAGACATGAATTACAGATAGTCATGATTTGCTTATAGATATGAATTACAGATAGCCTTGATCCTTACGTTATTGAAGGGTAGAAAACCACACGAGTCCACAGATCAGTGACGAGCTGAGGTTTTTACTTGTATTCCCCAAATAATTTCAGCCCTGACAAACTTTAAAACTTTTAAAATCGGATGAAAATTGACGGTTATTCAATTAAATGCACCACAAAGCTAGTCAATGTTCGCATGGGAACGAGACTAAATGCAGTCTCCTCAGTGTCATAGTTTTGCGCAGTGGTTGGTTGGTTAGTTGGTTGGTTGGTTGGTTCACTGGCTGGTATAGACTTGCGCGGCACACTAACTCCATCTGCTGGCGCACTGTGATTGGTCACCTTTGGTCGCATGACTCTGTTCTTGATCACGTGACATCTGATTCAATATGGCGGCGGTGTTAGCTGCTACTCCCAAACAGGTCTTCATCAGGGATGTGTCTTAAATCCTTTACTAAGTTAGATTCACACCTCTTGGGGCACATCAAGGGAGCTGTAACGCATCTCTCGAATTAAGAACCCCATGTAGCGACCCTTTTATGTGCTGTAAAGGGTCTTAAGAAAGAGATAAACCTGTATAAGGCGGTCCTTCCATTACACTGACCTGTCATCCTTGGTTATTGCGCAGACAGGAAGTAATGGCATTTTTGACCTCCCTGCCAGACTAAAACGCCCTACCTGGCCAGCCTGAACCTCTTTGCTTTAAGGTTATGCTATAGCCTTAAGTCAAGTTAAGGTGTGAGCCGGTGCAAAAACAATTAAATGCTTATGTATATAAGAAGGACAATTTAATTTACAGAGCAGATATATTCAGCTAAGTAGACAGATAGACGAAAAGCAACCTAAAAAATATTGAAAACTGATACTATGAAATGCATCTATTCATCTACGCATATCCAATCATCCATCTGAATATCCATCATTCCATCCATCCATCACTCCATCCATCCATCCATTCATCCATCTATAAATGGTAGATGAACATAATGGCTGACCGGAAGTGTAGGTCAAAATATTCGACTTGTGCTGCCATCTGCGGTCAGCGAGTGGCACTAACATCGGAAGTCAATGTCAAGGGATAATTTTTTGATGCGTTTGAGGTCTGTGAGTGCATTCCAAGGTCATTTCAAGGGCGAATTAGGTCAATGAAAGTCAAGATATTATGGTCATCACATAATGAATGGCAACCTTGTATTGACCTGGCTGGTTTTAAAGTAAGAGTGATGGGGGTGTGCTGCATGCGAGGTCAATATTTGTTAACTTTTAGGTAAAATGTTTTGTTAACAGCATTCTCAGCGACTATTTCTTATGCATTTGTTATACATGTTTTTAATCAGATAATCGGGAAACTTGGCTAACTGTTTAGAGATTTTCATAAATATATTGTCAAATATCTCATATAGTAGTTCTTTTTATTTTTTTTACCATTTTAGCACTTTTCAACATTTTTTTGCTATACACGTTAATCATGGTTATTTGACAAACCCAGCTAACTTTTTAAAAGATTCTTTTTACAAGACAGTCAACACTCAACTCAGAAAGAAAAAGAAAGAAAAGAAGAAACTATGAAACAAAAAATGGCAGACTTTTCACATTTGGTTTCAAGAAAAATGGGCTCCTGGTGAAACGAGCTTTCTACAGAAAGAAAATGCATGTGAAAACAGTGAAAAACGACAGACTGACTGTGGCCGTTTCTTTTTTGGCCCTTTTGTTTCCAGGACGAAGTGACCTAAGCCAGGTCAACAGCCATACATTATGACCAGGAAGATTCTTGTTAAGGCAGAGGTCAGCCTTAGTCCACTTTGAGGCTGGCCGAGCCAGAGCCGAGAAAATAATTGAGATACATGAATAGGAAAAGCTCATACCAGAAGCTATAGGCTTTGTCGAAAGAAATAAGAGCTCTAAGAATTAGATAAATAGATATATAGATAGATGGATAGATAGATAGATAGATAGATAAATAGATAGATCGATAGATTGATAGATAGATGGATGGATGGATGGATGGATAGATAGATAAATAGATAGATAGAAAGATAGATAGATAGATAGATCAATAGATCGATAGATAGATGGATGGATGGATAGATAGATAAATAGATAGATAAATAGATAGATAGAAAGATAGATAGATTGATAGATTGATAGATAGATAGATAGATAGATAGATAGATAGACAGATAGAAAGGTAGTTAGATAGATAGATAGATTTAATTCAATCTTCCAATACAAATGTATGCAGCATGACCTCAATTTATGTACTCAATGCAATTTCTATGGCATATATCTGTCGAATTGAATGTTTTGGTAACCGCACCTATTGAGTTTTCGAAATCTAAAGGACAGAACCTTATGTTTCTATGTATTAATGCTGCTTGTCTGAAGCTTAGCCAGCTTATAAGTCACATGACCTTCTGCCAGAGGCTAACGTAATGATGAGGCAACAAAGCTGATTGGAGTCCACACTGTACGTCACATTTACCCGCGGGTGGGGTCTTTTTCTTGCCTTAGTACATTAAATTTTATAGATGTATGTGAATACTGAAAAGCGAGGTTAAACTGTAGTAGTATTGCAGCCGTCTAACAGTTCTACCAGTGGGTCGGCCATAACCCCGGTTTTATTGTGGTTGCAGTATTTTCTTGCTTCATGACCCCCTTGTTCCAGATGAATAATTAACCAGGCTCCCTTCCCTTACTGCAACCAATAAGAGAGGTTTATGTGTACTTAGAACAGGGCAAGAGAAATAAAAGACAGACGCCATATGTCGTTATTTGGTGGGCTTGGGATAGGATTGGATAGGGTTGGATAGGATAGGATAGGATAGGGTTGGATGGGATGGGATAGGATAGGATAGGATGGGATAGGATAGGATTGGATAGAGTTGGATAGGGTTGGATAGGATGGGATGGGATAGGATATGATAGGATTGGATAGGATAGGATAGGATAGGGTTGGATAGGATAGGATACGACATGTTGGGATATAATGGGATACAATGCAATGCAATGCGATATGAAACAATGCGATAAATACATACTCCTATTTTTCTATCTATCGGTCTATCTAGCTGAAATTGAAATCCTTGTTTCTACTAACAAACTCTCTGATTGGACCATCGTATGGCTAGGAATTCAATATAACTTAATAATCACATGTTATAAATGAAAATATTTTATAGGTCAAGGACATTTCATTGGAGGATACACAACAAAAACTGCTTGTAGTTCCTTAAACTCTACCACAACAGAATACTGCTGTAGTCTGCCCAAGTAACAAATCCCTTCATTTGTTGAGTTGAGATGGGCATAGCCTGGTCAGTCCTGGACACCCCTTTAGGGAATTAACCCCTCAACAGGTGAATACTAAGACACATTGCGGCTGTCTTGCTCTGCTATCCACCCTCTACATTGTCTACCCCTCTGGAGAATCATGCCCTAATTTGGTCATCTATTACTTGTCTTGCCCCACCACATGTTTTATTCATGCAAGAAAGGAAGATATACTTGGGAGTCTGCTGGTTCAATGACATTGTGAAGATTGAAAAAGAGAATGGGGAATTGATATTTAAAAGAGGAGAGGAGAGGATGAGAGAAGAGGAGACGAGACAAGACGAGATGAGAGGAAATCCTGAACATTATTTCACATCATTTTTAAGACCACCTCGCCATAAATATGTGATCAAAGCGTGGTCTTAATGGCGAGGTTCCACTCTCAAATAATTGAAATAAAATTAAATAATATACAATTTTTATTTCACTAAAAAGGTGGGACTCAAACAGAGGCTGCGCTGCAGCAAAACCCTCAGCGAATCCCTCATAGCATCATTAAAATTACTTAGCAACAGACAGGGGGGTGGGCGGAACACTTTCGTTTCCAGAGCAGAACTCTCAGTACTTATGCATTTACCCTAACATCCGTTTTGCTCCAGAAACGAAAGTTTTATGCCCGCCCGCCCGTAGGATAGACATGAATTTTTCCAAGTGATAACAATAACCCTCTTCGAACATTGTTTGCCAAGGGTTAACACCCTGTACAAGTATACAGTATATAATTAAAGAACTAAACGATGTCAAGGCATACAATCAAAGAAACTGTTTAATATTCGAATATGTAAAAGCCTCTAAATTATCTATTAAAATGTAGTAAATGGCTTCCCACATTGTGTCTGGAATGAGACAAGTACAAGGTCCCACCCATGATATACATGTATATATAAAACGTATTCAGAGGTGAGAAAAGGTTTTCGACCTTAAGATACATTTTGTATCTTCCTCATTTTTACATTTGAGAAGAAATGTATAACTATGCTCAGACCATCAATAACACTCTAGGTTTCCACATAGTAGAAAATGGTGAAATTAGACAATATTTTGTGTAGAAACAATTTCCCACCACTGTACATTTTAATTGAAGTCACCCCAGCCTTGTCACATCATCATTACGTTTGCCAAAGTGCCTGTTCAATTAACAGACTGTACCTTCTAATAATTCCTCAAAATTTTCATATAGCTAGTGGTCTCAAATAAAATTTGAATTAAGTTCTGAGACCACTAGTCATCATTATTGTTGTAAATAACTTGTATTTTGTCAATTATAAAAATTAAGTATCATACATATAAAAAAAAAAGAAAAAAAAAAAAAAGACTGAATCGTGTATATGATGTACGAATTGGTTTGTGAACTTGGTGACTCACATATTTGGGTAGCTGCTGTAATATCATTAATTTTCTCCCCCCCCCCCTCCTCCCCTTCTTCTTGGTGTACAAGAAGTGATATATTAGGAGGTGTTATATTTGCATCAATATTTCATGTGTGTTGAAAGGTAATGTCATTATGGGGTAATTCATGGTGTTTTCTTGTTTTCATGACCATTTTTCTTACCATATCTCACGTTGAATTCAGCATTCTTAAGATTATGCTTTTAGTGTGAGTACTTTTTCATTTGTTGGGACATAAACAAAATGTCTGCATGGCTGTAAACAACTGATGTAAACATCTTTATGAGAAGAAAAGAAAATACAGCAAAATATGAAAGGTACGCAGTTTTGTGAGCAATTCCCAAAGCAGTAGCTCATCTTCTAGCTTCTGTTCTTGATTAAATTAATTTGCATTCTTGCGTATGGGGGAGACACTGTGAGTTATGGCATGGCGAATTACTTCTGAGAGGCGTCACAAGGTGCGCTGCTAGCATTATGTACTAGGTGACCTCTCGACCTTGACCTACTTCCAAGGGTCACCGTTATTTAGACCTAATGATGTTGAATTCAACCCCTAAGTCTTCTAGGTGTCAGTACTGCCCCCTAGAGAGCTATCACTCAACTGAAGTTCTGCCCTAGCCCAAATTGAGGTTCGTTAGGGGATTGGGAGTTGCGCGATTAAGCTGAAGTTTGTCAGGAGTTTTGGAAAGTGGTCACAATATTTGATGTGAAGAATTCTAAATTGTACACTGACAATTCAGGCCATTGACTTAAATGATGGATTCCTGGTTAGTATGCCAGATCATCGGTCAATGTAGGCTTTTTTTCGGGCTGTCTCCATGCTGATGACTGGCCGATGTTTAGCTGACGTCTAACCGATGAAGCGCGTTAACTGGGTTACTGATAAAACATATTCAATGTTTGCAATAAGCACATCACCAACTTTAGGCCCCCAACTGCATTCTTAATATATCTCAACATGGGTGGTCTAATGGTTAAGGTATCAGCCAATTCCATGTTACCCAGGTCTGCTGCAGGTGCCGGGTTCGATCGCCGGCTTGGGTACTCTTCAAGAGCGACATCCCACGGGCCTAGCACATTGATTGCATGAGACATTCATTTAGAGGTGCCTTGTACTCGGTGTCTATGCTGAGGCAAGTAAAATACACCACCCATGGTAAATGTGTATCATCTCACCATTATGTCTGCCTCTGGTAGCTGGTCATTTAAGCTGACTAAGCTTCAGACCAGCAGACATTAACACTGACAACACAACATGGCCATGATGTGAAATATGTCTCGCATAGCTTTATGCTATAAGTGATAGGAGCATTTCATGCTTGCCCTACCTTGGTCAATTGCGTGTAGAGGCTGACACTTTAGCCTTGATCAAAAGAAAGTCGGTGGGCCTCTTTGAAGTCTTGTGGTTTAATGTGAAAGTTTGCATGACTCAGTCAACACGAATTAAGACTCTGCAAATATTTTTAGTGAGGTGGGATTGCAAAGAGGAAAGGATTGACAGACAGACAGCTCGACAGACAGACAGACAGCGTGACAGCTAGACAGATGGATCCACAGACCGATGACTGACAGACCAAACGACTGACTGATTGACTGAGAGACTGACTGGCTGATTGATTCACTTGATAGAAAGATGGCCAAATGTGCCACGTGCATTTTCCATGAGAAGGATAAACGCATGGAAATGCATGGTTTTTGCCTAATTAAAATGAGGTGAAACCATGCGTTTGGATAAACGCATGGTTTTCACCTCATTTTAATTAAAACGCACGTAGCACATTTGGCCATGTAGATATAGTGAAGGAAAGAAGGAAGGAAGGAAGTAAGGAAAGAAGGAGGACGGAAGGAAGGAAGCAAATTGTCAGACCAACTTATTGCCTGTGGAACTAAATGACTAACCGACTAACTATTGGAAGAAAGTCACTATGATATAACAATGACAGGGACAGCGAGACAGACAAACAGACTATCTATGACCTCATGGCTTATGTAGAAAGACATCACGTGACCATCCTTATCACTGCCTAGCTTCTATTAGCCATTGAGGTCAAAATCCTTTAAGCAAACAGAAATAATATTCTTGCACAAGACTGGGGCATGCACAGAGGCAATTATGGTGCTAAGAAGCTTCTCAGTATTAATACAACTTTATGACTAATATCAGTCATGCTGCCTTTAGGGGTAAAGTCGCCACCCCCTTTGATTAAAGGTATTTACCAGTCAGGTGTGGACTCCTATTCATGCTTTCTGTAAACTTACAAAGAGATGTTGACAATGATGTCAGTGTCAATGTCTCAATACTACTGGCTCTGAAACTCAGCCAGTCTATAATTAGGACCAGCTGCTAGGGTCAGACGTTATGATGATATGATAAGGCTGCATGAAATCCATACTATGTTACACATTCACCTCATGAGTGGGGTTTTTACTTGTCCCAGCATCGACACCGAGTCTGACTGTCAGATACATTCACCAAAATTGTTTTCCCAATGAAGGATTCGTGTAAGCGTTTACAAGTGTGATAATGCCTGTGTATAACTTTTATTACAAGCAAACCCCTTTATGCTACACATTTCAAAGAAGACATGCCCGAACCTTTTAAGTAGTGGGTGGGGGATTAGGGCTTCACATCCTGTATTTTTGCACCTGTTGGGCTAATTAGGACAGGCAGGGATCATGATGATGGATGAAATAGCCATCCAACTTGGGCTCGCCTGGAAGTGGCACCCGTCACCCAGTGGTTGGAAGCCCAGCTCACTACCACTGAGCTAGGTCCCCCAAATTATTTACTGTAACAACCTCACTATTACAATCACCTCAACATTAAGGCGACCCATTTTTAGACCCAAGACTAGTGAATTCTTAGCATTGTATTTTACATCTGTAGTAATATCAATTCCCCATTTAGACCAGTGAAAGCATGGAGTCACCAGAGACTCAATGGTAAAAGTTACACCCAGGGTGGTTTTCAGGAGTTCATGTGAAATGGAGTTTTGATGGTGTGTTCTGTTGAAGTTTTTTCTGAAAGTCTCAGTGCTACTGGTCTGAAGCTTATATCACCTGCTGCCAAAGGCACACGTAATGATGAGGTAATAAGGCCGCTTGGGAGTCCACACAGTCTTCCAAATCTACCCCATGGACACAGTGGTGTCCGTATAAGCGAAGTCCCCCTAAAGTAGAGCTTTAAACTTATCCTTTATCCTAAAAAGAGTTCAGAAAGTGCTCATAGATGGCGTTAGTGAAGTGGTCAGTCTGAGCTTTACCCCTCTATGGCTCTCCTTGACCATTGGTCAGTTTTCTTGCATTGTGATTGTCACGCAGGGTCAGTCTTAGTGGACAATGGTCAGTGTTGGGCTGTGATTAAGTCCTCTTATCACCAGAAAGACATTATTAGTGGTCAGCTCATGGCCCTGCTGGACATGATTAGTGTCCAGTAAGAACATGGTCAGCAGGATTGACCGCTGGTCATTGTCACTCAGAACTGCTCTATTGCAACAGAGGGAGGGTATACAGTAGACTTTGGTTGCTAAGACTACCTCAATATCTCAATGTTTGAATGCTACTGGGTCTGAAGCTTGGTCAGCTTAAATGACCAGTTGTCAGAGGCAGACGTAATGATGAGATGATGATTAGGCTGCTTGGAGTCTACACCATGTTGCACATTCACCCCATGGATGGGGTCGTTTACTTGCCTTAGCGTAGACACTTCACTATCAAGAACACAAAGCATTAAGACCCTAGATAATGTCTTTGTAGTCTATCGTCAGTGAAATATACCTATGCACCTCACTACTGAGACCAGCTTACAGTGTACATAACTCCCAAAAAGTCTTATATCATGAAGTGAAATTTATTTCTGTTCAGTTGAGTCTTGCTGTGACACCTCAATGGATAGACCACCTCCCTATTAAAGACCAATTTTGAATTCTTAACTCTCTCTCTCTACTGTATTTCTACCATTGGAATTTACCACTTTTACGACCACCTCACTTCTAAGACCAGTACACGTCTTTATATAACAATATTATATTTAATTAGTTATTATTGCAACGTACAGTTTATAAACTTGGTTGTTGTGTACATGACCAAATGTGCCACGTGTTTTCCATGAGAAGGATAAACGCATTGAAAACGCATGGTTTTTAGCTAATAATAATGGGCAAAAACCATGCATTTTCCATGCGTTTATCAAAACGCATGGAAAATGCACGTGGCACAATTGGCCATGTACCGTCGATAGAGATCTCACAAGCATGATAATTTTTTTTTAGTGAATTAGTCATATAACTGGATAGAAATAAGATGTTAATAGAGCTTACACCAAAGTAGTGTACCTCAAAATTAAGACCACCTCACTATTAAGACCAGCTCATGTCACACTATAATACCGAATATTTTGGAAAGTTTTAGAAAAAAAGTAACAAATTGTCTGGTACGATTCATGGCGTTGGGAAAGCAAAAGCTGAAAAAGGAGAATGTAGAAATAGGCAGACCAAAATTGCCAGGACCTTTGTACAACTGGTCTTAACATTGAGTTTCCCTGTACGCTATACAAGTTTGCAGACTTCAGTATATTTGCGGATATGCATTGAATGGCCGGGCAGATAGCCACTGGTCAGAAGCAAGACTTGATTAAACCAACATCTTTGAAGAACAAAAAAAGAGCATAAAAATTAGATTGGGTTGCATTCCATGAATATGAATAGGAATATAGGATATAAGAATAACAGGAAATAACAAAATAAACGCAAATAGAGTAATTTATTGAGTAATTTATTGACCATATAAAAAATATATACGTATATGTTAATGTCTCAATGCTACAGGTCTAAAGTCTAGTCAGCTTACATAACCAGCTGTCAGAGGCAGACATAATAATGAGATGTTAAGGCTGCTTTGAGTGCACGCCATATTACACATTTACCAAATGAGTTACACATTTACCCAATGGCTGAGGGGTTTCACTTGCCTCAGCATAGACACCGAGTACAAGGCACCTCTAATTTAATGATTCATGCAATCCACAATACAATTGGTATAATATGAACCTTTAATTTCTCTCACTCATTTCAGTATTAAAAATGGAAATAAAAGTTTCAAATTTCCTAAAGTTCTCAGATCTCAGATTTATTTCTAACAAGTTTCAATTTCACAGAAGTATATTCAATCTAGATAAATTTATCCCATAATTCGGTATTTGTGGTTTGCAGCTGTGAGTTATGCATTCAGATGAAGTTTCATTTTAAATCAGCCATTAGTTTATCCGAAAATTTATTTTTGAAATGGCAGACAATATTAAGAGAATAATGCTTTTTGAGTCCGCCTTTTAGACTCTAAATAACACTGCAGTGTGTTGAAATGTCAGGCGCAGCTGCAAGGCTTGTAGCCGTAATTTGGGTCCGCTTTTAAGGTTAAACGTGATGTCTAAAAAAGCTGATCTAAACACGGAACGGCAAAGAAAAATGGAAAAAGAATGGGTGAAAAAAATCCTCCCTGTGTCATCCCAATACACAAATTATATTGAGACGTCAAATCTGAATGTGAAAAAGATCTGACATTACCGAAAGTTTTGGGCAAATATTTGAGACAAACACTGGGTATATTTGCTGCAGACATTCTTGTGTTTTCAAAAAGATTTCCATCAAATCAGAAAAAAGGCAATGTTTAACAAAGACATCTTTATAATGCATGGCTGTACTGCAGGCAACAGAAATTGACTTCCAATCGCTCATTCAAGTTTGATGAATAGCCTTATTTTCAATTTATATGTAAATTTATATTTAAATCTCATTCTTTTTAGATTCTGCATAAGTTTATGACAAAGGTTGTTTATTTAACATTTTTTTGGGATATTGAAAGATTCCGGCTATCAAATATGTCAAATTGTTGTTTGATGTCTTGTATTATTTGATTTTTATATTTTGATTTTTTTAAGCGTACTTTTAACATTAGCAATAGGCCTAAAGCTACATTTGAACCTTGTAATAAAGAATACCATTAGTTCCAGTGACAAGAGTTCGTAATTACGAGGTGGCCTTGAAAGAGAGGTACCTTATAATCAATATTAGATCTTTTCTTCTCAAAACTTGACATGATTACAATGCTATATATGTTATAATTTCCCTTCAAAGTTACAATAGCGCGTCCCTATGAAGAAATATATATAGGCCTATATAATACAAATGTACCAACATTGACATATTTAGTTAAAAATGTGAGGAATTTTATATATAAAAAATGGTGGATATAATTTTGACTCTGGTCTTAATTGTGAGGTTGGCTTTATTGTATGTGCCTAATTCGAATTTATTTTTGTACCAGATCTTAATCTATGAACACCTTAGCATTTCTGACTGCTTAAGAGTACTAAAACAAGTTTTAAAATTCTGAAGACATGCCTGGTGAAGTTTTGTCATCACTTTTTGTACAACACCAAATAAGGCAGTCCTAAATCTGTTACTCTGTGACCATATTTTCAGCTAAATTTCGCAAGAACAAATCCAGTCCAGGGAAAGGTTTTTTTATTGTTGTTTAAATACGTTTACATGTCATTAATATCTATTATAGACTAGTATCAAACGAGTCTGGTACATGGCCAAATGTGCTACGTGCGTTTTCCATACGTTTGGTTTTCACCTCATTTTAATTAGGCAAAAACCATGCGTTTTCCATGCGTTTATCCTTCTCATGGAAAACGCATGTGGCACATTTGGCCATGTACAGGTCTCTTTTTAAAGAGAGCTTCTTTACTTGTTCCCCGGTGTAACTCCTCTTTAAGACCGCAGTGTTAAGACCACTTCACCGCTAAGATTTGGGACCAAAAGTGCATTCATTTCACCTCATTGTACCTCACTATTAAGACCACCTCACTATTACCACCGCACTAATAATCTATAAGTCAGCAACATTTTTACCGCAAGGAATGATCTTCTGTAATGGCGAGATTTCACTGTCTTCTTAGCAGACAGCTTCTTAATGGGGTGGATCCTCCGTATAGTGTTCAGAGCTACTGGAGAGAGCAAGAGACTAGTAAGAGTTCTGCTGGTGAGAGCAGTATAGACTGGTGAGAGCTGCAGAGAGAGAGAGAGAGAGAGAGAGAGCACAGTTCATGCCATGTGAGCAGGCTTGAATGGGCCAACCCAGGCCTAGTTGCCGAGGTATTGTCGACACTGATGTTCTGACAATATGGCCTAATGGAATGCCTACAAACTCTCTCAGCGCAGGTGTTACACTTTGATTAACCATACTAAGGTGATTTCCAACCTACTAGAAAGCTCAGAAGGTCTGTGCCCTCATTTGGAGGGGTTCTACTCTTACCAATAGCAGTTTTCTTTTGAGGTATTACCCAAAGGTTTGAATGGCGCCAAATTACTACATACAGTGAGTTCACAGATTCTCTAATTGCACCAGAGTGGTGCTGCATGTCTTTAATCAGGATAAGAAAGATAGTCTGCAAGTTGTGATAATAGGGAATCCCTAGTGGTGCTTGCCTATTTACTGAATTGCTCAATTATTTACTTAGTTCCATATAACTGTTTAAATACTATGAACAATGTTACTTACTTCTGCTATGATAATATAGCACCTAATTATGTTTATTGAATTGCTTAATACTGTGGATAATTCTTACTACTGTTACTATTGATACAAACATAATATTTATTACTGTATTGATTTGCACTGACTATACTACTGCTACTAATACTACTACTACTATTGCTGCTGCAATTACTGTTGCTAATACTACTGCTACTCCTACTGGTACAACAACTACTACTACAACTACTAGTACTACTACTACTACTACTACTACTACTACTACTACTACTACTACTACTACTAATACTAATACTAATACTACTAATGCTACTATTACTACTACCACTACTGCTATTGCTGCTGCTATTTCTGTTGATATTACTACTGCTACTACTACTACTACTACTTCTGTGGTGTCCTAGTTTTTCCTTTGCTCGGCTAATTAGCCCAGTATTCCACATTCTACTTTTAGAAGAACTGCTTTTAGACTGGTAGAAGTTTTTGGCCTCTAGGTGCAAATTTTGTCAAGGTCTTAAGAGTCAATGACCTTTAGGTAAAAGCATCACGTGGTGTGTGAAGTAAGAGGTCAAAGGTCACTATGATAAGGTGTTCCACAAGGGACTGGTTTAAAACTATATAGTAGAACCTAGCCAATTAATAGGACAACTTGTTTTGCAATTATATTTCCTATTGGTGATATTAGTGAGGTGGCCTTTATTGTGAGGTAAATAGCAATGTAAGATGATATTTGGTGAATTAGTCTTAAGGGGCGTTCACACTGTTAAGTATAAGACCAACGTATGACCACGGATGAAAAAATAGTTTTGCTCATCCTTGTCCATACGTCATTCACTCGCCGAGCGTTTCAAGGATACTTTTTCTAATCCGTAGGACGCTCATGGTCGCGCTTGACCACTCACGACCATACGTGGAGAGGGCAAACTTTTTTAAATAGCTTAAAACTTTGACAGACTTCCGGCGAGTAAATTGTTTATATTAGTTACGTAATTTGCTCGTTCTATGTATGTCCTACGTATGTCCTACTTAATACTTATGTTCTACGTATGTTCTACGTACGTTCTACGTATAGCCAATTTTTGACGGACGTGGTCATCCGTAGGTCTTGTACGTGACAGTGTGAACTCCCCACCCCTTTAAACGTGACAGTGTGAACGCTCCCTTAAGGAGGAGATCTATATATTTGCTTCTGTTTCTTGGTATTACAGTTCTATGTTAATTTCTTTTTGTTACTTAGAGAGTTGTGGGATTAGATTTGTAACAATAAATTTATGAGCTGCATTGCATATATTTTTTCATATTCCCTATTTTATATCCTATTACAAAATTATGCATACAATTATATTCTTATATTACCCAATACTTATATTCTGAATAATATTTGTTCTTGTCTGTTCAATTAAAAGTATTTCCATATTCTATTATATTTTTGTCTATTCTATTCTATTCTGAACAATATTATCTTCTATTCTATTCTGAATAATATTACCCTCTTCTATTCTATTCTATTTTATTCTTTTCTTTGAAAGTGTGCGCCTTCAAAAGAAAAATGGACATTGCTTAGTCTAGTATTCACATCAACTGTACTTTATTCTTGTAGATCAATCTTAGCTGCTGTAGAAGTCACCCACTATTGTCCAATTGTCTTTTTACCCCAGGGTATGTACTGTTGACCCAAAATTGCAATTGACACGACTATCAGTTGTTATTATGGGGAAAGTCTAAATGCTGAATAATTCATGGACCTTTCTTAAGGCTTAAGGGGGTGATGTAATTGTGTATCCTTAAGGTGTGCTAAGTAGGTCAGTGGAAGTTCTGATTTAAGATCACCTCAATATTAAGACTACCTCACTAGGATAGGATAGGATAGGAGAGGATAGATAAATAGATAGATTGTAATTTTGATTTGTACACACAGTCTATTAAGACAATCATAAAAACATTTAGGCTGGTATTAATGGTGAGCTTTTCTTATAAGAGAATAACAGTGCAACATTCATCAAGATAAAAAGATGGTCTCAATAGTGAGGTGGTCCCAATAGTGAGGTGGTCTTAATAGTGGGGTGGTCTCAATAGTGAGGTGGTCCCAATATTTAGTGATGTGGTCTCAATAGTGAGGTTGTCCCAATAGTGAGGTGGTCCCAATAGTGAGGCTGTCCCAATAGTAAGGTGGTCCCAATAGTGAGGTGGTCTCAATAGTGAGGTGGTCTCAATAGTGGGGTGGTCTCAATAGTGAGGTGGTCTCAATAGTGGGGTGGTCTCAATAGTGAGGTGGTCTCAATAGTGAGGTGGTCTCAATAGTGAGGTGGTCTCAATAGTGGGGTGGTCTCAATAGTGAGGTGGTCTCAATAGTGAGGTGGTCTCAATAGTGAGGTGGTCTCAAGAGTGAGGTGGTCTCAATAGTGAGGTGGTCTCAATAGTGAGGTGGTCTCAATAGTGGGGTGGTCTCAATAGTGAGGTGGTCCCAAAAGTGAGGTGGTCTCAATAGTGAGGTGGTCCCAAAAGTGAGGTGGTCTCATTAGTGAGGTTGTCAGATTGGTATCCTTTGGGTAATATAAGATTTCTTACTGTCTATGATGACAGTATTTGCTGGATTACCATGACAAGTAAAAGCCTATTACTGTGAAAATATTGTTTTGGCAAACTTCCATTTTTCTGTCAGAGAAATAAGCCATAGGGAGAACTAATAGATATCTGTAGAAGTTATGGAAAATGCAAAAGGTTCTCAAACACGGTAAGGTTCTTCATTGAGAACCCTATTCTCATGAGAGAACCCAGTGTAATCTGAGAGCATCCTGTTTGGAGGGGAGGGGGGGGGGGGGTAGTTATGATAAATCTTTGTCATGAACATGGAGCTATTGACCAATGGGCGTTCTGTTTACTAATAATCTGAGCTATCATGTGTGTGGGAGGGTTAGGAGAAGCACAATATAAAACGGCCATCCCACAGCCAATCTCTCCGTCATGAGTGCCTTTTATGGCCTTTATGACTAGTCAATCCGTCCAATAGTTTGCCAAGTTGTTCAATCTGGCAGCCACCAATGCCGTGGTATCTCACTTTAAAGATCTTTACCACTCATAAAAAGTTTACAAATTTGTGTAGTAGAATCTGTCCATGATATCCTAATGTTGGATTGATATTTACTTAGAATTTAATAATGAGGTGGTCTATTTTACGATGTTAATTCTAAATGAAAGTAATATCATCCCAGACAGCATTGCAAATCGGCCCAGCATCATTTCAATATAGGCCACTGTCGTTACAACATCGTATTTAGCATCGCGCGATGTTGAAACGATTTGGAATGCTATCTTGGATTGATCAATAGTTCTATTCTATTCTATTCTATTCTATTCTATTCTATTCTATTGAGTCCAAGAATCTGTAGCCTTATAATGGGGTTTTTCTTGTTTTTCTTTTAGTATTGTAGTGTATTGTATAAATGCTACTGGTTTCGAAGCTTATTCAGCTTATATGGCTGCCTAAGGCAGATGAAATGATGAGATGATATGGCTTGGAGTTTACACCATTTTACATTTACCTCATAGGTGGGGGGTCTTTTACTTGCGTAAGCATAGACAGAGTACAAGGTACCACCAATTTAAAATCTCATGCAGCCGACATCCAGCTGGCTCATGAAGACTTGCAGAGGAGCTGGCCAGTACTGATAGGCTGGTACTTTAGATAGATAGATAGATAGATAGATAGATAGATATATAAATAGATAGATAGATAGATAGATATATATATATATAGATATATATATATATATATATAGATAGATAGATAGATAGATAAATAGATGGACAGATAGAACTCAGAACAATTTATTCGAAATATCACATATTAAATTATGTACATTCGGGAGTTGCCCTCTAAGGCAGAAATTCTGCCGCTATCAAAGGGTAACACCCTAGTTCATAAACAAAATGAACAAAAATTCAAACCATGATAATTTTAAGACTTTTTAGTAATGACATTAGATGTATATAGGTACAGTCACTAACATAATGTCAGTTTTAATGAAAATGATGAGTTGGGAGAGGGGTGGTGAATCTATTCTATTCTATTCTGAATAATATTATCCCTTCTATTCTATTCTATTCTATTCTATTCTATTCTATTATATTCTCTAATATTCTATTCTATTCTATTCTTTTCTTGGGTTTTATTTGCGAAGGCATAGACAGAGTACAAGGTACCACCAATTTAACATAGATGAATAGATAGTTAGTCCTAGACAGATAGATACATAGATAGATACATAGATACATAGATACATAGATGTTCATAATTTCACTTTGCAGCAGCCATTTACATATTTGTATTTTCTTCCGTTTAACCTCATTATTAAGATCACCTCACAATTCAGACCATAGATCATGGCAATACAATCAATGGCCTTAATAATCAGGCCCGCCAGTATATGCTTGTTCGGCAGTTATAAAGCCCAGACCCATATTGTGTTTGCCACATGCATACATAGCACTGAGTTATTAGACATGATCAATCATTTCCATAACTTTCATAAATTTAAATGTCGTCTTATAAATTCATCATGAATATTTGATCAGTGTAAATCAGCACATGCCTAAATTGAAGTCTACCAATTTATTACAGATATAATGAATTTTCTTATGTAAAATCACGTGTCAGATTGTGTTTATGAAGTTATGAACATGTGAAACAAGATTTATTTACTTGTTTGATGGTAATATTTGCAATATTCATTATTCTATGCAAAGATGTGCTCATGGTATGAAGTTTTAATAAATGGATGTTTGAAATATCATAAACTTTCTTATGAATACAAGAAGTTTGGAATCGTGTGCAGAGAAAAATATAGATGGATAGATTGATAGATTGATAGATAGATAGATAGATAGATAAATAGATAGATAGATAGATAGATAAATAGGTAGAGAGATAGAGAGATAGATAGTAAGATAGTAAGAGATAGATAGATAGATAGATAGATAAAAAGATAGAGGGATAGAGAGATAGATAGTAAGATAGTAAGATAATAAGAGATAGATGGATAGATAGATAGATAGATAGACAGACAGACAGACAGATATATATATAGATAGACAGACAGATATATAGATAGATAGATAGATAGATAGATAGATAGATAAATAGGTAGAGAGATAGAGAGATAAATAGGTAGAGAGATAGAGAGATAGATAGTAAGATAGTAAGAGATAGATAGATAGATAGATAGATATATAGATAGATAGATAGATAGATAGAAAGATAGATAGATAAATAGATAGATAGATAGATAGATAGATAAATAGGTAGAGAGATAGAGAGATAGATAGTAAGATAGTAAGAGATAGATAGATAGATAGATAGATAGATAGATAGATAAAAAGATAGAGGGATAGAGAGATAGATAGTAAGATAGTAAGATAATAAGAGATAGATGGATAGATAGATAGATAGATAGACAGACAGACAGACAGATATATATATAGATAGACAGACAGATATATAGATAGATAGATAGATAGATAGATAGATAGATAGGCAGATACATAGATGGATAGTGAAAATAAATTATATCCTTAAACACTGGAGCACCTTAGCAGAGAATAGCACACATACAGACATGAATTGACTATTATAGATAGATGTGTAGACAGAAATAGACAGACACACATACAGTCAATTCATCATTCTGTCAACATTAGTTCTGACATGAGGCAGAAGGCACCACTGGCTGCCTCAGAGCTACTACATCATGCGAATGGGCAAAAGCAGACCGTTTATCTGGTCCGCTGATCATCAGCAGATTTTACGGGCAGCAAAAACGGTCTTGCAGAAGCGGACAATCTGACATCATCAGATCTGGTCTTCCCTAAGCCCCTGTTGATGCAATGGGCCATGTGAAATGTCAACTATGGCTCCATGTCAAGATTGGGCAGGCTTGGGGGGGGGGGGGGGGTACACTTAAGAAATTGCTTTTTTTTATTTAAAAAATGTTAAGGGGTCACTTTCTGATTATTTTCATTCTTGAAGGACGGAGGATTTCAGATATTTAAATAAATGAATATATATATTTTTTTGTTATTATTTTTTTAATATGCATCTGGAGTGATTTCCTTTAGGAAATTTGTCATTTTGAGCATCCATAATTATATTCATACAATAAATATCCAATAATATAACGAATGTTATTGGGAATTTCTGGAAAGGAGATTTGTTACAAAGCATGAGTCTTCCTCATTAAACAAAATGAAGTTTCTTTCCAATATATCATCTATGTTTCTGTGTGTCAATGCTACTGGTCCGAAGTTTAGTCAGCTTATATGACCAGCTGCCAGAGGCAGACGTAATAATGATATGATACGGCTTGTAGTCCACACATGGGCATGACACATTGTCTCTCAACGCATCGATAAACCTTTACAAGAGGCAAGAGTTGCTTATCTATCTATCTATATGTCTGTCTGTCTGTCAATATATCTATCTACCTATCTATCCATCTATCTGTCTATCTATATGTCTGTCTGTCTATCCATCTATCTATCTGCCTATCTATCCATCTATCTATCTATCTATCTATCTATCTATATGTCTGTCTGTCTGTCAATCTATCTACCTACCTATCCATCTATCTATCTATCTATCTATCTATATATCTATCTATCTATCTATCTATTTATATGTCTGTCTGTCTGTCTGTCTATCTATCTATCTATCTATTTATCTATTTATCTATCTATATCCAGGCCTATACATATCTATCTATATCTATCTAAAGAATCTTTAGGCACGAATGTCACGATCTTTGGAGTTCACAAACTTTTCACACAAGAAAAGTAAACATCGAAATACCGAAAACTTCTGACTTGACCCAGAATTGGCAGACGTGCCAAATGACTCGACATTACCGCCAGCGTGCCCCTATTATCGCCCAGGAGATAATGTGTCACGCTACATCTATTATCAGTTATTGAGAAGCAAGATTATCCCAGAAATGACTTAAAATTGCCTTCCTAGAAATGTAATATCCGCCCCCTTAGTCTGTAGGCATTTCTTGGTGAGCATCAGAAAATTTTAAGTAAGAGTTTGTAATATATCCAAATGTATATAAATTTGTCATTAAATTCATTTACTCTGAAAATATATATTCATTACTTATTTCTAATTTGTCTGCCCCCCTTTTCCATTGAGTTTATTCAGTATATTTTACTAGAGGCAAGCTTACAAATACTTACATTAACCATGTAAATACGTCACTTCTTATCAGACATTTTCAAGACAAATGTTCAACTCAGCTGAATGTCGATTGCATGAGACGTTCAACTGGAGGTGCCTTGTTCTCAGTGTCTTTACAGAGGCGAGTAAAAGACTCCATGCATGGGGTAATTGTGAAAAATGTCCTTATCTCCAAGCTGTATCATCTCATCATTACGTCTCCCTCTGGTAGCCATAGAATCGGACACTCACATAGAAGTGTTAGATGCGGCTGTGAATTTAAATGATACAGTTTTCGTATGCGCACAAAAACCTCCATATTGTAACGTTCAAGCCATACTGCTGACTAGTGAATGTTTCACACAAACGTTCAAATGACAAATACACAGCAATTGGTGAGTATTTCTTTAAACAACATTTAAACCAGTGAAGTAATTAACATCGTAGTAGTATAACTAGATTGAATATTGCACTCTGCATTGTGTTGGCCACTGGTGTTTGAGGTCTTCGCCCACTGCATAGTAATTCTACCCTTGCCACGAGGAGGCCCAGTCTATAATTGATATAATATCTATAGTGTTACAAGTATAATTTTTGCAATAATTATATTACTACGACCCAATTACTGAATAAGGAGCTTGTTATTTTTAACCGCTATATTGGGGAGAAAAAGTAACAGAGCCTTATAAGGGGCATTACGACCGTAGACAATAAGATGACGTTGCTACAAATACATGACGTCATCAAACAGTACTAATCTGAGCACTACGGTGGCAGTGACCTCTATCGGTACTTTACCTCCATTCAATAATCAGGTCATTACTATGTAATGTATATCATCCACTATCTCACTTTAGTTAAGTTTAATCGGTGGTTTCCTGTTGTGAAAGCAGATGCTGTGTGGAGTTCCTCAGACCATCATATCATCCTCTCAGCTGCTATGCAACAAGTTAGTGTTGACTTTAAGCAAGCCATTAACTTGCCTCACTGCAGTTTCGACCTAGCTGTTAACTGCAGTTTTCGGGTAATGAGCGGGTGACTCACACATTTTCTGGGGGTAATACAGGCTGGGAGGAAAAGTACACAGTAAACTCCCATCTTCCCAAGTCTCGCGAGAAAAGAATGAGATCTCGGAGAGCGCGAGAACAGGCATTAGCAGCTCATAATGGCGCCGTATGTCACTGCTCTCAAATAAGGTGGTGCAACCGAAAATCCCTCTTTCTAATCAAAACTCAATATATCTTTATAACCCCCAAGTCCCTAAGCTTCTGAGTCTTGACTAGAGCAGTGATTTTTGGCCAAAGGTGTTGTTATAGAGGAAGATAATCCACACTATTGCCAATGCAGTTATCTCCTGTTGATTTCTTAAGGAAGTAGTGACCTCATTTTCGGTGAGGTTTAAGGGTAAATTGCACCACACTGGATGGGAGATTAGTTCGATGGTGCATTGAAGACAATGACTCCTCCTCCACCTGCTGGTCCTCCTACTCCTACTCCTACTCCTACTCCTACTCCTCTTCATCCTCGTCCTCCTCTTCCTTGTCCTCCTCTCCTCCTCCTTCCTCTCCTCCGCCTCTTCCTCCTCCTCCTCCTCCTCCTCCTCCTACTCCTCCTCTCCTCCTACTCCTCCTACTCCTACTCCTCTTCATCCTCGTCCTCCTCTTCCTTGTCCTCCTCTCCTCCTCCTTCCTCTCCTCCGCCTCTTCCCCCTCCTCCTCCTCCTCCTCCTCCTACTCCTCCTCTCCTCCTACTCCTCCTACTCCTACTCCTCCTTCACCTCCTTCTCCTCTCCTCCTACTCCTCCTCCTACTCCTCCTCCTACTCCTACTCCTCTTCCACTTCCTTCTCCTCCCTCCTACTCCTCCTCCTACTCCTACTCCTCCTCCTCCACCTCCTTCTCCTCCTACTCCTCCTCCTACTCCTCCTCCTACTCCTCCTCCTACTCCTACTCCTCTTCCACTTCCTCCTCCTCCTCCTACTCCTCCTCTCCTCCTACTCCTCCTACTCCTACTCCTCTTCATCCTCGTCCTCCTCTTCCTTGTCCTCCTCTCCTCCTCCTTCCTCTCCTCCGCCTCTTCCCCCTCCTCCTCCTCCTCCTCCTACTCCTCCTCTCCTCCTACTCCTCCTACTCCTACTCCTCCTTCACCTCCTTCTCCTCTCCTCCTACTCCTCCTCCTACTCCTCCTCCTACTCCTACTCCTCTTCCACTTCCTTCTCCTCCCTCCTACTCCTCCTCCTACTCCTACTCCTCCTCCTCCACCTCCTTCTCCTCCTACTCCTCCTCCTACTCCTCCTCCTACTCCTCCTCCTACTCCTACTCCTCTTCCACTTCCTTCTCCTCCCTCCTACTCCTACTCCTCCTCCACCTCCTTCTCCTCCTACTCCTCCTCCCTCTCCTCCTCATCCTCGTCCTCTTCCTCCTCCTCCTTCTCCTCCTACTCCTCCTCCTCCTACTCCTCCTCCTCCTCCTCCTCCTCCTCCTCCTCCTCCTCCTCCTCCCTCCTCCTCATCCTCGTCCTCTTCCTCCTCCTCCTTCTCCTCCTACTCCTCCTCCTACTCCTACTCCTCCTACTCCTACTCCTCCTCCTCCTCCCTCTCCTCCTCATCCTCGTCCTCTTCCTCCTCCTCCTTCTCCTCCTCCTCCTCCTCCTCCCTCTCCTCCTCATCCTCGTCCTCTTCCTCCTCCTCCTTCTCCTCCTACTCCGCCTCCTACTCCTCCTCCTCCTCCTCCCTCTCCTCCTCGTCCTCCTCCTTGTCCTCCTCTCCTCCTCCTTCCTCTCCTCCTCCTCCTCCTCCTTCTTCTTACACAGGTTTAACAACCATAGTAAATTACTGGGTGGGGCCTAGCTAAGTGGTAGCGCGCTAGGTCTTCCAAACACTGGGTTCAATTCCCGGCTGAGCCTAAGTTGGATTGCTGTTTCATCCATCATCTCATTGCCATGGTCCCTGCCTGCCCTAATTAGCCTATATCTATCCGTCTATCCATCTATCTATCTACCTACCTATCTATCTCCTCCTCCTCTTACTCCTTTTACCTCCTCATGTGGTAAAAATAGAAACTATGTACCCAGTTAACAAATAACAAACTCATAAAAAAAAACGTCTACAGAGCTGCTTAGCACTCAATCAGTTGCCTTTCTAGGCTATACTATTACATTTTTGTAATGCATAGCATAAGGTATGTCATTAAGGGGCTGGTGCCATGGCAACCAATGGCTTGACCTTTGCCTAAATTCGTCCTTAAGAAATGCCAAGCAGCAGAATAAGGGGTGGAGGAATATTGCTATCTGCTTAAGGAGAAATAAGAGGTCATGGGCTGGTGTTATGCCATATATGAAAGGTCAATGGAGAAGGATTATTTCTGCCTCCTGATACTGGTCATTTAAAGGCTTCCTTAAACTGATAACAGTGGCTTTTGTGGCAGTAGGAGATATTAGGTCGTCTGCAACCGCATATGAATATTTCTGTATTTGAGCACTACATTTACTGTCAAATAATAAATTGTAAAATAATGGTACTGGAGTTTATTCTTAGAAAAGGTAAATATCAATTGCATTTTTCAATATATATATATGTGCAATGTATTTGTAAGTTATTTGTTGGATACTTGAGATAATGATTTCTATTATATATTATTTATTATATTGCTATATGTTGAAATGGTTGTGATGACAATTCGCAAGTTGAGACTTTAGTTTGTGTGAAAAATTTCAACTTAATTCACTATCAACATTTCGTAATGTTTTTGTTGGAATCATTTAGAATACTTCAGAGATCAATATTAGTATATAATTAAAACAAGATCATTTTAAGACAAACTCATACAAATAGCATGTTTTCATTACTATACTGTACAAATAGTGGATAACAAAGAGTCCAATATAGAGTATTACAGGATGAAGAAAAACAATATGAGTCCACAATATGGTCCACTAAGCTTTCTGTATCCAATAAAGCTCTATACTGGGCGACCTTTTTTCATCCACCATTTGTTATATTCCCCAATGAAATGCTACAGATGACTAGATTGCATGGATCCAATATACCTTTTCTTTATCAATATACCTTTTTTATCAATATAACCTTTTTTTTATCAATTACCTTTTTTTATCAATATACCTTTTTTGATCCAATATTACTTTTTTTTTGTCCCAGTGAAATTTTTTATATATGCAGTATAACTGTTACATCCAACACAATTTTTCCCCCGATATAACTTTTTCAATCCAATATAACAAAATATGGGGCAGTTACTTGGTTTGAAGGAAGAGTCCTGATTGAACAAGCACATTAAATTAGAAAAATATATGGTGATAGCTGTATTCACACTCCCCCCCCCCCCCCCGGATATTGCTTTTTTTTGTGGAGGTTTTAGATACGTGGGTAATTTAATTATTCACAACCTCACACATATAGCCTTTCAATATTCATGCTACTCTCATAAAAAGGTGTGGTTGTGATAAAAGAAGCATCATAGGTCAATTTCTCAGCTTCTTTTTAGTGCTTCTTGCCTTTTGTGTGATGTTGCTGTCTGCCATAGGCCTGGCCCACACAAGCTAATAAGCTGGGCTTTAATTCTTGCCCAACAAGAGCTGGTGAAATGGTTGCCATGGCAGCAATACCTGCAGCCATGGCGACACGTTATTAGGGTCATTTGGGGTGTGAACGTGTCAAAGGGTACAGAACCTTAACATATGCACATGTAACCTAAGGTCATAGAAAATCCTATGAAAGACCAAAGGGCATGTCATTTACATACAGTTGAACCCCACTGTTTGTAATTATAACACCACCCTCAATATTTAGTCCACCCTTACCAGAAGGGTAATTAAATATTCCACCAGTTCTCATTACGACCACCCTGAAAATCTGTATATTTGGTTAATATCGACGTAAATAAGATCTTAATTTGAATGGGAATCTCGCAATTTTTAAGGTCCAACACACGGAAATCACCAAAATGCGCTTTAATATCAATTGTCTTGTTTTATGAACAGTTCTTCATAAAGATGGCGTTGCCATGGCAACTGTTTTTTAAATATACCAGATTCTCAATACCGCTAAAGAAAATCCATTTCACTAAGTGTATTTCCTTGGAATATAGAGAGGCTACCATGTTTAGTTGTGAAATAAGGACCAAAAATTGTATATCTGTATGATATACACATATTTATTCTTGTTGTCATAGAAACAGAATTATCTAAAAACTGAAACTTTATTTTTTTGCTAAAATAATTTTCTCCAAAGGTTCTTTTTTCACTGTGCGAAATTCTATACCACTGGTTTTCTTTTTGTTTTTTTTTCGGACAGTGGAGCAAATTTTTTGGCCATTTGCTCCTTGACTACCTAAATGGTTTTAATTTTGAAACATTGACCTTGTAAATAAGTTTTGAGAACCACTAAAATGGTCTTAGAATCGATGTTATCTTAATATATGGTGGTCCCATATTGTTGATTCCACTGTATCTCTTAATTAAGACCATCTTTAAGGTTGTGGCCTTAATAGCGAGGTTTTACCGTAATTTCCTCGGACTTATTCACAATTCTCAGACCACTTGTTGCTGCTTTACTGAGCTGAGGCTGGGCCATTGTTTAGATGAATAATATGGGTGCCATCAATCATCCCTTGTCCATACCTACCCAAACCAGCCACTCGGGGCACCAGTCCTTCTAAACAGCCCCATGTCCTGTATTCTAAGGTCCTGTGGCGCCCTCTAGCAGTTCATTTGAAAGTCATGAGACACCCCTGCCTGACCTACATGAGTATATTGACAATAAGGCGACAATAAGGGCAGGCCAAAAATATCTCAAATTCATCAGACATCTTCTCCCCCTTATTGGATTATAGGCCAGGCTTCACTCAGGTCAGTGTCCGTGTAAAGTGAGGCCTGGGATCTTCAAGCTACAAGTGCAGGCTGTAATGTAGTATTCTATTATCTTATATGGTTTAACCATGTATGCCCTGTAACGCTCTTGCAAATAGATTAATGACTTAATTAAAGCTAAGTTGTGTTGTCATGAATACGGTTCCCACTAAGTAGTTAAGAAAAAACTTTTTTTTTGTTCAATTGACACTCAGATAATTTGTATTTTAGAGGATATGTGGTCCTTTGTATCCCCCTGGAAATGATTTTTTCTGATAAATATCTTGTGAAAATAACTATAGCTAAAATAAAAATATGTATTTTATCTTGTAACAACCTACTGTTGATTTAAATTACTTGCTGTAACATGTTTTGTGACTTATAAAACCATGTTGGGGTTGGGTGTAATAATGAAGATTTGTAAATATAAAACTGTTTATCCTTGCACACAAGTCATTTTAAGAAATACTTTACAACTTCTACCATACATCGCAATACAAGATCTGTTAAGTGTGAACTAGTGACTTTATACTGCTTTTCGTGCATTTTAGTAGGAGGCAACCTCCCAAAAACCCTCTCGCTTCACTGAGAATGAGAGTCCACACCTCATGTTACAGCTGTCTGTGCCTTGTTGCTTTCACTGTAAGTCACCCTACTTCTGGCTGTCTTATCATCAGTCTTCGTTCTTCAGCAGTAACTTGACCCAGCATTCTTGCAACCAAAGTTCCTCTCCTATTTTATGGCCTGTGAGCATCTTAGTATTCTGGTCAGAGATGCCTTTGGATGCGGATAACATTCGTTTTCTTTGTGCGGAATGATGAACCATCCTGTGCCTAAGACATGTTGCGGAGGCAGCCGATTCTTAGGCTTTCAACAGCAATTTTTTTGTTCTTTTTGTGCCTTTTTTCTTTTATTCAGAGGGTTTTCTCATACAAGAGGAAGACGTATGTAACTCGGTTTTCTACTTTTCAGCCCCATATTTTCTTTTCCTCCTTGTCGCGTTTTTCTTACCTTCCGTATTTTCTGACTTTCTTGTTTTTGGTTGGCCCGACTTCTTTTTCATTATATTTTTCCCTTTTTTACCTGACACCACATACCTTCTTGTTAGTGCGAGTTTCTAATGCATAGTCTGAAGTTGTTTAGATAAGCAAACCCATTAACTCATGAAGATCTATGTCAAAGCTTCCTTCACCATAGCTTTATGAGATATTGACATAGAAATAGACTTTTAATTCTAAGGTTCTGCTTGAGCTTAAAAACAATGTCCAGGAAATATAATAGAATGGTTAGAAGCAATTGTCTTAGAAGGATGCACTGTGACCATAGTTAGTGGTGAGAATGTTTTGTAATACAGATAAAGCTGTAAAAAAGGACAATTTGTTTATTTGTTATGATGAAACAACCTGGCATACACCACAATCCTTATTCAATACATGATATTGATCTGCGTCAATGCTATGACTTCATGTTGTATTTGTGTAAATATCATCAAAACATAACCCATCTCCCTACATCAATGTCTTGTATCGGAATTCAGAACAAGCCGATTTGAGGGGCTGATAGTCTTAAGACAAGTCTGTCGGAACATCGGTCAATTAGAGTGTCGTTAGTAGGGACACCAGGACACAGTTGGTCCACACACGTCCCAAAGGCAGCTGGTTCCTGTCAGAGAGAAATTCAATCAATGTGGGACTCACTCTGGGACTGGCTGACTGTAATCTTAAGCAAGAGCATCGCAACAGGCCGCAAACCTATGGCCCGCCTCTGCACAGAGATGCTTTTTGAATAGAATAGGATGGGTTTGCCATTTCAAAACAAACTCATGAAATTTTGGTAGTATTTTTATCAACAATAATGTAACTTAACAACCATGTGATATCTGATCACTAAATACATTTTATTTGACATTACTAACGCCTGAGAAGCAATTATCTCTGTTACTTTTCAACTTTTTTGCAACTTCATTCGCAATTATTTTAAATCATTACATTGTGCAAAATAATTCAAGTTTAAAACATGTTTATGAGTATTTTGTCACATCAGATCAGTGCATCAGTGTTTTTATTATTGCTGGAAAAGTTCTATCGTAAGCTGATCTAAAAGAACTCTTCACTGCTATTGACGCACAGTAAATTCTACCAATGACATTTAATAATCCTGAGTTTTTTTAAAGGCCCAAGAGGTATCTTACAAAGAACTAAAGTACTAAAGCCAAAAGCTTCACATATGTCCAATATGGCACATGCCCACCCACCACTGACCAAGCAACATAATGTTCCTTGTAAAGAAGATTAGCGCCCTTGTCTCTCAGGGCGTAGTGTCCATTTGGGTCTCATACCCTCCTCGGGGAGATGGCCTCATTTTGTGTTATGGGCAATGACACTATGGACACTTCCCTAAGGCGACCACCAAGAGGTCATATATAGATAGCAGCATAGATAGATAGGTCTAGTAGTTATAGTAATGTGTCCAATAGCCCACAGTTGCAATAGGTGCATAGGTGCATAGGTAGATAGATAGATAGATAGATAGATAGATAGACAGACTGACTAACAGACAGACAGACAGACAGTCATATAGATAGATAGAGAGATAGAGCAATAGATAGATAGATTTGTTATCCCGTTTTTAAATATATTGGAATAAATAAATAAATAGATAGACAGATAGATAGATAGATAGATAGATAGACAGATGGATAGATAAATAGATAAATGGATAAATAGATAAATAGATAGATTAATAGATCGATCGATAGATAGATAGATAGATGGATAGTGCTGTGGCCTAGTGGTTAAGGCATTGGACTCATACGCACAAGGGCATGGGTTCAATCCCAGCAATGGTTTGGAGGAACTCAGCAGATCCTCCTTGAACCACTGCTCTTCACTCCACCCAGGTGTAAATGGGTACTTGGTTATATGCAGTGATTGTATTTGTAGAGTGAATTGACCCAACGTGCACCTTAACGGCTGCAGGTTGGGCATAAACTCCCCTGGGAGTGGAGAAAGACTCGTGCTTGAACAGGCCTAGCAAGGGTGTAAATTGTGATGTCGGCAGAGCTCAATAAACATCAAGATGGCAGACAGAACACCCACACACATTTGCATTTACATAGATGAATAGATGGATAGATGCCCAGCAAAAACACAATATTTCAGCAACAGTTTCAGAGGGTTGCAGGAGTGTTGATATAGTTTCAACATTGTTGCAAAGATATCACAGCAATGTTGAGGCAGTATTGATAATAGTTGTGCATATAATCACCAATTACTGTATGTCACTGCAGTGTTGAAACAGCATCATCATTTTGATGACAACAGGTTTTTGACAATTATTGCAGTGGTGCCATTGCTACAACATTGCTGCAATATTGATGCACGTTGTGCAGAAAGTAAAGCAACCCATTGATGTCTGTGCTTGCAGTGTTGAAGAAATATTGTCATTCCTATGAAAACAGGATTTTGACAAATGTTGTGGCTGTACAATTTGTGCAACATTGCTGCAACTTATACAGAGTTAAAAGCTGCATTGTGTTGCAACATTGATGAAGCAATATTATCGTTCCCACAGTGTAAAACCATTTCTTAATTGGATAACACTCACAAAGTTGCAGAAGTTGAACCTGTATTATAATATATTGCTGCAGTGTTGCAGCAGTATAACAATTGTCATGATAATGGGATTTCAGTCGAAATAGTGAGACATATTTTGACTATATTTCAGCAACACTGTGGCAGTATTACTGGCGAATATAGTTCAATTATACTACTCAATTAAATTAATTACCCAGCCAACACTACATGGTGCGTGCTAGGGAATGCTGTGGTAAATGTTTCCAGCAATGTGACACAACAGCATGTCAGAATTGTTGCAACAATGTTGCCAGCAGTACTGTTACAGCAGTATTGCACTACAGAATTGCAAGATTATATCAGCAATGTTACCAGTAATGTGGCACTACTGCATTGCAGACTTGTTGCAGCAATGCAACCAGCAATGTTGCACTGCAGCAATACATTGCCTCCGGTTTTACAGCAACACTGCGTGGTTAATACTAGGGAATGCTGTTGTAATGTTACCAACAATGGCTTTTACTTTGATTGATAGCAACACTGCTGAAATGGTTCTGCAATGCTAGAGTGCCTCATTGCTGGCAACATTGCTGAAACAATTTTGCTGTTGTGCCACATTGCTGGCAACATTACCGCAGCATTCCCTGGTGTTAACCACGCAGTGTTACAATGAAACACAAATGATGCAATAGTATTGTTCCAATGTTGATTTGTTAGCTGGGTGGTGGGTCGGTGGATGATGGTTTGGTGGGTGGGATGGGTAGATGTTTGGGTGGGTGGATGGATGTACTGGTCACAATAGATTGATTAGTAAACATAGATGGATAGACATATATATATATATATATATATATATATATATATATATATATTAATGGTGCACGTTTTGTAGTATAGACTTCATTTGCAAAATCTGATACAAGAATTTTAAATGATGTGTACTCCAAATTTATTCCACTATTTCATATATTCTACACAGATAAGTTTTCAGCTCCTCGTCATTTAACATCTCTCTCTCTCTTCATTCTCTAGATTCTAGACTCTAGAGTGTAATGTTTCTTATCAAAAGGAAGAAACTAACATCTTGATGATAGCGCACTAACCCAGTGCCATAGTCAATCACTTTGAGTAGTGCCTTGCTAGTTGGCCAGATTACTTTCCATGAATTTTTCATTCGCTTGTCCATAGTACTTGAAGAATGTCTCCTGATGTCTGGCAGATTCCTGAAGTGGCTCATGTTTATCATTCAGTAGTGACTGCCCCGTCCATTCTTATTAGGGTCAGGGTGACATTCTCTTTCAAGGTGTGAAGAGAAGAGACGCCACAAGGTCTGTATGCCACAGAAATCAAGTGATGTTTCGGCATAGCGTTGGCTGTTTTTGGCAGCTTATCCCGGAGGAAATATACAGCGTGTAATCTATTCAGAATGGAATTACACCTCAAATGTTGATCTGTGGTACTCAGGACCTTGGTAAATGGAGATGTAATGATGATAGCCACTGGGTGACCAAGTAGTTACGGCTTGCTAGCACATTAACTCCAGTGAAGGTCCTGGGTTTGATATCTGGCCTGGGCAGTGGGCACTATTCATTAGCTATATCTCAGCTGGATGTGATGAAGATGCTGATAAATACCATGGTTAGACTTCATTATATCTGAACTCCCTCATGTGAACAGCTCAGTTCCATTGCAAACTGATCTTAATAGCGAGGTGGCCGTTTAATGTATGGTCAGTCATTCGTAATTTGTACGACCAAATCTAAACATGTACTGAGCTAATTAATTGACTTAAAGAGATGCAACTTATCATTATGGTGCCCTTAATGTGTGGCTGCCTTTGATATGGTTATATTTCTACCACAGAAAATAGATATATTTGGATGATTTTGGTTCTGCATTCCTGAACGTACATCTATAGTCTTACATTATTCAGTTTCTCTAAATAATTGAAGGGGACAATGCTCCAGTCTTTATTTACATTGACCTATTGGATCGAATGTCCATGTTTTGGGGTCATTGTAGCCCCGTACTCATCAATAAAGCTCTTTTCTGATTGGTCATAATGACAGGTCACATGACATGGTGGCCATATTGAGCTTCTGCTGGCCATAATGATAGATCTCCGGTGGTTGTTTAGTGCGCGTGCGCAGCATGTAATGATTGTTCTATTGTCCATTGTGCATTCTATTGTATTGTTTGATGGAGACAATTGAGTTCCGTCTGATGTAGAGGTCATAGGATCAATATTTGTTACGTGGTTGTGGTTACAAACAAAGGATGTTATCTGTGACTATAGCATTATATATCTCACGTAATCTGTTTGTCTATGTATTTAGCTATAGTCTCAACTATTCTAGCTGTCGCTTATTCGACTGTTATTCTAGCTATTTACACTACTAAATGTAAGCGTCAATGTATTGGGTTTTACGTCTGTTATCACCATGGATGGGCTCAACCGACTATTACAAATACACCCGTGGCAGGCCTGTTCAAGCTTGCGTCTTTCTCAGCTGCCGAGGGGAGTATGAAGGCGAGCCAGTATATGCCCGTTTGAATTTCCGTCAGTCAGTCAGTCAGTCAGTCAGTCAGTCAGTCGACTCTGTTTTTACATGATTTTTTTATGGTCACTTTAAATGTTAGATTCTAGGCTATATTAGATTGATATTTACTAACACTGAAAACCAAATCTAGCCTTGAACCTACATCTATTATGACGTAATCGCTCAATTGCTAATCTAAATCATTGCAATAATTTGAGCTCATATCCGTAAATTGATACCCTGTTGCAGGGGGCAAAAAAGATAATTATGTATTGAACAATTTCTTATGACTAATACCCCGCCATTGTGACTCAAGTTTCAATTCCAGAATATGGGAAAAAATTTGCAACCGAAACTGTCTGCTGCTGATTAATAGTTGCCAAGATTCTTCAGTCTGCAGAATACGTGGTTGCAACAAAAGTCCCATTGGGTAGGTTATCAATCAAAGATGGCGGACACCAAGTATTTACCCCTCCTATCACGTGATCCAAGCCAAATTTGCCCAAGGAGGAAATCAATTAAGGGAGGGGGTTGAGATCTCCCTCAAGAAGCACAGGACTTCCAAGTAGTAGTTCGAGATCTGACTGTGAACTTGACGAGCAGTAGTAGCAGTAGCAGTAGCAGTAGTATACAGTAGTAATGATAGCAATGATAGTATTAGTAGTAGGGCTAACCGTAGGAGTAGCATCTTTATTATTATTAGTTTCAACAGGTTTTCACAATGGATGCGATAATTTTACTTATTGATACAACTACCCCACCAGTGAGTTAATTTTTGTTGAAATAACTGGATTTCACCAATTTATGTACCTCGAAATTAAGGCCACTGGATTATCAAAGTCAAATATTTTGGCCCAATTGAGAGGTTCTCATTTAGCAGCAGCAGTAGTAGTAGTAGTAGTAGCAGTAGTAGCAGTAGTAGTAGCAGTAGTAGCAGTAGTAGCAGCAGTAGTAGTAATTACAGATGTAGTTTTAGCAGTACTATTTTACAACAGTATACTTTACCATTTATAGGATTTATTGATTTCAGAAAATTTTAAAACATCAATATATCTCTAAATATTAAAAATATAGACGAAAGGCGCTGCAGATAATTCGGTCTAAGCCATGGACCTGCCACTGCGTCTTAATAGGCAATAATCTAAGAGACAGAGCGGCTCCTTGTTCATGCCTTTACACGAAACCTTCCCATCATGCACTGCACATTCCGCATCACTTAAGAGGCTTAAGGCTGTCATGCAAGATGCCCGGATGTAGCAGGATGCTCCAATTAATTTTACCCCCACGTAGACTTAAGGGAAGAAGTTTTATCTAGCATTTAGGTGATTATGTTTGGTTAAATGTTATGAGGTTTTGTCGAAGGGTTTCTGTGGTGTTTTCTATCAAAATTACAGCATAATCATGAGTCATAGAGTAACATGAAGTAACATGTAGTTTGTGGGGGATTTCAATGTCTTATTTTAAATGTGTAGTTAGCTTATATTAACTAGCATTTCTATGGTTTAAAGCTACTTTTAACCTGTAGTTTTGACATGTAGGAAACATTAAACGATTTTTGATTATTCAAATGATATATATATATAATGCAGTAAAACCTGAAAATTATGATCAATCTCAGAAAAAAATGTAAGTATGATCTCAATGGCGAGGCTGCAATATTTCAGAGATTACTAGAAAGTCACTACTGACTACTAAAAGTGACCGCTGTAATTACCTCCCATTAAAGACTACCTCCCTACTATGACCACTAAATTTGCACCAAGGCTGGTTTAAAAACACCGCTGTGCTGTAATCAACATCAGACTTATTTTGATCAGTGTTGCCACTATTTTTCAATCTCTGCTTAAAGATTTTTTAATGTTTTTGGAGATAGATAAAAAAAAAGGTCAATCAGAAAAAATAGCAAATACAATTTGTAACAGGAATTTGCTAATTTCCCCAACGGGCCTTTCATTGGATAAATCCATCAATCGCCTAGAGCAGGCCCAGTTGTGCCCAATGCAATGTGATCTGTCAGGCATTCTGCTCTGAGTCGAATGCTTGATGAATATTACATGCAGAAACCCAACACTTGAAAAAAGCCACTTTGCAGCTGCCTGGAATTGCCAATATTGCTTGTAGATGTTGAACAACACTAGGAGCATGTGTTTGCTAAAAGAAATTGATGTCATCTTGATTGTAGAACTATTTCAGCAACAATTGTTCAATATTAATTTGATGTGAGATCCCTGTTGTAGAAGGATGTTATTTTTGAGTGTTATTTTTGCTAAAGATTTTGAATAACTCAATCTAATATTTTATTCGAGATTACATGAAAAACAGTGCCAATATTGTAATTCTTTTTTTTTGTATTATTCAGTTGCTTTCCTCGTTTATCCAAATTATGACCGTTTTATAGCCCTTGATTAATTTTCCTTCATCTTTCTTTCTTTCTTCTTTCTTCTTTCTTTTCTGTCTTATAGTTCGTCTTCCTTCTTTTTCTCTCTTCAAATCCTAATTGCCACTCAAGGCATTAGATTAAGAGCTTTTACTAAATGCATTCTTTGTAATAGTGTTGTGCTTGTGGGCAACTTCAATGCAGCCCTGTTCCTTTGAAGATGGTGTGGATGTGTTAATAAGGAGTATCGCAGGGAGGTGTCTTTGGACCCTCAATTTCTTCAATAATTCATGAGTTCTTCATTATGCCAATTCCTGTGTGAGATCTAATGATGCGCGCCACTGATTAATTACAAAATCATCTCCGCTCTGCTGGTAATCTACAACGGTTGCCATGGTAACTGAGGAAGCAAGGGTGGCAGAGGTGTGGCATTAACAGGCCAAGGTTGCCCCTGACCCCATCTCAAGGTCATGCAGGGTCAAGGAGGTGGTGTCTGTTTGCTGTCACTGCATGACCCCCCTGACCTTGACAGGTTGAGTAAGGTTATAGCTGAGAAAGATAGAGACAGAAATTTAGACATAGTAAAAATAATAGCACTGTTGCGGTTTGCTAAATGATGAACTATACGTATAATGCTTCATGAAGTGTCTTGACAGTAGATTTACACATCATTAAGATAGATATTGAAACTATCTGAATCAACATACAGTTCAGTCAGTGAGCAATGAACGAATCAATGAATCAATGAATGAATGAATGAATCAATCAATCAATCAATCAATCAATCAATCAATCAATCAATCAATCAATCAATCAATCAATTAATCAATCAATCAAATTTACCTACTTTGACAAAAGTCAATTTATTCTAGATGGTCATATTCGGGTAAAATGGCAGTTTTTCAATATCGTATTAAAATTAAAACCATATCGCCGTTAAGGTCACACTTTTAGCAGGTTTATTAGTCTTACTGGCAAGTTGCTGTTAATAGGGAAGTAAAATACAATGGCAGTAGTGCAATTAAGTGGCTTAATCATTTATTATTAAACTGTTCTATCCTTGATATTGCCTCTAAATTTAACTCACGACTAAGACCATCTCACTTAAAAGCCCCCTCTATATCTCGGACTGAACCTCATTCCAATGGTGAGGTCGCACGGTATAAAGCATTTGACTGTACTGACATTTTTGCACTTGGATCAATTTCTGCAATGCTTCATGTCTTATTAAGGGGCGGGGGTGTACATGAGCCAAGTGGGGCACTTCTTTGACTAGTAATGCATTCTTAATGTGCCCTTAACCCCCCCCCCCCCCACCTCCCCCACCTGTTAATGCACCACACGCGGCATTCCAAGACACCCCCCAGATCTCTTTTCAGCATGGACCCTGCCCCTTAAAAGCCCCCGGATGTAAAAGAACCGTAAGTGGCTTTATTAAGGTTTACTTAAGGCTCTAGCATGCGAGTATGTCAGGAAATGTAGCAAAGTCATCGAAACCTCACCCAGGATAAAATATCAAATATAAAACAATAATAATGTTACAATTATAATAGTTGAAAAACGATCAGGCTGACATTAAAATCACCACACACTTTATTCACAATGAGCGAGACTTTCGTGTTGTGAAAAATTATTTTCTAAATGAAATTTGTCTATTTGTGAAAAGTTTAATAGAAACTATTAAATACATTTTACAAAAATCGGGTTAAAATAAAGCCTATCTGCTGCTCAAAAACGTATTTCCAGTTTGTCACTTAGGCAGTGTAGTGAAATTGCAGACAAAAGTTAAGATGATTTTTAAACGGAGAACAATTACACAACCGTGTTTGAATTTAATTTTCATAATAGTGAAGTGATCTTAGATACGAGGTAATAAACACTTTGTATATTATACAAAGGTAAAAACGGACTTAGGTCTTCATTGCCAGGTGGTCTTAAAATTGAGATAATCTTAAAATGAGGGGCCACCGTATTGAAACTTTATTAAATATTTAATGTCTTTCTTTTTGCATTTGATAATAATTTCTGAGCACAAATAAATTGGAAATCGGTACAAATTACTGGTTACATTTTATTGCTCATATCTTTGTTAACATTCGTTACTCATCTACAGTGTGAGCATCATGAGTGTGGCTTGCATTTCGACAAACACTAACCACACATTAATGATATCACACTCCCAACCTGTCTGGAACACCTGTGGTGAACCTGCAGAGATTATTAATGATTCATACTCATAAATCCGAAAATGATCGGAAGAATTACACCGAGCAGTATCATATGACTCACGGTCCCTGGAGTTCAGGAATTTTGGCTTTTTCCCGGATTATCCCTTCCCATATTAAGCCGTTCTTAAGGGGTTCAATTAAGGGGGTGCTTAATTAGCAGATGACCCCTCTTGCACAAGTAATTGCACCCTAAGATGACGGGTGGTTCTGTGTTCTTTTTGATCGCGTTGAAGTCCCCTGTGACTGATGGGCAACCTGTGTGTTCCTTTCCTGAGCTATTTAGGGGGAGGGGGGGGGGGGTAACTGTTCAATAATTAATATTAATTGAAACAAGGGGGAGATAGTGTTGATTGGAACATATAAGTTTAGTTCAGAAATCAGCTTAGTGGTCAAGTTGTTTAGGAAGCTCACTACTGTTGTAAACTCAACACAATCAATGTTAAGCTAAATATATATAGCCCGTTTGACATTTATATAGTGATTATTCATTATCATGTGTATCTAAAAAATATTCTCTAATAAAATGTGCTTGTCCAATCGGATCTCTTCATTCATACCTTGCGGCTGTCTAATAGTTTGCTATATTGGACAGAAAGAATTCATTTTGGTAAGAAAAGAAAGTGAAATTGGACAGAAAAAAGTTATATTGGATAATCATCATGTGACTGTCCAAAGAAAGGAATTCATTAGTAGAAACTCTATTACATTTCATTGGAGAATATAACATAGAAAGTCATCCAAAATAGGGTTTTATTGGTTTCACAGAAGCTATATTGGACTCCTTGCCCTCCACTATTTGTATATTATTTCAGTGCATTTTACATTTCTCACAAGTGCCCCCACCCTCCGCCCAGCAACACCCACTGGCCTTGGTGACTGTTTAGCTGAGTCATGGGGTCATCCATCCTCCTACCTGACCGTTTCTATGGCAACACATTACAACAGACAACATGGCTTCCGTTCTTGCGTCTGATCCGCTTTGATGAATGACATTGTTGCCTGCAAGCACAACTGCGCATGTGTCGGCATGCATGACGTCACAATCAGGTTAAGTGCTTTGATCACAGGGCATTTGAACTGGAGTACCGAATGAGTATTTGCTTTTAAAAGTTTCATTTAGGATGATACTGAGAATTTAACATCTCAAGCAGTTGATTGAACTAAATAAATTATGGTCTTGCCTTGATCTTATTGAATCCAACAGTAACACTGCAGGAAATGAAAATGAATACAAATTAGAAAGACAGTAAATATGCCAAAATGTAAATGATTCTGAAATATTAAATATACAATGATCACAGCTTTAAAGATAACCATGATCCAAGATCATCCAAGATCATATGGTACAAGTAAGCCCTGTCATTATGGTGAATTTGAACCAAGTTAGCGCCAGATCCAGCTCTAGTTAAACGCATCACCTGATGACATTGTGGAGGTCTCTTCTTTTCGCACTTCTTAAAAGACGCATCACCCTGACCCTAATAAAAACAGACAGGGCAGTCACCGCTGAATGATAAACATGGGCCACTTCAGGAATCTGCCAGACATCAGGAGACATTCTTCAAGTACTATGGACAAGCGAATAAAAAATTCATGGCAAGTAATCTGGCCAACTAGCTAGGAACTTCTCAAAGTGATCAGATGTGGCAGTGAATTGCAGCTGTGTGGTCTAGTGGTCAGGGTGTCTCATTATACTGAAGTTATGGGTTAGACTCTTGGTAAGTTTTTAGCACACATGTACAGTGGCACTGAACTAGCCAAGCCATGCGTTCAGAGCTTGGGGTCTGACAGATGATAGGGCTAATAATACATTGAAAATACAAAAAGAGAAAAACGTGTGGTTTTAATTTTTATAAGCGAAAATCATAAATGGCTAGAATTTCTTGCAGAACTGTAAATGACCATATAATCACAAAGCATCACATGACAATTATGCTAAAAATCCTTGATTACCTCGGAAATGGTAAATTGTAACTCAAGTGGAGCTCTTCTTTTAACTTATAGTATGTCCACCTAAACCTATATCTGCAAGTGTTTGAATAATATTGTCAATGACCCTGATCATTTTCATAGATAGATAGATAGATAGATATATAAACAGAGAGACAGACAGACAGATAGATAAATAGATAGATAGATAGATAGATAGAGAGAGAGATTGATTGATTGATTGGTTGATTGATTGATAGATTTATAGATAGATAGATAGATTGATTGATAGAATGATAGATAGACAGATAGATAGATAGACAGACAGACAGATAGATAGATAGATAGATAGATAGATAGATGGGCTATTGAATTTATGAAGGCATTAGGTCATTGGTCCTCATTATATCCTACAATATTGTATCTATCTCTAGCTAGCCTATTATATATATCTCTGTCTATCTGACCTCTTGGTAGGCAAATAAGGGAAGCGTCCATAGTGTCAATGCCCATAACACCAAATGAGGCCATCTCCCCGAGGAGGGTATGAGCCCCAAATGGACACTACGCCCTGAGAGACAAGGGCGCTAATCTTCTTTACAAGGAACATTACGGTTGTTCAGAAAGGTTGTTGTAATGTCACTGTACATGTTATGTACTAATGCCAATCTTGTTGACATGTTCAGCCCTGGATGCACATGTCACTTTAGTTCTAAGAATTACAACATGCTCAGACTACTTTTGGATTTAAGTATTGAGATTCTGTGATAATTTTGAATGACAATACACTGGCTTTAATTTAGACATCAATACAAGGTTCTTATTTTGTTAATAAAAACAATGCACAAATCTAGATATTTTGTAAGATTAGTCTGTCGTGCTACAAATAGGCCTGTATTATGTTTTTGTAACAGTTTGTGAGCCTCATAGGCCTTAACGGCTTTTCATCTTAGAATTTTTATGTGAATTGCTTTATATGTATTGAATTGAAAAATAGTAGATATTTCTATTCCTAAGTAGGAATTTGCTGAATTATATTATATGTGCTTGATGAAATTGTCCAATCATTATTGCTGAAACATTCATCATCCATCCTATATAGTCTGACAAAGTCACAACAGTATTTATTTATTCTTACATTAAAATGTATTTAATGATCAGATATAACTCACAAGGATATTAAGTTATATTATTATTTACAAAAACAACAGGAGTTTCTCGTGATACTGCAAACGTATCCTACATTCACAAAGCCTCTATGAGCAGAAGTGGGCCATAGGTCTGCGGCCTGTTGCGATGCTCTTGCTTAAGATTACAGTCAGCCAGTCCCAGAGTGAGTCCCACATTGATTGAATTTCTCTCTGACAGGAACCAGCTGCCTTTGGGACGTGTGTGGACCAACTGTGTCCCGGTGTCCCTACTAACGACACTCTAATTGACCGATGGTCTGACAGACTTGTCTTAAGACTATCAGCCCTTCAAATCGGCTTGTTCTGAATTCCGATACAAGACATTGATGCAGTGAGATGGGTTAAGTACAGGTGATAGTTACACAAATACAATATATATTGATATAGTTTTTGAGGCATTCTAATACATTATCATGGGTAAAGAATAATCTTTTCATGTGAACTGCTGTGTCCTTAAACACTAATCAGTCAACTTTTTTTCGGTCAATTTAAACATGCTTGATTTTCTCTGTACACGTCTTCTGCCTGTCTGTCTATCTGTCTATATATCTGTCAATAATTTCAGCCTCTCAGATCTTTCCCCTGACACTCCTAATGACATCATGTTTGGAATTCTTACACTAGACAGGTTTGATGGAGAACTATATTATGGGCGTATTAATCTTTCATCTGTGCCTCACTGGAAGTAGTGCGGAGACGTGCAGTAATTTGGACCACGTACCAAAAAGCTTGGTCCAATTATGAGCAGGTGGTCCAACCAACAAAATGAAATGAGGTGCTCTAAATTATGCATGACAGTAGGATGTGCCTTTCATAAGTAACAAATCACTGCCGAGAACTACCTCCGGTATTTCGCTGGCTGTCACATGAGTAGAACAAGAATGCTATTCTGGCATGTATATATTGGATCTCATATTAGTTTACCATATTCTTCAACTATCAAAGTGTTTCGTATTTCATGAAGGAGATGGCGTAATTGATTGAATAAGATATTATGGAAACATGTACATAAAACACTTTTTTCAATCCACCTAGAAATCGCCATGCTAGTTATGTGAACATATGGTGAAGTTTCTATTCGTCATTGCCATTGCTGAGGCAGGACTATACCCCACCATATACCTATAGTGTGATTAGCATACTGTGTATACATAATGTGGACTCCAAATCATTCCATCTAATAATGAACCAACCATTCTTTGTATCCAAGACTCTTTGATATAAGTGCAATCAATCAATGAAGCAACCAACTAAGCTAAGTAGCAACCCATCTACCAACTTAGCTGCTAGCAAACTACCACTGTTGACACAGAGGCATCCAATGACTACTTGCCACTCTTAAGAGCTGTCCCAACATTTACTCTCTTAGGTCCCAGTCAGGATTTAGGCAAGGGGCTCCATTTTAACCATTGATTTTACATAGAGACTTCGTCGCCCATCTGTCATAATTCACAGGGTTACAGACCCAGAAAAAAGCACTATATAGGGT